>MAPW01000292.1:0-20943 GCA_001689995.1 Tilletia indica
TAATTCAACATCTAACAAACAAACGAATTGGCACATGCCTTGCTGCATTCCTCTCGACGACGAGTCTGATCGGGCTCAGCTTTTCTGCATCAGATAGGTCTACGCCTGTAGATTCAGACTATATTACTTTGCACGTCCGCTTTTCTATCGATGGTGTCGAATCGGACCTGCGGTCTCCCCACCAATCGACCAGTACCGATCTTCCAGAAGCCATATCTCCTCGATGGCTGGTCCGATTGCCTCGAAGTGTACCGTTCGAAAGGTCCTACCTACTCTATCGAATGATGTTGTTGTTTATACTATGATACCAGCCGGTGGTCCGTGCTCAAGGCTGAAACCGGAAAGTCCGATTTCTCGGCGATAGGACGTCCCCACGTGGCGATCGGCTCTGTCCCGTACTCAGCATCGAATTCTCTACCGGAAACCACCGAGCCTTTTCGAATCGGATGATATTCACTTTCTCGGCCGAGAGGTGGCCCGTGCGCCGGAACCACGGTTTGTTTGTTATCCCGATGCAGAAATAACGGTCGGTTTCAGATCACTAACGGTCGAGTAGTGCGAGTTTGAAGTGAGCCCTGGCTTGAGCCGAGATGGTCAACATGAAATAATTTTGTAGATTTCTGATAGCGGTCTCTTCGCCTTCGTTCTCATCTTGCCGTTCTTTCCTCAAAATTTCAGTCCAGGTCGATCAGACCACTTGGGAGAAAAGACCGGTTTTGTGTTCTGGTAGCTTGGATTTCGGTCTGAAAACGGCAGGCTCGAGTGTGTCTGATGAACACTTTCTGCGTACTTGGTTGCATGATATCTTGCTCAGAATTCTCCGCTCTATCGATAGAGCCTCTTTGTGGCTATGGTCAGCTATTGGTAACACGGTGCAATCGGCTTTTAACCTTAATTCAACATCTAACAAACAAACGAATTGGGCACATGCCTTGCTGCATTCCTCTGCGACGACGAGTCTGATCGGGCTCAGCTTTTCTGCATCAGATAGGTCTACGCCTGTAGATTCAGACTATATACTTTGCACGTCCGCTTTTCTATATCGATGGTGTCCGAATCGGACCTGCGGTCTCCCCCACCAATCGACCAGTACCGATCTTCCAGAAGCCATATCTCCTCGATGGCTGGTCCGATTGCCTCGAATGTGGTACCGTTCGAAAGGTCTTGACCTACTCTATCGAATGATGTGTTGGTTGCTATACTATGATACCAGCCGGTGGTCCGTGCTCAAGGCTGAAACCGGAAAGTCCGATTTCTCGGCGATAGGACGTCCCCACGTGGCGATCGGCTCTGTCCCGT
Source organism: Tilletia indica (assembly GCA_001689995.1). NCBI lineage: Eukaryota > Fungi > Basidiomycota > Exobasidiomycetes > Tilletiales > Tilletiaceae > Tilletia > Tilletia indica. The sequence continues at coordinate 1,300 of MAPW01000292.1, forward strand.
ACTCAGCATCGAATTCTCTACCGGAAACCACCGAGCCTTTTCGAATCGGATGATATTCACTTTCTCGGCCGAGAGGTGGCCCGTGCGCCGGAACCACGGTTTGTTTGTTATCCCGATGCAGAAATAACGGTCGGTTTCAGATCACTAACGGTCGAGTAGTGCGAGTTTGAAGTGAGCCCTGGCTTGAGCCGAGATGGTCAACATGAAATAATTTTGTAGATTTCTGATAGCGGTCTCTTCGCCTTCGTTCTCATCTTGCCGTTCTTTCCTCAAAATTTCAGTCCAGGTCGATCAGACCACTTGGGAGAAAAGACCGGTTTTGTGTTCTGGTAGCTTGGATTTCGGTCTGAAAACGGCAGGCTCGAGTGTGTCTGATGAACACTTTCTGCGTACTTGGTTGCATGATATCTTGCTCAGAATTCTCCGCTCTATCGATAGAGCCTCTTTGTGGCTATGGTCAGCTATTGGTAACACGGTGCAATCGGCTTTTAACCTTAATTCAACATCTAACAAACAAACGAATTGGGCACATGCCTTGCTGCATTCCTCTGCGACGACGAGTCTGATCGGGCTCAGCTTTTCTGCATCAGATAGGTCTACGCCTGTAGATTCAGACTATATACTTTGCACGTCCGCTTTCTATATCGATGGTGTCCGAATCGGACCTGCGGTCTCCCCCACCAATCGACCAGTACCGATCTTCCAGAAGCCATATCTCCTCGATGGCTGGTCCGATTGCCTCGAATGTGGTACCGTTCGAAAGGTCTTGACCTACTCTATCGAATGATGTGTGGTTGCTATACTATGATACCAGCCGGTGGTCCGTGCTCAAGGCTGAAACCGGAAAGTCCGATTTCTCGGCGATAGGACGTCCCCACGTGGCGATCGGCTCTGTCCCGTACTCAGCATCGAATTCTCTACCGGAAACCACCGAGCCTTTTCGAATCGGATGATATTCACTTTCTCGGCCGAGAGGTGGCCCGTGCGCCGGAACCACGGTTTGTTTGTTATCCCGATGCAGAAATAACGGTCGGTTTCAGATCACTAACGGTCGAGTAGTGCGAGTTTGAAGTGAGCCCTGGCTTGAGCCGAGATGGTCAACATGAAATAATTTTGTAGATTTCTGATAGCGGTCTCTTCGCCTTCGTTCTCATCTTGCCGTTCTTTCCTCAAAATTTCAGTCCAGGTCGATCAGACCACTTGGGAGAAAAGACCGGTTTTGTGTTCTGGTAGCTTGGATTTCGGTCTGAAAACGGCAGGCTCGAGTGTGTCTGATGAACACTTTCTGCGTACTTGGTTGCATGATATCTTGCTCAGAATTCTCCGCTCTATCGATAGAGCCTCTTTGTGGCTATGGTCAGCTATTGGTAACACGGTGCAATCGGCTTTTAACCTTAATTCAACATCTAACAAACAAACGAATTGGGCACATGCCTTGCTGCATTCCTCTGCGACGACGAGTCTGATCGGGCTCAGCTTTTCTGCATCAGATAGGTCTACGCCTGTAGATTCAGACTATATACTTTGCACGTCCGCTTTCTATATCGATGGTGTCCGAATCGGACCTGCGGTCTCCCCCACCAATCGACCAGTACCGATCTTCCAGAAGCCATATCTCCTCGATGGCTGGTCCGATTGCCTCGAATGTGGTACCGTTCGAAAGGTCTTGACCTACTCTATCGAATGATGTGTTGGTTGCTATACTATGATACCAGCCGGTGGTCCGTGCTCAAGGCTGAAACCGGAAAGTCCGATTTCTCGGCGATAGGACGTCCCCACGTGGCGATCGGCTCTGTCCCGTACTCAGCATCGAATTCTCTACCGGAAACCACCGAGCCTTTTCGAATCGGATGATATTCACTTTCTCGGCCGAGAGGTGGCCCGTGCGCCGGAACCACGGTTTGTTTGTTATCCCGATGCAGAAATAACGGTCGGTTTCAGATCACTAACGGTCGAGTAGTGCGAGTTTGAAGTGAGCCCTGGCTTGAGCCGAGATGGTCAACATGAAATAATTTTGTAGATTTCTGATAGCGGTCTCTTCGCCTTCGTTCTCATCTTGCCGTTCTTTCCTCAAAATTTCAGTCCAGGTCGATCAGACCACTTGGGAGAAAAGACCGGTTTTGTGTTCTGGTAGCTTGGATTTCGGTCTGAAAACGGCAGGCTCGAGTGTGTCTGATGAACACTTTCTGCGTACTTGGTTGCATGATATCTTGCTCAGAATTCTCCGCTCTATCGATAGAGCCTCTTTGTGGCTATGGTCAGCTATTGGTAACACGGTGCAATCGGCTTTTAACCTTAATTCAACATCTAACAAACAAACGAATTGGGCACATGCCTTGCTGCATTCCTCTGCGACGACGAGTCTGATCGGGCTCAGCTTTTCTGCATCAGATAGGTCTACGCCTGTAGATTCAGACTATATACTTTGCACGTCCGCTTTTCTATATCGATGGTGTCCGAATCGGACCTGCGGTCTCCCCCACCAATCGACCAGTACCGATCTTCCAGAAGCCATATCTCCTCGATGGCTGGTCCGATTGCCTCGAATGTGGTACCGTTCGAAAGGTCTTGACCTACTCTATCGAATGATGTGTTGGTTGCTATACTATGATACCAGCCGGTGGTCCGTGCTCAAGGCTGAAACCGGAAAGTCCGATTTCTCGGCGATAGGACGTCCCCACGTGGCGATCGGCTCTGTCCCGTACTCAGCATCGAATTCTCTACCGGAAACCACCGAGCCTTTTCGAATCGGATGATATTCACTTTCTCGGCCGAGAGGTGGCCCGTGCGCCGGAACCACGGTTTGTTTGTTATCCCGATGCAGAAATAACGGTCGGTTTCAGATCACTAACGGTCGAGTAGTGCGAGTTTGAAGTGAGCCCTGGCTTGAGCCGAGATGGTCAACATGAAATAATTTTGTAGATTTCTGATAGCGGTCTCTTCGCCTTCGTTCTCATCTTGCCGTTCTTTCCTCAAAATTTCAGTCCAGGTCGATCAGACCACTTGGGAGAAAAGACCGGTTTTGTGTTCTGGTAGCTTGGATTTCGGTCTGAAAACGGCAGGCTCGAGTGTGTCTGATGAACACTTTCTGCGTACTTGGTTGCATGATATCTTGCTCAGAATTCTCCGCTCTATCGATAGAGCCTCTTTGTGGCTATGGTCAGCTATTGGTAACACGGTGCAATCGGCTTTTAACCTTAATTCAACATCTAACAAACAAACGAATTGGGCACATGCCTTGCTGCATTCCTCTGCGACGACGAGTCTGATCGGGCTCAGCTTTTCTGCATCAGATAGGTCTACGCCTGTAGATTCAGACTATATACTTTGCACGTCCGCTTTTCTATATCGATGGTGTCCGAATCGGACCTGCGGTCTCCCCCACCAATCGACCAGTACCGATCTTCCAGAAGCCATATCTCCTCGATGGCTGGTCCGATTGCCTCGAATGTGGTACCGTTCGAAAGGTCTTGACCTACTCTATCGAATGATGTGTTGGTTGCTATACTATGATACCAGCCGGTGGTCCGTGCTCAAGGCTGAAACCGGAAAGTCCGATTTCTCGGCGATAGGACGTCCCCACGTGGCGATCGGCTCTGTCCCGTACTCAGCATCGAATTCTCTACCGGAAACCACCGAGCCTTTTCGAATCGGATGATATTCACTTTCTCGGCCGAGAGGTGGCCCGTGCGCCGGAACCACGGTTTGTTTGTTATCCCGATGCAGAAATAACGGTCGGTTTCAGATCACTAACGGTCGAGTAGTGCGAGTTTGAAGTGAGCCCTGGCTTGAGCCGAGATGGTCAACATGAAATAATTTTGTAGATTTCTGATAGCGGTCTCTTCGCCTTCGTTCTCATCTTGCCGTTCTTTCCTCAAAATTTCAGTCCAGGTCGATCAGACCACTTGGGAGAAAAGACCGGTTTTGTGTTCTGGTAGCTTGGATTTCGGTCTGAAAACGGCAGGCTCGAGTGTGTCTGATGAACACTTTCTGCGTACTTGGTTGCATGATATCTTGCTCAGAATTCTCCGCTCTATCGATAGAGCCTCTTTGTGGCTATGGTCAGCTATTGGTAACACGGTGCAATCGGCTTTTAACCTTAATTCAACATCTAACAAACAAACGAATTGGGCACATGCCTTGCTGCATTCCTCTGCGACGACGAGTCTGATCGGGCTCAGCTTTTCTGCATCAGATAGGTCTACGCCTGTAGATTCAGACTATATACTTTGCACGTCCGCTTTCTATATCGATGGTGTCCGAATCGGACCTGCGGTCTCCCCCACCAATCGACCAGTACCGATCTTCCAGAAGCCATATCTCCTCGATGGCTGGTCCGATTGCCTCGAATGTGGTACCGTTCGAAAGGTCTTGACCTACTCTATCGAATGATGTGTTGGTTGCTATACTATGATACCAGCCGGTGGTCCGTGCTCAAGGCTGAAACCGGAAAGTCCGATTTCTCGGCGATAGGACGTCCCCACGTGGCGATCGGCTCTGTCCCGTACTCAGCATCGAATTCTCTACCGGAAACCACCGAGCCTTTTCGAATCGGATGATATTCACTTTCTCGGCCGAGAGGTGGCCCGTGCGCCGGAACCACGGTTTGTTTGTTATCCCGATGCAGAAATAACGGTCGGTTTCAGATCACTAACGGTCGAGTAGTGCGAGTTTGAAGTGAGCCCTGGCTTGAGCCGAGATGGTCAACATGAAATAATTTTGTAGATTTCTGATAGCGGTCTCTTCGCCTTCGTTCTCATCTTGCCGTTCTTTCCTCAAAATTTCAGTCCAGGTCGATCAGACCACTTGGGAGAAAAGACCGGTTTTGTGTTCTGGTAGCTTGGATTTCGGTCTGAAAACGGCAGGCTCGAGTGTGTCTGATGAACACTTTCTGCGTACTTGGTTGCATGATATCTTGCTCAGAATTCTCCGCTCTATCGATAGAGCCTCTTTGTGGCTATGGTCAGCTATTGGTAACACGGTGCAATCGGCTTTTAACCTTAATTCAACATCTAACAAACAAACGAATTGGGCACATGCCTTGCTGCATTCCTCTGCGACGACGAGTCTGATCGGGCTCAGCTTTTCTGCATCAGATAGGTCTACGCCTGTAGATTCAGACTATATACTTTGCACGTCCGCTTTCTATATCGATGGTGTCCGAATCGGACCTGCGGTCTCCCCCACCAATCGACCAGTACCGATCTTCCAGAAGCCATATCTCCTCGATGGCTGGTCCGATTGCCTCGAATGTGGTACCGTTCGAAAGGTCTTGACCTACTCTATCGAATGATGTGTTGGTTGCTATACTATGATACCAGCCGGTGGTCCGTGCTCAAGGCTGAAACCGGAAAGTCCGATTTCTCGGCGATAGGACGTCCCCACGTGGCGATCGGCTCTGTCCCGTACTCAGCATCGAATTCTCTACCGGAAACCACCGAGCCTTTTCGAATCGGATGATATTCACTTTCTCGGCCGAGAGGTGGCCCGTGCGCCGGAACCACGGTTTGTTTGTTATCCCGATGCAGAAATAACGGTCGGTTTCAGATCACTAACGGTCGAGTAGTGCGAGTTTGAAGTGAGCCCTGGCTTGAGCCGAGATGGTCAACATGAAATAATTTTGTAGATTTCTGATAGCGGTCTCTTCGCCTTCGTTCTCATCTTGCCGTTCTTTCCTCAAAATTTCAGTCCAGGTCGATCAGACCACTTGGGAGAAAAGACCGGTTTTGTGTTCTGGTAGCTTGGATTTCGGTCTGAAAACGGCAGGCTCGAGTGTGTCTGATGAACACTTTCTGCGTACTTGGTTGCATGATATCTTGCTCAGAATTCTCCGCTCTATCGATAGAGCCTCTTTGTGGCTATGGTCAGCTATTGGTAACACGGTGCAATCGGCTTTTAACCTTAATTCAACATCTAACAAACAAACGAATTGGGCACATGCCTTGCTGCATTCCTCTGCGACGACGAGTCTGATCGGGCTCAGCTTTTCTGCATCAGATAGGTCTACGCCTGTAGATTCAGACTATATACTTTGCACGTCCGCTTTTCTATATCGATGGTGTCCGAATCGGACCTGCGGTCTCCCCCACCAATCGACCAGTACCGATCTTCCAGAAGCCATATCTCCTCGATGGCTGGTCCGATTGCCTCGAATGTGGTACCGTTCGAAAGGTCTTGACCTACTCTATCGAATGATGTGTTGGTTGCTATACTATGATACCAGCCGGTGGTCCGTGCTCAAGGCTGAAACCGGAAAGTCCGATTTCTCGGCGATAGGACGTCCCCACGTGGCGATCGGCTCTGTCCCGTACTCAGCATCGAATTCTCTACCGGAAACCACCGAGCCTTTTCGAATCGGATGATATTCACTTTCTCGGCCGAGAGGTGGCCCGTGCGCCGGAACCACGGTTTGTTTGTTATCCCGATGCAGAAATAACGGTCGGTTTCAGATCACTAACGGTCGAGTAGTGCGAGTTTGAAGTGAGCCCTGGCTTGAGCCGAGATGGTCAACATGAAATAATTTTGTAGATTTCTGATAGCGGTCTCTTCGCCTTCGTTCTCATCTTGCCGTTCTTTCCTCAAAATTTCAGTCCAGGTCGATCAGACCACTTGGGAGAAAAGACCGGTTTTGTGTTCTGGTAGCTTGGATTTCGGTCTGAAAACGGCAGGCTCGAGTGTGTCTGATGAACACTTTCTGCGTACTTGGTTGCATGATATCTTGCTCAGAATTCTCCGCTCTATCGATAGAGCCTCTTTGTGGCTATGGTCAGCTATTGGTAACACGGTGCAATCGGCTTTTAACCTTAATTCAACATCTAACAAACAAACGAATTGGGCACATGCCTTGCTGCATTCCTCTGCGACGACGAGTCTGATCGGGCTCAGCTTTTCTGCATCAGATAGGTCTACGCCTGTAGATTCAGACTATATACTTTGCACGTCCGCTTTCTATATCGATGGTGTCCGAATCGGACCTGCGGTCTCCCCCACCAATCGACCAGTACCGATCTTCCAGAAGCCATATCTCCTCGATGGCTGGTCCGATTGCCTCGAATGTGGTACCGTTCGAAAGGTCTTGACCTACTCTATCGAATGATGTGTTGGTTGCTATACTATGATACCAGCCGGTGGTCCGTGCTCAAGGCTGAAACCGGAAAGTCCGATTTCTCGGCGATAGGACGTCCCCACGTGGCGATCGGCTCTGTCCCGTACTCAGCATCGAATTCTCTACCGGAAACCACCGAGCCTTTTCGAATCGGATGATATTCACTTTCTCGGCCGAGAGGTGGCCCGTGCGCCGGAACCACGGTTTGTTTGTTATCCCGATGCAGAAATAACGGTCGGTTTCAGATCACTAACGGTCGAGTAGTGCGAGTTTGAAGTGAGCCCTGGCTTGAGCCGAGATGGTCAACATGAAATAATTTTGTAGATTTCTGATAGCGGTCTCTTCGCCTTCGTTCTCATCTTGCCGTTCTTTCCTCAAAATTTCAGTCCAGGTCGATCAGACCACTTGGGAGAAAAGACCGGTTTTGTGTTCTGGTAGCTTGGATTTCGGTCTGAAAACGGCAGGCTCGAGTGTGTCTGATGAACACTTTCTGCGTACTTGGTTGCATGATATCTTGCTCAGAATTCTCCGCTCTATCGATAGAGCCTCTTTGTGGCTATGGTCAGCTATTGGTAACACGGTGCAATCGGCTTTTAACCTTAATTCAACATCTAACAAACAAACGAATTGGGCACATGCCTTGCTGCATTCCTCTGCGACGACGAGTCTGATCGGGCTCAGCTTTTCTGCATCAGATAGGTCTACGCCTGTAGATTCAGACTATATACTTTGCACGTCCGCTTTCTATATCGATGGTGTCCGAATCGGACCTGCGGTCTCCCCCACCAATCGACCAGTACCGATCTTCCAGAAGCCATATCTCCTCGATGGCTGGTCCGATTGCCTCGAATGTGGTACCGTTCGAAAGGTCTTGACCTACTCTATCGAATGATGTGTTGGTTGCTATACTATGATACCAGCCGGTGGTCCGTGCTCAAGGCTGAAACCGGAAAGTCCGATTTCTCGGCGATAGGACGTCCCCACGTGGCGATCGGCTCTGTCCCGTACTCAGCATCGAATTCTCTACCGGAAACCACCGAGCCTTTTCGAATCGGATGATATTCACTTTCTCGGCCGAGAGGTGGCCCGTGCGCCGGAACCACGGTTTGTTTGTTATCCCGATGCAGAAATAACGGTCGGTTTCAGATCACTAACGGTCGAGTAGTGCGAGTTTGAAGTGAGCCCTGGCTTGAGCCGAGATGGTCAACATGAAATAATTTTGTAGATTTCTGATAGCGGTCTCTTCGCCTTCGTTCTCATCTTGCCGTTCTTTCCTCAAAATTTCAGTCCAGGTCGATCAGACCACTTGGGAGAAAAGACCGGTTTTGTGTTCTGGTAGCTTGGATTTCGGTCTGAAAACGGCAGGCTCGAGTGTGTCTGATGAACACTTTCTGCGTACTTGGTTGCATGATATCTTGCTCAGAATTCTCCGCTCTATCGATAGAGCCTCTTTGTGGCTATGGTCAGCTATTGGTAACACGGTGCAATCGGCTTTTAACCTTAATTCAACATCTAACAAACAAACGAATTGGGCACATGCCTTGCTGCATTCCTCTGCGACGACGAGTCTGATCGGGCTCAGCTTTTCTGCATCAGATAGGTCTACGCCTGTAGATTCAGACTATATACTTTGCACGTCCGCTTTCTATATCGATGGTGTCCGAATCGGACCTGCGGTCTCCCCCACCAATCGACCAGTACCGATCTTCCAGAAGCCATATCTCCTCGATGGCTGGTCCGATTGCCTCGAATGTGGTACCGTTCGAAAGGTCTTGACCTACTCTATCGAATGATGTGTTGGTTGCTATACTATGATACCAGCCGGTGGTCCGTGCTCAAGGCTGAAACCGGAAAGTCCGATTTCTCGGCGATAGGACGTCCCCACGTGGCGATCGGCTCTGTCCCGTACTCAGCATCGAATTCTCTACCGGAAACCACCGAGCCTTTTCGAATCGGATGATATTCACTTTCTCGGCCGAGAGGTGGCCCGTGCGCCGGAACCACGGTTTGTTTGTTATCCCGATGCAGAAATAACGGTCGGTTTCAGATCACTAACGGTCGAGTAGTGCGAGTTTGAAGTGAGCCCTGGCTTGAGCCGAGATGGTCAACATGAAATAATTTTGTAGATTTCTGATAGCGGTCTCTTCGCCTTCGTTCTCATCTTGCCGTTCTTTCCTCAAAATTTCAGTCCAGGTCGATCAGACCACTTGGGAGAAAAGACCGGTTTTGTGTTCTGGTAGCTTGGATTTCGGTCTGAAAACGGCAGGCTCGAGTGTGTCTGATGAACACTTTCTGCGTACTTGGTTGCATGATATCTTGCTCAGAATTCTCCGCTCTATCGATAGAGCCTCTTTGTGGCTATGGTCAGCTATTGGTAACACGGTGCAATCGGCTTTTAACCTTAATTCAACATCTAACAAACAAACGAATTGGGCACATGCCTTGCTGCATTCCTCTGCGACGACGAGTCTGATCGGGCTCAGCTTTTCTGCATCAGATAGGTCTACGCCTGTAGATTCAGACTATATACTTTGCACGTCCGCTTTCTATATCGATGGTGTCCGAATCGGACCTGCGGTCTCCCCCACCAATCGACCAGTACCGATCTTCCAGAAGCCATATCTCCTCGATGGCTGGTCCGATTGCCTCGAATGTGGTACCGTTCGAAAGGTCTTGACCTACTCTATCGAATGATGTGTTGGTTGCTATACTATGATACCAGCCGGTGGTCCGTGCTCAAGGCTGAAACCGGAAAGTCCGATTTCTCGGCGATAGGACGTCCCCACGTGGCGATCGGCTCTGTCCCGTACTCAGCATCGAATTCTCTACCGGAAACCACCGAGCCTTTTCGAATCGGATGATATTCACTTTCTCGGCCGAGAGGTGGCCCGTGCGCCGGAACCACGGTTTGTTTGTTATCCCGATGCAGAAATAACGGTCGGTTTCAGATCACTAACGGTCGAGTAGTGCGAGTTTGAAGTGAGCCCTGGCTTGAGCCGAGATGGTCAACATGAAATAATTTTGTAGATTTCTGATAGCGGTCTCTTCGCCTTCGTTCTCATCTTGCCGTTCTTTCCTCAAAATTTCAGTCCAGGTCGATCAGACCACTTGGGAGAAAAGACCGGTTTTGTGTTCTGGTAGCTTGGATTTCGGTCTGAAAACGGCAGGCTCGAGTGTGTCTGATGAACACTTTCTGCGTACTTGGTTGCATGATATCTTGCTCAGAATTCTCCGCTCTATCGATAGAGCCTCTTTGTGGCTATGGTCAGCTATTGGTAACACGGTGCAATCGGCTTTTAACCTTAATTCAACATCTAACAAACAAACGAATTGGGCACATGCCTTGCTGCATTCCTCTGCGACGACGAGTCTGATCGGGCTCAGCTTTTCTGCATCAGATAGGTCTACGCCTGTAGATTCAGACTATATACTTTGCACGTCCGCTTTCTATATCGATGGTGTCCGAATCGGACCTGCGGTCTCCCCCACCAATCGACCAGTACCGATCTTCCAGAAGCCATATCTCCTCGATGGCTGGTCCGATTGCCTCGAATGTGGTACCGTTCGAAAGGTCTTGACCTACTCTATCGAATGATGTGTTGGTTGCTATACTATGATACCAGCCGGTGGTCCGTGCTCAAGGCTGAAACCGGAAAGTCCGATTTCTCGGCGATAGGACGTCCCCACGTGGCGATCGGCTCTGTCCCGTACTCAGCATCGAATTCTCTACCGGAAACCACCGAGCCTTTTCGAATCGGATGATATTCACTTTCTCGGCCGAGAGGTGGCCCGTGCGCCGGAACCACGGTTTGTTTGTTATCCCGATGCAGAAATAACGGTCGGTTTCAGATCACTAACGGTCGAGTAGTGCGAGTTTGAAGTGAGCCCTGGCTTGAGCCGAGATGGTCAACATGAAATAATTTTGTAGATTTCTGATAGCGGTCTCTTCGCCTTCGTTCTCATCTTGCCGTTCTTTCCTCAAAATTTCAGTCCAGGTCGATCAGACCACTTGGGAGAAAAGACCGGTTTTGTGTTCTGGTAGCTTGGATTTCGGTCTGAAAACGGCAGGCTCGAGTGTGTCTGATGAACACTTTCTGCGTACTTGGTTGCATGATATCTTGCTCAGAATTCTCCGCTCTATCGATAGAGCCTCTTTGTGGCTATGGTCAGCTATTGGTAACACGGTGCAATCGGCTTTTAACCTTAATTCAACATCTAACAAACAAACGAATTGGGCACATGCCTTGCTGCATTCCTCTGCGACGACGAGTCTGATCGGGCTCAGCTTTTCTGCATCAGATAGGTCTACGCCTGTAGATTCAGACTATATACTTTGCACGTCCGCTTTTCTATATCGATGGTGTCCGAATCGGACCTGCGGTCTCCCCCACCAATCGACCAGTACCGATCTTCCAGAAGCCATATCTCCTCGATGGCTGGTCCGATTGCCTCGAATGTGGTACCGTTCGAAAGGTCTTGACCTACTCTATCGAATGATGTGTTGGTTGCTATACTATGATACCAGCCGGTGGTCCGTGCTCAAGGCTGAAACCGGAAAGTCCGATTTCTCGGCGATAGGACGTCCCCACGTGGCGATCGGCTCTGTCCCGTACTCAGCATCGAATTCTCTACCGGAAACCACCGAGCCTTTTCGAATCGGATGATATTCACTTTCTCGGCCGAGAGGTGGCCCGTGCGCCGGAACCACGGTTTGTTTGTTATCCCGATGCAGAAATAACGGTCGGTTTCAGATCACTAACGGTCGAGTAGTGCGAGTTTGAAGTGAGCCCTGGCTTGAGCCGAGATGGTCAACATGAAATAATTTTGTAGATTTCTGATAGCGGTCTCTTCGCCTTCGTTCTCATCTTGCCGTTCTTTCCTCAAAATTTCAGTCCAGGTCGATCAGACCACTTGGGAGAAAAGACCGGTTTTGTGTTCTGGTAGCTTGGATTTCGGTCTGAAAACGGCAGGCTCGAGTGTGTCTGATGAACACTTTCTGCGTACTTGGTTGCATGATATCTTGCTCAGAATTCTCCGCTCTATCGATAGAGCCTCTTTGTGGCTATGGTCAGCTATTGGTAACACGGTGCAATCGGCTTTTAACCTTAATTCAACATCTAACAAACAAACGAATTGGGCACATGCCTTGCTGCATTCCTCTGCGACGACGAGTCTGATCGGGCTCAGCTTTTCTGCATCAGATAGGTCTACGCCTGTAGATTCAGACTATATACTTTGCACGTCCGCTTTCTATATCGATGGTGTCCGAATCGGACCTGCGGTCTCCCCCACCAATCGACCAGTACCGATCTTCCAGAAGCCATATCTCCTCGATGGCTGGTCCGATTGCCTCGAATGTGGTACCGTTCGAAAGGTCTTGACCTACTCTATCGAATGATGTGGGTTGCTATACTATGATACCAGCCGGTGGTCCGTGCTCAAGGCTGAAACCGGAAAGTCCGATTTCTCGGCGATAGGACGTCCCCACGTGGCGATCGGCTCTGTCCCGTACTCAGCATCGAATTCTCTACCGGAAACCACCGAGCCTTTTCGAATCGGATGATATTCACTTTCTCGGCCGAGAGGTGGCCCGTGCGCCGGAACCACGGTTTGTTTGTTATCCCGATGCAGAAATAACGGTCGGTTTCAGATCACTAACGGTCGAGTAGTGCGAGTTTGAAGTGAGCCCTGGCTTGAGCCGAGATGGTCAACATGAAATAATTTTGTAGATTTCTGATAGCGGTCTCTTCGCCTTCGTTCTCATCTTGCCGTTCTTTCCTCAAAATTTCAGTCCAGGTCGATCAGACCACTTGGGAGAAAAGACCGGTTTTGTGTTCTGGTAGCTTGGATTTCGGTCTGAAAACGGCAGGCTCGAGTGTGTCTGATGAACACTTTCTGCGTACTTGGTTGCATGATATCTTGCTCAGAATTCTCCGCTCTATCGATAGAGCCTCTTTGTGGCTATGGTCAGCTATTGGTAACACGGTGCAATCGGCTTTTAACCTTAATTCAACATCTAACAAACAAACGAATTGGGCACATGCCTTGCTGCATTCCTCTGCGACGACGAGTCTGATCGGGCTCAGCTTTTCTGCATCAGATAGGTCTACGCCTGTAGATTCAGACTATATACTTTGCACGTCCGCTTTCTATATCGATGGTGTCCGAATCGGACCTGCGGTCTCCCCCACCAATCGACCAGTACCGATCTTCCAGAAGCCATATCTCCTCGATGGCTGGTCCGATTGCCTCGAATGTGGTACCGTTCGAAAGGTCTTGACCTACTCTATCGAATGATGTGTTGGTTGCTATACTATGATACCAGCCGGTGGTCCGTGCTCAAGGCTGAAACCGGAAAGTCCGATTTCTCGGCGATAGGACGTCCCCACGTGGCGATCGGCTCTGTCCCGTACTCAGCATCGAATTCTCTACCGGAAACCACCGAGCCTTTTCGAATCGGATGATATTCACTTTCTCGGCCGAGAGGTGGCCCGTGCGCCGGAACCACGGTTTGTTTGTTATCCCGATGCAGAAATAACGGTCGGTTTCAGATCACTAACGGTCGAGTAGTGCGAGTTTGAAGTGAGCCCTGGCTTGAGCCGAGATGGTCAACATGAAATAATTTTGTAGATTTCTGATAGCGGTCTCTTCGCCTTCGTTCTCATCTTGCCGTTCTTTCCTCAAAATTTCAGTCCAGGTCGATCAGACCACTTGGGAGAAAAGACCGGTTTTGTGTTCTGGTAGCTTGGATTTCGGTCTGAAAACGGCAGGCTCGAGTGTGTCTGATGAACACTTTCTGCGTACTTGGTTGCATGATATCTTGCTCAGAATTCTCCGCTCTATCGATAGAGCCTCTTTGTGGCTATGGTCAGCTATTGGTAACACGGTGCAATCGGCTTTTAACCTTAATTCAACATCTAACAAACAAACGAATTGGGCACATGCCTTGCTGCATTCCTCTGCGACGACGAGTCTGATCGGGCTCAGCTTTTCTGCATCAGATAGGTCTACGCCTGTAGATTCAGACTATATACTTTGCACGTCCGCTTTCTATATCGATGGTGTCCGAATCGGACCTGCGGTCTCCCCCACCAATCGACCAGTACCGATCTTCCAGAAGCCATATCTCCTCGATGGCTGGTCCGATTGCCTCGAATGTGGTACCGTTCGAAAGGTCTTGACCTACTCTATCGAATGATGTGTTGGTTGCTATACTATGATACCAGCCGGTGGTCCGTGCTCAAGGCTGAAACCGGAAAGTCCGATTTCTCGGCGATAGGACGTCCCCACGTGGCGATCGGCTCTGTCCCGTACTCAGCATCGAATTCTCTACCGGAAACCACCGAGCCTTTTCGAATCGGATGATATTCACTTTCTCGGCCGAGAGGTGGCCCGTGCGCCGGAACCACGGTTTGTTTGTTATCCCGATGCAGAAATAACGGTCGGTTTCAGATCACTAACGGTCGAGTAGTGCGAGTTTGAAGTGAGCCCTGGCTTGAGCCGAGATGGTCAACATGAAATAATTTTGTAGATTTCTGATAGCGGTCTCTTCGCCTTCGTTCTCATCTTGCCGTTCTTTCCTCAAAATTTCAGTCCAGGTCGATCAGACCACTTGGGAGAAAAGACCGGTTTTGTGTTCTGGTAGCTTGGATTTCGGTCTGAAAACGGCAGGCTCGAGTGTGTCTGATGAACACTTTCTGCGTACTTGGTTGCATGATATCTTGCTCAGAATTCTCCGCTCTATCGATAGAGCCTCTTTGTGGCTATGGTCAGCTATTGGTAACACGGTGCAATCGGCTTTTAACCTTAATTCAACATCTAACAAACAAACGAATTGGGCACATGCCTTGCTGCATTCCTCTGCGACGACGAGTCTGATCGGGCTCAGCTTTTCTGCATCAGATAGGTCTACGCCTGTAGATTCAGACTATATACTTTGCACGTCCGCTTTCTATATCGATGGTGTCCGAATCGGACCTGCGGTCTCCCCCACCAATCGACCAGTACCGATCTTCCAGAAGCCATATCTCCTCGATGGCTGGTCCGATTGCCTCGAATGTGGTACCGTTCGAAAGGTCTTGACCTACTCTATCGAATGATGTGTTGGTTGCTATACTATGATACCAGCCGGTGGTCCGTGCTCAAGGCTGAAACCGGAAAGTCCGATTTCTCGGCGATAGGACGTCCCCACGTGGCGATCGGCTCTGTCCCGTACTCAGCATCGAATTCTCTACCGGAAACCACCGAGCCTTTTCGAATCGGATGATATTCACTTTCTCGGCCGAGAGGTGGCCCGTGCGCCGGAACCACGGTTTGTTTGTTATCCCGATGCAGAAATAACGGTCGGTTTCAGATCACTAACGGTCGAGTAGTGCGAGTTTGAAGTGAGCCCTGGCTTGAGCCGAGATGGTCAACATGAAATAATTTTGTAGATTTCTGATAGCGGTCTCTTCGCCTTCGTTCTCATCTTGCCGTTCTTTCCTCAAAATTTCAGTCCAGGTCGATCAGACCACTTGGGAGAAAAGACCGGTTTTGTGTTCTGGTAGCTTGGATTTCGGTCTGAAAACGGCAGGCTCGAGTGTGTCTGATGAACACTTTCTGCGTACTTGGTTGCATGATATCTTGCTCAGAATTCTCCGCTCTATCGATAGAGCCTCTTTGTGGCTATGGTCAGCTATTGGTAACACGGTGCAATCGGCTTTTAACCTTAATTCAACATCTAACAAACAAACGAATTGGGCACATGCCTTGCTGCATTCCTCTGCGACGACGAGTCTGATCGGGCTCAGCTTTTCTGCATCAGATAGGTCTACGCCTGTAGATTCAGACTATATACTTTGCACGTCCGCTTTTCTATATCGATGGTGTCCGAATCGGACCTGCGGTCTCCCCCACCAATCGACCAGTACCGATCTTCCAGAAGCCATATCTCCTCGATGGCTGGTCCGATTGCCTCGAATGTGGTACCGTTCGAAAGGTCTTGACCTACTCTATCGAATGATGTGTTGGTTGCTATACTATGATACCAGCCGGTGGTCCGTGCTCAAGGCTGAAACCGGAAAGTCCGATTTCTCGGCGATAGGACGTCCCCACGTGGCGATCGGCTCTGTCCCGTACTCAGCATCGAATTCTCTACCGGAAACCACCGAGCCTTTTCGAATCGGATGATATTCACTTTCTCGGCCGAGAGGTGGCCCGTGCGCCGGAACCACGGTTTGTTTGTTATCCCGATGCAGAAATAACGGTCGGTTTCAGATCACTAACGGTCGAGTAGTGCGAGTTTGAAGTGAGCCCTGGCTTGAGCCGAGATGGTCAACATGAAATAATTTTGTAGATTTCTGATAGCGGTCTCTTCGCCTTCGTTCTCATCTTGCCGTTCTTTCCTCAAAATTTCAGTCCAGGTCGATCAGACCACTTGGGAGAAAAGACCGGTTTTGTGTTCTGGTAGCTTGGATTTCGGTCTGAAAACGGCAGGCTCGAGTGTGTCTGATGAACACTTTCTGCGTACTTGGTTGCATGATATCTTGCTCAGAATTCTCCGCTCTATCGATAGAGCCTCTTTGTGGCTATGGTCAGCTATTGGTAACACGGTGCAATCGGCTTTTAACCTTAATTCAACATCTAACAAACAAACGAATTGGGCACATGCCTTGCTGCATTCCTCTGCGACGACGAGTCTGATCGGGCTCAGCTTTTCTGCATCAGATAGGTCTACGCCTGTAGATTCAGACTATATACTTTGCACGTCCGCTTTCTATATCGATGGTGTCCGAATCGGACCTGCGGTCTCCCCCACCAATCGACCAGTACCGATCTTCCAGAAGCCATATCTCCTCGATGGCTGGTCCGATTGCCTCGAATGTGGTACCGTTCGAAAGGTCTTGACCTACTCTATCGAATGATGTGTTGGTTGCTATACTATGATACCAGCCGGTGGTCCGTGCTCAAGGCTGAAACCGGAAAGTCCGATTTCTCGGCGATAGGACGTCCCCACGTGGCGATCGGCTCTGTCCCGTACTCAGCATCGAATTCTCTACCGGAAACCACCGAGCCTTTTCGAATCGGATGATATTCACTTTCTCGGCCGAGAGGTGGCCCGTGCGCCGGAACCACGGTTTGTTTGTTATCCCGATGCAGAAATAACGGTCGGTTTCAGATCACTAACGGTCGAGTAGTGCGAGTTTGAAGTGAGCCCTGGCTTGAGCCGAGATGGTCAACATGAAATAATTTTGTAGATTTCTGATAGCGGTCTCTTCGCCTTCGTTCTCATCTTGCCGTTCTTTCCTCAAAATTTCAGTCCAGGTCGATCAGACCACTTGGGAGAAAAGACCGGTTTTGTGTTCTGGTAGCTTGGATTTCGGTCTGAAAACGGCAGGCTCGAGTGTGTCTGATGAACACTTTCTGCGTACTTGGTTGCATGATATCTTGCTCAGAATTCTCCGCTCTATCGATAGAGCCTCTTTGTGGCTATGGTCAGCTATTGGTAACACGGTGCAATCGGCTTTTAACCTTAATTCAACATCTAACAAACAAACGAATTGGGCACATGCCTTGCTGCATTCCTCTGCGACGACGAGTCTGATCGGGCTCAGCTTTTCTGCATCAGATAGGTCTACGCCTGTAGATTCAGACTATATACTTTGCACGTCCGCTTTTCTATATCGATGGTGTCCGAATCGGACCTGCGGTCTCCCCCACCAATCGACCAGTACCGATCTTCCAGAAGCCATATCTCCTCGATGGCTGGTCCGATTGCCTCGAATGTGGTACCGTTCGAAAGGTCTTGACCTACTCTATCGAATGATGTGTTGGTTGCTATACTATGATACCAGCCGGTGGTCCGTGCTCAAGGCTGAAACCGGAAAGTCCGATTTCTCGGCGATAGGACGTCCCCACGTGGCGATCGGCTCTGTCCCGTACTCAGCATCGAATTCTCTACCGGAAACCACCGAGCCTTTTCGAATCGGATGATATTCACTTTCTCGGCCGAGAGGTGGCCCGTGCGCCGGAACCACGGTTTGTTTGTTATCCCGATGCAGAAATAACGGTCGGTTTCAGATCACTAACGGTCGAGTAGTGCGAGTTTGAAGTGAGCCCTGGCTTGAGCCGAGATGGTCAACATGAAATAATTTTGTAGATTTCTGATAGCGGTCTCTTCGCCTTCGTTCTCATCTTGCCGTTCTTCCTCAAAATTTCAGTCCAGGTCGATCAGACCACTTGGGAGAAAAGACCGGTTTTGTGTTCTGGTAGCTTGGATTTCGGTCTGAAAACGGCAGGCTCGAGTGTGTCTGATGAACACTTTCTGCGTACTTGGTTGCATGATATCTTGCTCAGAATTCTCCGCTCTATCGATAGAGCCTCTTTGTGGCTATGGTCAGCTATTGGTAACACGGTGCAATCGGCTTTTAACCTTAATTCAACATCTAACAAACAAACGAATTGGGCACATGCCTTGCTGCATTCCTCTGCGACGACGAGTCTGATCGGGCTCAGCTTTTCTGCATCAGATAGGTCTACGCCTGTAGATTCAGACTATATACTTTGCACGTCCGCTTTCTATATCGATGGTGTCCGAATCGGACCTGCGGTCTCCCCACCAATCGACCAGTACCGATCTTCCAGAAGCCATATCTCCTCGATGGCTGGTCCGATTGCCTCGAATGTGGTACCGTTCGAAAGGTCTTGACCTACTCTATCGAATGATGTGTGGTTGCTATACTATGATACCAGCCGGTGGTCCGTGCTCAAGGCTGAAACCGGAAAGTCCGATTTCTCGGCGATAGGACGTCCCCACGTGGCGATCGGCTCTGTCCCGTACTCAGCATCGAATTCTCTACCGGAAACCACCGAGCCTTTTCGAATCGGATGATATTCACTTTCTCGGCCGAGAGGTGGCCCGTGCGCCGGAACCACGGTTTGTTTGTTATCCCGATGCAGAAATAACGGTCGGTTTCAGATCACTAACGGTCGAGTAGTGCGAGTTTGAAGTGAGCCCTGGCTTGAGCCGAGATGGTCAACATGAAATAATTTTGTAGATTTCTGATAGCGTCTCTTCGCCTTCGTTCTCATCTTGCCGTTCTTTCCTCAAAATTTCAGTCCAGGTCGATCAGACCACTTGGGAGAAAAGACCGGTTTTGTGTTCTGGTAGCTTGGATTTCGGTCTGAAAACGGCAGGCTCGAGTGTGTCTGATGAACACTTTCTGCGTACTTGGTTGCATGATATCTTGCTCAGAATTCTCCGCTCTATCGATAGAGCCTCTTTGTGGCTATGGTCAGCTATTGGTAACACGGTGCAATCGGCTTTTAACCTTAATTCAACATCTAACAAACAAACGAATGGGCAACATGCCTTGCTGCATTCCTCTGCGACGACGAGTCTGATCGGGCTCAGCTTTTCTGCATCAGATAGGTCTACGCCTGTAGATTCAGACTATATACTTTGCACGTCCGCTTTTCTATATCGATGGTGTCCGAATCGGACCTGCGGTCTCCCCACCAATCGACCAGTACCGATCTTCCAGAAGCCATATCTCCTCGAT
>MAPW01000293.1:0-20492 GCA_001689995.1 Tilletia indica
CGCTCATATATTTGCCTCTTTGCCGAGACCAATCAGGCCCGCAGGCACCATGTCCTCTTTTGAGTTGGTGGATCCCGACCTACACCAGGTCTACGACACCAGGACGCATCAGGGAAAAGGTGCCAGGTGTCTCGGTGCTGTCAACTCAATAGTCTTTTCCAATTCGATTCGCTCATATATTTCTCTTGCCGAGACCAATCAGGCCCGCAGGCACCATGTCCTCTTTTGAGTTGGTGGATCCCGACCTACACCAGGTCTACGACACAGGCGCATCAGGGAAAAGGTGCCAGGTGTCTCGGTGCTGTCAACTCAATAGTCTTTTCCCCAATTCGATTCGCTCATATATTTGTTCTCTTTGACGAGACCAATCAGGCCCGCAGGCACCATGTCCTCTTTTGAGTTGGTGGATCCCGACCTACACCAGGTCTACGACACCAGGCGCATCAGGGAAAAGGTGCCAGGTGTCTCGGTGCTGTCAACTCAATTAGTCTTTTCCGCCAATTCGATTCGCTCATATATTTGCCTCTTTGCCGAGACCAATCAGGCCGCAGGCACCATGTCCTCTTTTGAGTTGGTGGATCCCGACCTACACCAGGTCTACGACACCAGGCGCATCAGGAAAAGGTGCCAGGTGTCTCGGTGCTGTCAACTCAATTAGTCTTTTCCGCCAATTTCGATTCGCTATTCGTATTTCCTCTTTGCGAGACCAATCAGGCCCGCAGGCACCATGTCCTCTTTTGAGTTGGTGGATCCCGACCTACACCAGGTCTACGACACCAGGCGCATCAGGGAAAAGGTGCCAGGTGTCTCGGTGCTGTCAACTCAATTAGTCTTTTCCGCCAATTTCGATTCGCTCATATATTTGCCTCTTTGCCGAGACCAATCAGGCCCGCAGGCACCATGTCCTCTTTTGAGTTGGTGGATCCCGACCTACACCAGGTCTACGACACCAGGACGCATCAGGGAAAAGGTGCCAGGTGTCTCGGTGCTGTCAACTCAATTAGTCTTTTCCGCCAATTTCGATTCGCTCATATATTTGCCTCTTTGCCGAGACCAATCAGGCCCGCAGGCACCATGTCCTCTTTTGAGTTGGTGGATCCCGACCTACACCAGGTCTACGACACCAGGCGCATCAGGGAAAAGGTGCCAGGTGTCTCGGTGCTGTCAACTCAATTAGTCTTTTCGCCAATTCGATTCGCTCATATATTTGCCTCTTTGCGAGACCAATCAGGCCCGCAGGCACCATGTCCTCTTTTGAGTTGGTGGATCCCGACCTACACCAGGTCTACGACACCAGGCGCATCAGGGAAAAGGTGCCAGGTGTCTCGGTGCTGTCAACTCAATTAGTCTTTTCCGCCAATTTCGATCGCTATATATTTGCCTC
Organism: Tilletia indica; assembly: GCA_001689995.1. Taxonomy (NCBI): domain Eukaryota; kingdom Fungi; phylum Basidiomycota; class Exobasidiomycetes; order Tilletiales; family Tilletiaceae; genus Tilletia; species Tilletia indica. Next base: position 1,385 of record MAPW01000293.1, read on the forward strand.
TTTGCCGAGACCAATCAGGCCCGCAGGCACCATGTCCTCTTTTGAGTTGGTGGATCCCGACCTACACCAGGTCTACGACACCAGGGCGCATCAGGAAAAGGTGCCAGGTGTCTCGGTGCTGTCAACTCAATTAGTCTTTTCCGCCATTCGATTCGCTTCATATATTTCCTCTTGCCGAGACCAATCAGGCCCGCAGGCACCATGTCCTCTTTTGAGTTGGTGGATCCCGACCTACACCAGGTCTACGACACCAGGACGCATCAGGGAAAAGGTGCCAGGTGTCTCGGTGCTGTCAACTCAATTAGTCTTTTCCGCCAATTTCGATTCGCTATTATATTTGCCTCTTTGCCGAGACCAATCAGGCCCGCAGGCACCATGTCCTCTTTTGAGTTGGTGGATCCCGACCTACACCAGGTCTACGACACCAGGCGCATCAGGGAAAAGGTGCCAGGTGTCTCGGTGCTGTCAACTCAATTAGTCTTTTCCGCCAATTTCGATTCGCTCATATATTTGCCTCTTTGCCGAGACCAATCAGGCCCGCAGGCACCATGTCCTCTTTTGAGTTGGTGGATCCCGACCTACACCAGGTCTACGACACCAGGCGCATCAGGGAAAAGGTGCCAGGTGTCTCGGTGCTGTCAACTCAATTAGTCTTTTCCGCCAATTTCGATTCGCTCATATATTTGCCTCTTTGCCGAGACCAATCAGGCCCGCAGGCACCATGTCCTCTTTTGAGTTGGTGGATCCCGACCTACACCAGGTCTACGACACCAGGGCGCATCAGGGAAAAGGTGCCAGGTGTCTCGGTGCTGTCAACTCAATTAGTCTTTTCCGCCAATTCGATTCGCTCATATATTTGCCTCTTTGCCGAGACCAATCAGGCCCGCAGGCACCATGTCCTCTTTTGAGTTGGTGGATCCCGACCTACACCAGGTCTACGACACCAGGCGCATCAGGGAAAAGGTGCCAGGTGTCTCGGTGCTGTCAACTCAATTAGTCTTTTCCGCCAATTTCGATTCGCTCATATATTTGCCTCTTTGCCGAGACCAATCAGGCCCGCAGGCACCATGTCCTCTTTTGAGTTGGTGGATCCCGACCTACACCAGGTCTACGACACCAGGCGCATCAGGGAAAAGGTGCCAGGTGTCTCGGTGCTGTCAACTCAATTCAGTCTTTTCCGCCAATTTCGATTCGCTCATATATTTGCCTCTTTGCCGAGACCAATCAGGCCCGCAGGCACCATGTCCTCTTTTGAGTTGGTGGATCCCGACCTACACCAGGTCTACGACACCAGGGCGCATCAGGAAAAGGTGCCAGGTGTCTCGGTGCTGTCAACTCAATTAGTCTTTTCCCAATTCGATTTCATGGTTTATTCGTATTTTCTCTTGCAGACCAATCAGGCCCGCAGGCACCATGTCCTCTTTTGAGTTGGTGGATCCCGACCTACACCAGGTCTACGACACCAGGCGCATCAGGGAAAAGGTGCCAGGTGTCTCGGTGCTGTCAACTCAATTAGTCTTTTCCCAATTCGATTTCGTATTATCGTATTTCCTCTTTGCCAGACCAATCAGGCCCGCAGGCACCATGTCCTCTTTTGAGTTGGTGGATCCCGACCTACACCAGGTCTACGACACCAGGCGCATCAGGGAAAAGGTGCCAGGTGTCTCGGTGCTGTCAACTCAATTAGTCTTTTCCGCCAATTCGATTCGCTCATATATTTGCCTCTTTGCCGAGACCAATCAGGCCCGCAGGCACCATGTCCTCTTTTGAGTTGGTGGATCCCGACCTACACCAGGTCTACGACACCAGGCGCATCAGGGAAAAGGTGCCAGGTGTCTCGGTGCTGTCAACTCAATTAGTCTTTTCCGCCAATTTCGATTCGCTCATATATTTGCTCTTTGCCGAGACCAATCAGGCCCGCAGGCACCATGTCCTCTTTTGAGTTGGTGGATCCCGACCTACACCAGGTCTACGACACCAGGCGCATCAGGGAAAAGGTGCCAGGTGTCTCGGTGCTGTCAACTCAATTAGTCTTTTCCCACATTCGATTTTTATTCGTATTTTCTCTGTGACAGACCAATCAGGCCCGCAGGCACCATGTCCTCTTTTGAGTTGGTGGATCCCGACCTACACCAGGTCTACGACACCAGGGCGCATCAGGGAAAAGGTGCCAGGTGTCTCGGTGCTGTCAACTCAATTAGTCTTTTCCGCCAATTTCGATTCGCTCATATATTTGCCTCTTTGCCGAGACCAATCAGGCCCGCAGGCACCATGTCCTCTTTTGAGTTGGTGGATCCCGACCTACACCAGGTCTACGACACCAGGCGCATCAGGGAAAAGGTGCCAGGTGTCTCGGTGCTGTCAACTCAATTAGTCTTTTCCGCCAATTTCGATTCGCTCATATATTTGCCTCTTTGCCGAGACCAATCAGGCCCGCAGGCACCATGTCCTCTTTTGAGTTGGTGGATCCCGACCTACACCAGGTCTACGACACCAGGGCGCATCAGGGAAAAGGTGCCAGGTGTCTCGGTGCTGTCAACTCAATTAGTCTTTTCCCCAATTCGATTCGCTCATATTTTGCTCTTTGCCGAGACCAATCAGGCCCGCAGGCACCATGTCCTCTTTTGAGTTGGTGGATCCCGACCTACACCAGGTCTACGACACCAGGCGCATCAGGGAAAAGGTGCCAGGTGTCTCGGTGCTGTCAACTCAATTAGTCTTTTCCGCCAATTTCGATTCGCTCATATATTTGCCTCTTTGCCGAGACCAATCAGGCCCGCAGGCACCATGTCCTCTTTTGAGTTGGTGGATCCCGACCTACACCAGGTCTACGACACCAGGCGCATCAGGGAAAAGGTGCCAGGTGTCTCGGTGCTGTCAACTCAATTAGTCTTTTCCCCATTTCGATTTCATTATTCGTATTCTTCTTGACGAGACCAATCAGGCCCGCAGGCACCATGTCCTCTTTTGAGTTGGTGGATCCCGACCTACACCAGGTCTACGACACCAGGCGCATCAGGGAAAAGGTGCCAGGTGTCTCGGTGCTGTCAACTCAATTAGTCTTTTCCCAATTCGATTTTCATGGTTTATTCGTATTTCTCTCTGTGACAAGACCAATCAGGCCCGCAGGCACCATGTCCTCTTTTGAGTTGGTGGATCCCGACCTACACCAGGTCTACGACACCAGGCGCATCAGGGAAAAGGTGCCAGGTGTCTCGGTGCTGTCAACTCAATTAGTCTTTTCCGCCAATTTCGATTCGCTCATATATTTGCCTCTTTGCCGAGACCAATCAGGCCCGCAGGCACCATGTCCTCTTTTGAGTTGGTGGATCCCGACCTACACCAGGTCTACGACACCAGGCGCATCAGGGAAAAGGTGCCAGGTGTCTCGGTGCTGTCAACTCAATTAGTCTTTTCCGCCAATTTCGATTCGCTCATATATTTGCCTCTTTGCCGAGACCAATCAGGCCCGCAGGCACCATGTCCTCTTTTGAGTTGGTGGATCCCGACCTACACCAGGTCTACGACACCAGGCGCATCAGGGAAAAGGTGCCAGGTGTCTCGGTGCTGTCAACTCAATTAGTCTTTTCCGCCAATTTCGATTCGCTCATATATTTGCCTCTTTGCCGAGACCAATCAGGCCCGCAGGCACCATGTCCTCTTTTGAGTTGGTGGATCCCGACCTACACCAGGTCTACGACACCAGGCGCATCAGGGAAAAGGTGCCAGGTGTCTCGGTGCTGTCAACTCAATTAGTCTTTTCCGCCAATTTCGATTCGCTCATATATTTGCCTCTTTGCCGAGACCAATCAGGCCCGCAGGCACCATGTCCTCTTTTGAGTTGGTGGATCCCGACCTACACCAGGTCTACGACACCAGGCGCATCAGGGAAAAGGTGCCAGGTGTCTCGGTGCTGTCAACTCAATTAGTCTTTTCCGCCAATTTCGATTCGCTCATATTTTGCCTCTTTGCCGAGACCAATCAGGCCCGCAGGCACCATGTCCTCTTTTGAGTTGGTGGATCCCGACCTACACCAGGTCTACGACACCAGGCGCATCAGGGAAAAGGTGCCAGGTGTCTCGGTGCTGTCAACTCAATTAGTCTTTTCCGCCAATTTCGATTCATATATTTCCTCTTTGCCGAGACCAATCAGGCCCGCAGGCACCATGTCCTCTTTTGAGTTGGTGGATCCCGACCTACACCAGGTCTACGACACCAGGCGCATCAGGGAAAAGGTGCCAGGTGTCTCGGTGCTGTCAACTCAATTAGTCTTTTCCGCCAATTTCGATTCGCTCATATATTTGCCTCTTTGCCGAGACCAATCAGGCCCGCAGGCACCATGTCCTCTTTTGAGTTGGTGGATCCCGACCTACACCAGGTCTACGACACCAGGCGCATCAGGGAAAAGGTGCCAGGTGTCTCGGTGCTGTCAACTCAATTAGTCTTTTCCCAATTCGATTTTCGGTTTATTCGTATTTCTCTCTTGCAGACCAATCAGGCCCGCAGGCACCATGTCCTCTTTTGAGTTGGTGGATCCCGACCTACACCAGGTCTACGACACCAGGCGCATCAGGGAAAAGGTGCCAGGTGTCTCGGTGCTGTCAACTCAATTAGTCTTTTCCGCCAATTTCGATTCGCTCATATATTTGCCTCTTTGCCGAGACCAATCAGGCCCGCAGGCACCATGTCCTCTTTTGAGTTGGTGGATCCCGACCTACACCAGGTCTACGACACCAGGCGCATCAGGGAAAAGGTGCCAGGTGTCTCGGTGCTGTCAACTCAATTAGTCTTTTCCGCCAATTTCGATTCGCTCATATATTTGCCTCTTTGCCGAGACCAATCAGGCCCGCAGGCACCATGTCCTCTTTTGAGTTGGTGGATCCCGACCTACACCAGGTCTACGACACCAGGCGCATCAGGGAAAAGGTGCCAGGTGTCTCGGTGCTGTCAACTCAATTAGTCTTTTCCGCCAATTTCGATTCGCTCATATATTTGCCTCTTTGCCGAGACCAATCAGGCCCGCAGGCACCATGTCCTCTTTTGAGTTGGTGGATCCCGACCTACACCAGGTCTACGACACCAGGCGCATCAGGGAAAAGGTGCCAGGTGTCTCGGTGCTGTCAACTCAATTAGTCTTTTCCGCCAATTTCGATTCGCTCATATATTTGCCTCTTTGCCGAGACCAATCAGGCCCGCAGGCACCATGTCCTCTTTTGAGTTGGTGGATCCCGACCTACACCAGGTCTACGACACCAGGCGCATCAGGGAAAAGGTGCCAGGTGTCTCGGTGCTGTCAACTCAATTAGTCTTTTCCGCCAATTTCGATTCGCTCATATATTTGCCTCTTTGCCGAGACCAATCAGGCCCGCAGGCACCATGTCCTCTTTTGAGTTGGTGGATCCCGACCTACACCAGGTCTACGACACCAGGCGCATCAGGGAAAAGGTGCCAGGTGTCTCGGTGCTGTCAACTCAATTAGTCTTTTCCGCCAATTTCGATTCGCTCATATATTTGCCTCTTTGCCGAGACCAATCAGGCCCGCAGGCACCATGTCCTCTTTTGAGTTGGTGGATCCCGACCTACACCAGGTCTACGACACCAGGCGCATCAGGGAAAAGGTGCCAGGTGTCTCGGTGCTGTCAACTCAATTAGTCTTTTCCCCAATTCGATTTCGTTATTCGTATTTCCTCTTGCCGAGACCAATCAGGCCCGCAGGCACCATGTCCTCTTTTGAGTTGGTGGATCCCGACCTACACCAGGTCTACGACACCAGGCGCATCAGGGAAAAGGTGCCAGGTGTCTCGGTGCTGTCAACTCAATTAGTCTTTTCCGCCAATTTCGATTCGCTCATATATTTGCCTCTTTGCCGAGACCAATCAGGCCCGCAGGCACCATGTCCTCTTTTGAGTTGGTGGATCCCGACCTACACCAGGTCTACGACACCAGGCGCATCAGGGAAAAGGTGCCAGGTGTCTCGGTGCTGTCAACTCAATTAGTCTTTTCCGCCAATTTCGATTCGCTCATATATTTGCCTCTTTGCCGAGACCAATCAGGCCCGCAGGCACCATGTCCTCTTTTGAGTTGGTGGATCCCGACCTACACCAGGTCTACGACACCAGGCGCATCAGGGAAAAGGTGCCAGGTGTCTCGGTGCTGTCAACTCAATTAGTCTTTTCCGCCAATTTCGATTCGCTCATATATTTGCCTCTTTGCCGAGACCAATCAGGCCCGCAGGCACCATGTCCTCTTTTGAGTTGGTGGATCCCGACCTACACCAGGTCTACGACACCAGGCGCATCAGGGAAAAGGTGCCAGGTGTCTCGGTGCTGTCAACTCAATTAGTCTTTTCCGCCAATTTCGATTCGCTCATATATTTGCCTCTTTGCCGAGACCAATCAGGCCCGCAGGCACCATGTCCTCTTTTGAGTTGGTGGATCCCGACCTACACCAGGTCTACGACACCAGGCGCATCAGGGAAAAGGTGCCAGGTGTCTCGGTGCTGTCAACTCAATTAGTCTTTTCCGCCAATTTCGATTCGCTCATATATTTGCCTCTTTGCCGAGACCAATCAGGCCCGCAGGCACCATGTCCTCTTTTGAGTTGGTGGATCCCGACCTACACCAGGTCTACGACACCAGGCGCATCAGGGAAAAGGTGCCAGGTGTCTCGGTGCTGTCAACTCAATTAGTCTTTTCCGCCAATTTCGATTCGCTCATATATTTGCCTCTTTGCCGAGACCAATCAGGCCCGCAGGCACCATGTCCTCTTTTGAGTTGGTGGATCCCGACCTACACCAGGTCTACGACACCAGGACGCATCAGGGAAAAGGTGCCAGGTGTCTCGGTGCTGTCAACTCAATTAGTCTTTTCCGCCAATTTCGATTCGCTCATATATTTGCCTCTTTGCCGAGACCAATCAGGCCCGCAGGCACCATGTCCTCTTTTGAGTTGGTGGATCCCGACCTACACCAGGTCTACGACACCAGGCGCATCAGGGAAAAGGTGCCAGGTGTCTCGGTGCTGTCAACTCAATTAGTCTTTTCCGCCAATTTCGATTCGCTCATATATTTGCCTCTTTGCCGAGACCAATCAGGCCCGCAGGCACCATGTCCTCTTTTGAGTTGGTGGATCCCGACCTACACCAGGTCTACGACACCAGGCGCATCAGGGAAAAGGTGCCAGGTGTCTCGGTGCTGTCAACTCAATTAGTCTTTTCCGCCAATTTCGATTCGCTCATATATTTGCCTCTTTGCCGAGACCAATCAGGCCCGCAGGCACCATGTCCTCTTTTGAGTTGGTGGATCCCGACCTACACCAGGTCTACGACACCAGGCGCATCAGGGAAAAGGTGCCAGGTGTCTCGGTGCTGTCAACTCAATTAGTCTTTTCCGCCAATTTCGATTCGCTCATATATTTGCCTCTTTGCCGAGACCAATCAGGCCCGCAGGCACCATGTCCTCTTTTGAGTTGGTGGATCCCGACCTACACCAGGTCTACGACACCAGGCGCATCAGGGAAAAGGTGCCAGGTGTCTCGGTGCTGTCAACTCAATTAGTCTTTTCCGCCAATTTCGATTCGCTCATATATTTGCCTCTTTGCCGAGACCAATCAGGCCCGCAGGCACCATGTCCTCTTTTGAGTTGGTGGATCCCGACCTACACCAGGTCTACGACACCAGGCGCATCAGGGAAAAGGTGCCAGGTGTCTCGGTGCTGTCAACTCAATTAGTCTTTTCCGCCAATTTCGATTCGCTCATATATTTGCCTCTTTGCCGAGACCAATCAGGCCCGCAGGCACCATGTCCTCTTTTGAGTTGGTGGATCCCGACCTACACCAGGTCTACGACACCAGGCGCATCAGGGAAAAGGTGCCAGGTGTCTCGGTGCTGTCAACTCAATTAGTCTTTTCCCAATTCGATTCATATTATTTCTCTCTTGCCGAGACCAATCAGGCCCGCAGGCACCATGTCCTCTTTTGAGTTGGTGGATCCCGACCTACACCAGGTCTACGACACCAGGCGCATCAGGGAAAAGGTGCCAGGTGTCTCGGTGCTGTCAACTCAATTAGTCTTTTCCCCAATTCGATTTCATATTATTTCCTCTTTGCCGAGACCAATCAGGCCCGCAGGCACCATGTCCTCTTTTGAGTTGGTGGATCCCGACCTACACCAGGTCTACGACACCAGGCGCATCAGGGAAAAGGTGCCAGGTGTCTCGGTGCTGTCAACTCAATTAGTCTTTTCCCAATTCGATTTCATGGTTTATTCGTATTTCTCTCTGTGCAGACCAATCAGGCCCGCAGGCACCATGTCCTCTTTTGAGTTGGTGGATCCCGACCTACACCAGGTCTACGACACCAGGCGCATCAGGGAAAAGGTGCCAGGTGTCTCGGTGCTGTCAACTCAATTAGTCTTTTCCGCCAATTTCGATTCGCTCATATATTTGCCTCTTTGCCGAGACCAATCAGGCCCGCAGGCACCATGTCCTCTTTTGAGTTGGTGGATCCCGACCTACACCAGGTCTACGACACCAGGCGCATCAGGGAAAAGGTGCCAGGTGTCTCGGTGCTGTCAACTCAATTAGTCTTTTCCGCCAATTTCGATTCGCTCATATATTTGCCTCTTTGCCGAGACCAATCAGGCCCGCAGGCACCATGTCCTCTTTTGAGTTGGTGGATCCCGACCTACACCAGGTCTACGACACCAGGCGCATCAGGGAAAAGGTGCCAGGTGTCTCGGTGCTGTCAACTCAATTAGTCTTTTCCGCCAATTTCGATTCGCTCATATATTTGCCTCTTTGCCGAGACCAATCAGGCCCGCAGGCACCATGTCCTCTTTTGAGTTGGTGGATCCCGACCTACACCAGGTCTACGACACCAGGCGCATCAGGGAAAAGGTGCCAGGTGTCTCGGTGCTGTCAACTCAATTAGTCTTTTCCGCCAATTTCGATTCGCTCATATATTTGCCTCTTTGCCGAGACCAATCAGGCCCGCAGGCACCATGTCCTCTTTTGAGTTGGTGGATCCCGACCTACACCAGGTCTACGACACCAGGCGCATCAGGGAAAAGGTGCCAGGTGTCTCGGTGCTGTCAACTCAATTAGTCTTTTCCGCCAATTTCGATTCGCTCATATATTTGCCTCTTTGCCGAGACCAATCAGGCCCGCAGGCACCATGTCCTCTTTTGAGTTGGTGGATCCCGACCTACACCAGGTCTACGACACCAGGCGCATCAGGGAAAAGGTGCCAGGTGTCTCGGTGCTGTCAACTCAATTAGTCTTTTCCGCCAATTTCGATTCGCTCATATATTTGCCTCTTTGCCGAGACCAATCAGGCCCGCAGGCACCATGTCCTCTTTTGAGTTGGTGGATCCCGACCTACACCAGGTCTACGACACCAGGCGCATCAGGGAAAAGGTGCCAGGTGTCTCGGTGCTGTCAACTCAATCAGTCATTTATCCACATTCGATTTTCATGGTTTATTCGTATTTCTCTCTGTGACAAGACCAATCAGGCCCGCAGGCACCATGTCCTCTTTTGAGTTGGTGGATCCCGACCTACACCAGGTCTACGACACCAGGGCGCATCAGGAAAAGGTGCCAGGTGTCTCGGTGCTGTCAACTCAATTAGTCTTTTCCGCCAATTCGATTTCATATATTTCTCTTTGCAGACCAATCAGGCCCGCAGGCACCATGTCCTCTTTTGAGTTGGTGGATCCCGACCTACACCAGGTCTACGACACCAGGCGCATCAGGGAAAAGGTGCCAGGTGTCTCGGTGCTGTCAACTCAATTCAGTCTTTTCCCACATTCGATTTCATGTTTATTCGTATTTCTCTCTTGACAGACCAATCAGGCCCGCAGGCACCATGTCCTCTTTTGAGTTGGTGGATCCCGACCTACACCAGGTCTACGACACCAGGACGCATCAGGGAAAAGGTGCCAGGTGTCTCGGTGCTGTCAACTCAATTAGTCTTTTCCGCCAATTTCGATTCGCTCATATATTTGCCTCTTTGCCGAGACCAATCAGGCCCGCAGGCACCATGTCCTCTTTTGAGTTGGTGGATCCCGACCTACACCAGGTCTACGACACCAGGCGCATCAGGGAAAAGGTGCCAGGTGTCTCGGTGCTGTCAACTCAATTAGTCTTTTCCGCCAATTTCGATTCGCTCATATATTTGCCTCTTTGCCGAGACCAATCAGGCCCGCAGGCACCATGTCCTCTTTTGAGTTGGTGGATCCCGACCTACACCAGGTCTACGACACCAGGCGCATCAGGGAAAAGGTGCCAGGTGTCTCGGTGCTGTCAACTCAATTAGTCTTTTCCGCCAATTTCGATTCGCTCATATATTTGCCTCTTTGCCGAGACCAATCAGGCCCGCAGGCACCATGTCCTCTTTTGAGTTGGTGGATCCCGACCTACACCAGGTCTACGACACCAGGCGCATCAGGGAAAAGGTGCCAGGTGTCTCGGTGCTGTCAACTCAATTAGTCTTTTCGATTCGATTTATTCGTATTTCTCTCTTGCCGAGACCAATCAGGCCCGCAGGCACCATGTCCTCTTTTGAGTTGGTGGATCCCGACCTACACCAGGTCTACGACACCAGGACGCATCAGGGAAAAGGTGCCAGGTGTCTCGGTGCTGTCAACTCAATTAGTCTTTTCCGCCAATTTCGATTCGCTCATATATTTGCCTCTTTGCCGAGACCAATCAGGCCCGCAGGCACCATGTCCTCTTTTGAGTTGGTGGATCCCGACCTACACCAGGTCTACGACACCAGGCGCATCAGGGAAAAGGTGCCAGGTGTCTCGGTGCTGTCAACTCAATCAGTCTTTTCCCACATTCGATTTTCATGGTATTCGTATTTCTCTCTGTGACAAGACCAATCAGGCCCGCAGGCACCATGTCCTCTTTTGAGTTGGTGGATCCCGACCTACACCAGGTCTACGACACCAGGCGCATCAGGGAAAAGGTGCCAGGTGTCTCGGTGCTGTCAACTCAATTAGTCTTTTCCCAATTCGATTTCATATTCGTATTTCTCTCTTGCAGACCAATCAGGCCCGCAGGCACCATGTCCTCTTTTGAGTTGGTGGATCCCGACCTACACCAGGTCTACGACACCAGGACGCATCAGGGAAAAGGTGCCAGGTGTCTCGGTGCTGTCAACTCAATTAGTCTTTTCCGCCAATTTCGATTCGCTCATATATTTGCCTCTTTGCCGAGACCAATCAGGCCCGCAGGCACCATGTCCTCTTTTGAGTTGGTGGATCCCGACCTACACCAGGTCTACGACACCAGGAGCATCAGGGAAAAGGTGCCAGGTGTCTCGGTGCTGTCAACTCAATTAGTCTTTTCCCACATTCGATTTCATGTTTATTCGTATTTGCCTCTTTGCCGAGACCAATCAGGCCCGCAGGCACCATGTCCTCTTTTGAGTTGGTGGATCCCGACCTACACCAGGTCTACGACACCAGGCGCATCAGGGAAAAGGTGCCAGGTGTCTCGGTGCTGTCAACTCAATTAGTCTTTTCCCATTCGATTTCATGGTTTATTCGTATTTCTCTCTTGCCGAGACCAATCAGGCCCGCAGGCACCATGTCCTCTTTTGAGTTGGTGGATCCCGACCTACACCAGGTCTACGACACCAGGACGCATCAGGGAAAAGGTGCCAGGTGTCTCGGTGCTGTCAACTCAATTAGTCTTTTCCGCCAATTTCGATTCGCTCATATATTTGCCTCTTTGCCGAGACCAATCAGGCCCGCAGGCACCATGTCCTCTTTTGAGTTGGTGGATCCCGACCTACACCAGGTCTACGACACCAGGCGCATCAGGGAAAAGGTGCCAGGTGTCTCGGTGCTGTCAACTCAATTAGTCTTTTCCGCCAATTTCGATTTCATGGTTTATTCGTATTTCCTCTCTGTGACAGACCAATCAGGCCCGCAGGCACCATGTCCTCTTTTGAGTTGGTGGATCCCGACCTACACCAGGTCTACGACACCAGGCGCATCAGGGAAAAGGTGCCAGGTGTCTCGGTGCTGTCAACTCAATTAGTCTTTATCCCAATTCGATTTTCATGGTTTATTCGTATTTCTCTCTGCCGAGACCAATCAGGCCCGCAGGCACCATGTCCTCTTTTGAGTTGGTGGATCCCGACCTACACCAGGTCTACGACACCAGGCGCATCAGGGAAAAGGTGCCAGGTGTCTCGGTGCTGTCAACTCAATTAGTCTTTTCCCATTCGATTTCATTTTATTCGTATTTCTCTCTGTGAGACCAATCAGGCCCGCAGGCACCATGTCCTCTTTTGAGTTGGTGGATCCCGACCTACACCAGGTCTACGACACCAGGCGCATCAGGGAAAAGGTGCCAGGTGTCTCGGTGCTGTCAACTCAATTAGTCTTTTCCGCCAATTTCGATTCGCTCATATATTTGCCTCTTTGCCGAGACCAATCAGGCCCGCAGGCACCATGTCCTCTTTTGAGTTGGTGGATCCCGACCTACACCAGGTCTACGACACCAGGCGCATCAGGGAAAAGGTGCCAGGTGTCTCGGTGCTGTCAACTCAATTAGTCTTTTCCGCCAATTTCGATTCGCTCATATATTTGCCTCTTTGCCGAGACCAATCAGGCCCGCAGGCACCATGTCCTCTTTTGAGTTGGTGGATCCCGACCTACACCAGGTCTACGACACCAGGCGCATCAGGGAAAAGGTGCCAGGTGTCTCGGTGCTGTCAACTCAATTAGTCTTTTCCGCCAATTTCGATTCGCTCATATATTTGCCTCTTTGCCGAGACCAATCAGGCCCGCAGGCACCATGTCCTCTTTTGAGTTGGTGGATCCCGACCTACACCAGGTCTACGACACCAGGGCGCATCAGGGAAAAGGTGCCAGGTGTCTCGGTGCTGTCAACTCAATTAGTCTTTTCCGCCAATTTCGATTCGCTCATATATTTGCCTCTTTGCCGAGACCAATCAGGCCCGCAGGCACCATGTCCTCTTTTGAGTTGGTGGATCCCGACCTACACCAGGTCTACGACACCAGGCGCATCAGGGAAAAGGTGCCAGGTGTCTCGGTGCTGTCAACTCAATTAGTCTTTTCCCCAATTCGATTTCATATATTTGCCTCTTTGCCGAGACCAATCAGGCCCGCAGGCACCATGTCCTCTTTTGAGTTGGTGGATCCCGACCTACACCAGGTCTACGACACCAGGCGCATCAGGGAAAAGGTGCCAGGTGTCTCGGTGCTGTCAACTCAATTAGTCTTTTCCGCCAATTTCGATTCGCTCATATATTTGCCTCTTTGCCGAGACCAATCAGGCCCGCAGGCACCATGTCCTCTTTTGAGTTGGTGGATCCCGACCTACACCAGGTCTACGACACCAGGCGCATCAGGGAAAAGGTGCCAGGTGTCTCGGTGCTGTCAACTCAATTAGTCTTTTCCCAATTCGATTTCATGGTTTATTCGTATTTCTCTCTTGACAGACCAATCAGGCCCGCAGGCACCATGTCCTCTTTTGAGTTGGTGGATCCCGACCTACACCAGGTCTACGACACCAGGCGCATCAGGGAAAAGGTGCCAGGTGTCTCGGTGCTGTCAACTCAATTAGTCATTTCCCAATTCGATTTCATATATTTCCTCTCTTGCCGAGACCAATCAGGCCCGCAGGCACCATGTCCTCTTTTGAGTTGGTGGATCCCGACCTACACCAGGTCTACGACACCAGGCGCATCAGGGAAAAGGTGCCAGGTGTCTCGGTGCTGTCAACTCAATTAGTCTTTTCCGCCATTCGATTTCATGGTTTATTCGTATTTCCTCTTTGCCGAGACCAATCAGGCCCGCAGGCACCATGTCCTCTTTTGAGTTGGTGGATCCCGACCTACACCAGGTCTACGACACCAGGCGCATCAGGGAAAAGGTGCCAGGTGTCTCGGTGCTGTCAACTCAATTAGTCTTTTCCGCCAATTTCGATTCGCTCATATATTTGCCTCTTTGCCGAGACCAATCAGGCCCGCAGGCACCATGTCCTCTTTTGAGTTGGTGGATCCCGACCTACACCAGGTCTACGACACCAGGCGCATCAGGGAAAAGGTGCCAGGTGTCTCGGTGCTGTCAACTCAATTAGTCTTTTCCGCCAATTTCGATTCGCTCATATATTTGCCTCTTTGCCGAGACCAATCAGGCCCGCAGGCACCATGTCCTCTTTTGAGTTGGTGGATCCCGACCTACACCAGGTCTACGACACCAGGCGCATCAGGGAAAAGGTGCCAGGTGTCTCGGTGCTGTCAACTCAATTAGTCTTTTCCGCCAATTTCGATTCGCTCATATATTTGCCTCTTTGCCGAGACCAATCAGGCCCGCAGGCACCATGTCCTCTTTTGAGTTGGTGGATCCCGACCTACACCAGGTCTACGACACCAGGCGCATCAGGGAAAAGGTGCCAGGTGTCTCGGTGCTGTCAACTCAATTAGTCTTTTCCGCCAATTTCGATTCGCTCATATATTTGCCTCTTTGCCGAGACCAATCAGGCCCGCAGGCACCATGTCCTCTTTTGAGTTGGTGGATCCCGACCTACACCAGGTCTACGACACCAGGGCGCATCAGGGAAAAGGTGCCAGGTGTCTCGGTGCTGTCAACTCAATTAGTCTTTTCCGCCAATTTCGATTCGCTCATATATTTGCCTCTTTGCCGAGACCAATCAGGCCCGCAGGCACCATGTCCTCTTTTGAGTTGGTGGATCCCGACCTACACCAGGTCTACGACACCAGGCGCATCAGGGAAAAGGTGCCAGGTGTCTCGGTGCTGTCAACTCAATTAGTCTTTTCCGCCAATTTCGATTCGCTCATATATTTGCCTCTTTGCCGAGACCAATCAGGCCCGCAGGCACCATGTCCTCTTTTGAGTTGGTGGATCCCGACCTACACCAGGTCTACGACACCAGGCGCATCAGGGAAAAGGTGCCAGGTGTCTCGGTGCTGTCAACTCAATTAGTCTTTTCCCCAATTCGATTTTCATTTTATTCGTCTCTCTTTGCAGACCAATCAGGCCCGCAGGCACCATGTCCTCTTTTGAGTTGGTGGATCCCGACCTACACCAGGTCTACGACACCAGGCGCATCAGGGAAAAGGTGCCAGGTGTCTCGGTGCTGTCAACTCAATTAGTCTTTTCCGCCAATTCGATTTCATTTATTTGCCTCTTTGCCGAGACCAATCAGGCCCGCAGGCACCATGTCCTCTTTTGAGTTGGTGGATCCCGACCTACACCAGGTCTACGACACCAGGCGCATCAGGGAAAAGGTGCCAGGTGTCTCGGTGCTGTCAACTCAATTAGTCTTTTCCGCCAATTTCGATTCGCTCATATATTTGCCTCTTTGCCGAGACCAATCAGGCCCGCAGGCACCATGTCCTCTTTTGAGTTGGTGGATCCCGACCTACACCAGGTCTACGACACCAGGCGCATCAGGGAAAAGGTGCCAGGTGTCTCGGTGCTGTCAACTCAATTAGTCTTTTCCGCCAATTTCGATTCGCTCATATATTTGCCTCTTTGCCGAGACCAATCAGGCCCGCAGGCACCATGTCCTCTTTTGAGTTGGTGGATCCCGACCTACACCAGGTCTACGACACCAGGCGCATCAGGGAAAAGGTGCCAGGTGTCTCGGTGCTGTCAACTCAATTAGTCTTTTCCGCCAATTTCGATTCGCTCATATATTTGCCTCTTTGCCGAGACCAATCAGGCCCGCAGGCACCATGTCCTCTTTTGAGTTGGTGGATCCCGACCTACACCAGGTCTACGACACCAGGCGCATCAGGGAAAAGGTGCCAGGTGTCTCGGTGCTGTCAACTCAATTAGTCTTTTCCCATTCGATTTCATGGTTTATTTATTTGCTCTCTGTGACAAGACCAATCAGGCCCGCAGGCACCATGTCCTCTTTTGAGTTGGTGGATCCCGACCTACACCAGGTCTACGACACCAGGCGCATCAGGGAAAAGGTGCCAGGTGTCTCGGTGCTGTCAACTCAATTAGTCTTTTCCCACATTCGATTCGCTTTATTCGTATTTCTCTTGTGCCGAGACCAATCAGGCCCGCAGGCACCATGTCCTCTTTTGAGTTGGTGGATCCCGACCTACACCAGGTCTACGACACCAGGCGCATCAGGGAAAAGGTGCCAGGTGTCTCGGTGCTGTCAACTCAATTAGTCTTTTCCGCCAATTTCGATTCGCTCATATATTTGCCTCTTTGCCGAGACCAATCAGGCCCGCAGGCACCATGTCCTCTTTTGAGTTGGTGGATCCCGACCTACACCAGGTCTACGACACCAGGCGCATCAGGGAAAAGGTGCCAGGTGTCTCGGTGCTGTCAACTCAATTAGTCTTTTCCGCCAATTTCGATTCGCTCATATATTTGCCTCTTTGCCGAGACCAATCAGGCCCGCAGGCACCATGTCCTCTTTTGAGTTGGTGGATCCCGACCTACACCAGGTCTACGACACCAGGCGCATCAGGGAAAAGGTGCCAGGTGTCTCGGTGCTGTCAACTCAATTAGTCTTTATCCCAATTCGATTCGCTTTATTCGTATTTCTCTTTGCCGAGACCAATCAGGCCCGCAGGCACCATGTCCTCTTTTGAGTTGGTGGATCCCGACCTACACCAGGTCTACGACACCAGGCGCATCAGGGAAAAGGTGCCAGGTGTCTCGGTGCTGTCAACTCAATTAGTCTTTTCCCACATTTCGATTCATGCTCATTCGTATTTCTCTTTGACAGACCAATCAGGCCCGCAGGCACCATGTCCTCTTTTGAGTTGGTGGATCCCGACCTACACCAGGTCTACGACACCAGGCGCATCAGGGAAAAGGTGCCAGGTGTCTCGGTGCTGTCAACTCAATTAGTCTTTTCCGCCAATTTCGATTCGCTCATATATTTGCCTCTTTGCCGAGACCAATCAGGCCCGCAGGCACCATGTCCTCTTTTGAGTTGGTGGATCCCGACCTACACCAGGTCTACGACACCAGGCGCATCAGGGAAAAGGTGCCAGGTGTCTCGGTGCTGTCAACTCAATTAGTCTTTTCCGCCAATTTCGATTCGCTCATATATTTGCCTCTTTGCCGAGACCAATCAGGCCCGCAGGCACCATGTCCTCTTTTGAGTTGGTGGATCCCGACCTACACCAGGTCTACGACACCAGGGCGCATCAGGGAAAAGGTGCCAGGTGTCTCGGTGCTGTCAACTCAATTAGTCTTTTCCGCCAATTTCGATTCGCTCATATATTTGCCTCTTTGCCGAGACCAATCAGGCCCGCAGGCACCATGTCCTCTTTTGAGTTGGTGGATCCCGACCTACACCAGGTCTACGACACCAGGCGCATCAGGGAAAAGGTGCCAGGTGTCTCGGTGCTGTCAACTCAATTAGTCTTTTCCGCCAATTTCGATTCGCTCATATATTTGCCTCTTTGCCGAGACCAATCAGGCCCGCAGGCACCATGTCCTCTTTTGAGTTGGTGGATCCCGACCTACACCAGGTCTACGACACCAGGCGCATCAGGGAAAAGGTGCCAGGTGTCTCGGTGCTGTCAACTCAATTAGTCTTTTCCGCCAATTCGATTCGCTCATATATTTGCCTCTTTGCCGAGACCAATCAGGCCCGCAGGCACCATGTCCTCTTTTGAGTTGGTGGATCCCGACCTACACCAGGTCTACGACACCAGGACGCATCAGGGAAAAGGTGCCAGGTGTCTCGGTGCTGTCAACTCAATTAGTCTTTTCCGCCAATTTCGATTCGCTCATATATTTGCCTCTTTGCCGAGACCAATCAGGCCCGCAGGCACCATGTCCTCTTTTGAGTTGGTGGATCCCGACCTACACCAGGTCTACGACACCAGGCGCATCAGGGAAAAGGTGCCAGGTGTCTCGGTGCTGTCAACTCAATCAGTCATTTATCCCACATTCGATTTATGGTTATTCGTATTTCTCTCTGTGACAAGACCAATCAGGCCCGCAGGCACCATGTCCTCTTTTGAGTTGGTGGATCCCGACCTACACCAGGTCTACGACACCAGGCGCATCAGGGAAAAGGTGCCAGGTGTCTCGGTGCTGTCAACTCAATTAGTCTTTTCCGCCAATTTCGATTCGCTCATATATTTGCCTCTTTGCCGAGACCAATCAGGCCCGCAGGCACCATGTCCTCTTTTGAGTTGGTGGATCCCGACCTACACCAGGTCTACGACACCAGGCGCATCAGGGAAAAGGTGCCAGGTGTCTCGGTGCTGTCAACTCAATTAGTCTTTTCCGCCAATTTCGATTCGCTCATATATTTGCCTCTTTGCCGAGACCAATCAGGCCCGCAGGCACCATGTCCTCTTTTGAGTTGGTGGATCCCGACCTACACCAGGTCTACGACACCAGGCGCATCAGGAAAAGGTGCCAGGTGTCTCGGTGCTGTCAACTCAATTAGTCTTTTCCGCCAATTTCGATTCGCTCATATATTTGCCTCTTTGCCGAGACCAATCAGGCCCGCAGGCACCATGTCCTCTTTTGAGTTGGTGGATCCCGACCTACACCAGGTCTACGACACCAGGCGCATCAGGGAAAAGGTGCCAGGTGTCTCGGTGCTGTCAACTCAATTAGTCTTTTCCCAATTCGATTTCATATTATATTTCCTCTTTGCCGAGACCAATCAGGCCCGCAGGCACCATGTCCTCTTTTGAGTTGGTGGATCCCGACCTACACCAGGTCTACGACACCAGGCGCATCAGGGAAAAGGTGCCAGGTGTCTCGGTGCTGTCAACTCAATTAGTCTTTTCGCCAATTTCGATTCGCTCATATATTTGCCTCTTTGCCGAGACCAATCAGGCCCGCAGGCACCATGTCCTCTTTTGAGTTGGTGGATCCCGACCTACACCAGGTCTACGACACCAGGCGCATCAGGGAAAAGGTGCCAGGTGTCTCGGTGCTGTCAACTCAATTAGTCTTTTCCGCCAATTTCGATTCGCTCATATATTTGCCTCTTTGCCGAGACCAATCAGGCCCGCAGGCACCATGTCCTCTTTTGAGTTGGTGGATCCCGACCTACACCAGGTCTACGACACCAAGGCGCATCAGGGAAAAGGTGCCAGGTGTCTCGG
>MAPW01000294.1:0-20326 GCA_001689995.1 Tilletia indica
TTAGGGCGAAGCCATTGTCGACCTTCTCGATCTTGACTCCGAGGACAGAGCTGACAGGGACCAATGTCAGTCATCATCCTGTATGACGCCTTAAGGCCGTCACGGAAGTCGATGATCTTCTGCGTCTTCGCAGCGATCAGAAAATCGTCGACGTACACGAAGACGATGGTGCGTGAACCGCCAGGTTCGATGCGCACAAAGATGCCCAGTCGGCATCACTATGGGTGAAGTCGAGCGCCGAGAGCTTGGCGACGACGTCCAGCCACCAGAGGCTGACTGCTTGAAACCGTAGAGGCCCTTGCGGACAAGCAGTCCAGTTGCCTTGGGATTCTTCTTCTCCATCCCTCAGGAAAACTGATGTAGAGGACCCGATCCATTTCGGGATTGAGGAAAGCAGTCTCGGCGTCCATCTGCCAGACAATGCAGTCATGGACAGCAGCCTCGACGAAGAAGATCCTAAGGCTGGTCATACGTCCAACCGGAGCGTATGTCTCGTCGTAGTCGATACCGTAGCGCTGAGTAAATCCGCGCCCGACGAGACGAGCCTTGTGCTTGACGAAGTTGCCATCGGCATCTCGTTTCGTCTTGCACACCCACTTAGTGGAGACACCTTGGCGCCGGGAGGGAGGACCACCTCCTCCAGCGTCTTGTTGTTGATGAGCGAAGTGAGCTCGCTATCGAAAGCTTTTGTCCACTCATGTCGCTCAGGACTCGACATCGCCTCGCCATAGCTGGTCGGGTCGTTGTCGATGATGGCCACCTTGCACAAGAAACCTTCGTATTGTTGAACAAAGGCAGTGTAGGTCTCGTGGAAGCGAGCGGACCGCTGACCACGGCCAGGACGGACTGATCGACGAACGCCTTGAGCCTGAACAGCTGGAATAGGCAGCTCAATCCCCTCCTCGGGCTCACGGCGTTTGCGACCACGAGGGAGAGGAGGTAGATCGGCAACGTCGTCACGGCATCGTCTTGAGCCGGAACGTCATCATCGACGTCGTCGGACTCCCCGTCGGACTCGGGGAGCTCGGAGAAGCGGGGATCGACTCCAATCTCGACAACGTCGGGAGGATTGGAGATCAAGGTCACCTTGTTGGAGACCTTGGGGCCAAAGGACACATTCCGGGAGAAGACAATCTTCCCGGTGGCCTCGTTGTAGACTCCCCACCCGCTACGATCCGTCGGCCAACTGACCATAATGCCCCTCCAGGCCTTCGGGGTGGTCAGATTTGATTTGGTGCGATCGGCGGCCGGAACGTGGACCCAGCATGGAGAACCAAATGCTTGAGCCTTGCCAAGGGAGGGCTTACGCTTGTGCACCCATTCCCAAACCGTTCGACCGTCATCGACCATGGTGAGCTTCATAAGCAGCACCGCAGCGAATAACATCGCATGTCCCCACCACTGCACAGCCAGACCACTACTGTGGAGCATGGCAGCCGTCATCTCCTTGAGAGTCCGGTTCTTGCGCTCAGCAACGCCGTTGAGTTCGGGCGTGTGAGGTGTGGTGATGTGTTGGACAATGCCCTGAGAGGCGGTCCAGGTCGACATATGCTTGTTGACGTACTCGCCACCGCCGTCGGTGCGGATGACTTGTACTTTGGTCCCGAAAGCCCTCTCGCAGAGCTTGACGAACTCCACGAGGCGGTGGAACACCTCGGCCTTGGATCGAAGGAGGTCTACCTTCGTCCACTTGGTGTACTCGTCCGTGAAGGTCGCGTAGTACTTGTAGCCACCGAAAGCGACTACCAAGGGACCGCCAACATCTGTGACGATGATTTCCCCTGGCTCCGTAGCGCGGAGAGGGGAATCCTTGAAAGGACGACGAGTGGCCTTGGTAGCTTCGCAGCTGTCGCACCAAGGCTGTTCGTTCATGCATCCGGGCACCGAGGGCAGGTGTCCGGACTTGATCAGTTTCCTGATCGTACTGAAGGCCAGATGTCCGAGACGGACATGAATGTCGAGGAACGGAGAGTTCTTGACGACCTGGGCGGGAGCGAGGAGAGCCGAAGACGTTGCTGAGGGAGCCGAAGGCTCAACCTGCAGCACGAGCCATCGGGCTCGACCACGCTTCGTCAATGGCATACGCCAAGACGAATTGTCCCTGTGCTGGAGGAAAGCGGTGTCGTCCTGCTCGACCACCTTGATCCAGCCACGCTCCCTCAGGAGCTCCTCTGAAAGGAGGTTGACCCAGCACCGGGCAAAAGAACGACATCCTGGAAGGTGATGCGCCTTCCCGAGGCCAAAAGGCCGGTGACGTCTCCGATAAGTTCGGAGGTCTTCTTGGAGCCCACGGTCTTGAAGGACAAAGGCTTGCTGGGCTTCCGAGCGTTGACGAGGAGGTCCACTCTATCAACGATGTGCTGCGACGCACCTGAGTCGACCATGAACGGGACAAGGGTCGGCGACGGAGACGCAGCGAGGACGTCGGACTCGGGCTCGAGAATTGGAGCGAGCATGTCGTCCGCATCAGGGTAGGCCGCATAGGCCTTGGCCTTACCTTGCCCGAGGAGGACTGTCGGGGCTTAGTGCACTGAGGTTGTGCATGCCCGGGCTGGTGGCAGTTCCAGCAGATGACTTCGCCTGGCCCGTGTTGACTGGCCACCGGGCAGTCGGGCCGAACGTGGTCGCGACCACCGCAGCCGTAGCAAAGAAGCCGCTTGCTGCTCGACGAAGTTTGAGGGGCACGGCCACCGGAAATAGCCTTGGAAGAGGATGGCGAAGGGTAGGACTTGCCCTTGCCGTGACTGGGACCAGATTTGCCGCCGTGCGTCTTCTTGGCGACCCCCCTGATCTTGACAGTCGTACGGGTGGCTGCCATGGCCATGGTGTCCATAGAACGCTGGGCAGAGGACTTGCGTCCAGCGTCCTCCTCGTTGTAGAGCCGGACAAGACGAAGGAAGGTCTGTTCGTCTTTGTCCAGGCGACGCCATTCCTGGTGATGCCGATGAGCTCGTGCGGGAGGGTGTCGAAGAACTTGGAGCACTTCTCCCTGTCAACACGGCCCCAGGACAGGCCAGCCGCATCCGCCTCCGCCACGATCTCCATGAACCTTTCAAGGTGCTTGACCATATCACCGCCCTCCTCGAGGAAGAGGTTGGCCAAGTTCCGGTTGATGGTGTTGATGTGGTCCGGTGTGGTGAGGTCGTTGAGGACCGTCAAGAGCTCCCACATACCGGTGGACGAGGTCTCGTGCCGTAGGAGGCCGGAGTAGGCGCCGCCAGTGGTTCGGCGGATCAGGGACATGGCTTTGGCGTCCCTGTCCTTCCATGACTCGACGAGGCGGAAGTCAGTGGAGGTTGGAGAGGGAGGGAGCGTAGGACACAGCTCCTTCCCGCGGACGATTTCGAGAGCACGGATGCCGACGAGGACGGGCTCCAGCTTCTCTCGCCATGCGAAGAAGGTCTCGACGCTGGTGCAGATAGGCACCGTGGCGATGGAAGAGGACGCGCCGTCGTCCTCATTGCTGATGTAGGCGAAGGACATATTGATGAGGAGGAGGACGAAAAATTGTTGTTGTTGAGGACGAGGGCTGAATAGCCGAAGGGCGAAGAGCGAGGACGAAGAGGACTTGTAGTCTTGGTAAGACTCTGTGTGGTTTGACCTGGTGCACGTGGAGAACCAGCAGTGACACCGAAGGACAGGGTCAAGGACGAGGTCGACGAGGACGCGGTCGACGAGGACGAGGACGGGGTGGAGTCGACAAGGACGAGGTCGACGAGGACGAGGACAAGTTGGAAGTCGACAAGGACGTGGTCGACGAGGACGAGGACGAGGTGGAGGTCGACGAGGACGAGGTCGACAAGGTCAAGGACGAGGACGAACAAAAGGAAGAGCAAAGAAAGAGAGCTAGTCAGACTCTTAATCTGTTGTAAATACTAGGTAGCCCGGGCTACTCACCTGTGTGGTTGGCGGTAGCCGCGGGGCCCGCGAACTCGACCTCGAGCTCAAGCTCAGCTGTGAGAGATTGAACTGGCTGTCGAAAGTGAGGTACAACTACAGTAGGAGGACGAGCTCGGAAGCGTCGAACGACTACGTGTAGCTAACCTACAGCAATCTGAAGCCAGTCAACCTAACAGAGGCTGAGAGAGAGAGAGAGGGAGGAGGTGCTCTTCACTTGATGACCTTGAGAACAAAGGTCGAAGATGGCAGGGATGGTGGTTGTTGGATTGAGGAAGGAAAGTGAAGAGAGCAGTGCTTATATACAGATGCTCGGAGGGTTTCGTGGAAGAGTGAAAAAACGAAGAAGAGAAAAATGGAATCGTTGCGCAATGATTCTGCAGCAGTCACAGGTCAAAGGACTGAGAAAATGTGGAGGGAAAATTTTCTGCCGTGGGAAAGAGGAAATGCATTTGATCGATCACCGATCGATCGGGTGATCACAGTGATCATGGGTGATCATGATCATGATCATGACCAAAGGTCGTGGGAAGATCAAGGTCCGAGATGATCATGTGATCATGATCATGGTGATCATATGATCATGATCAAATAAGATCAAGAGATCAGATGCGATAAGATCGCAATCACGTGGTGGATGCCATAGATGGTCCACAGGACATATCTTCAACAACTTCCTCAATTGAAGGTCGTTAATCACCTGTTACTCGTCTCTGAGTAGGAAATCCTGGGTCCCTGCATGTCTGGCAGATGCAGAACAGCCTGCTGAGAGCGCAGCGATCCATGCTTTGTGTCCAACGCTCACTTAGTAACTTCCTCAATTGAAGGTCGTTAATCACCTGTTACTCGTCTCTGAGTAGGAAATCCTGGGTCCCTGCATGTCTGGCAGATGCAGAACAGCCTGCTGAGAGCGCAGCGATCTATCCTTTGTGTCCAAGATGCCCGATCAGTCGCCAGACCCTGATAGTAAACGCTCACTTAGTAACTTCCTCAATTGAAGGTCGTTAATCACCTGTTACTCGTCTCTGAGTAGGAAATCCTGGGTCCCTGCATGTCTGGCAGATGCAGAACAGCCTGCTGAGAGCGCAGCGATCCATGCTTTGTGTCCAAGATGCCCGACCAGTCGCCAGACCCTGATAGTAAACGCTCACTTAGTAACTTCCTCAATTGAAGGTCGTTAATCACCTGTTACTCGTCTCTGAGTAGGAAATCCTGGGTCCCTGCATGTCTGGCAGATGCAGAACAGCCTGCTGAGTGCGCAGCGGCCCATATTCTGTGTCCAACATGTCCGATCAGCCGTCAGACCCTGATAGTAAACGCTCACTTAGTAACTTCCTCAATTGAAGGTCGTTAATCACCTGTTACTCGTCTCTGAGTAGAAAATCCTGGGTCCCTGCATGTCTGGCAGATGCAGAACAGCCTGCTGAGTGCGTAGCGGCCCATATTCTGCTTCCAACATGTCCGATCAGCCGTCAGACCCTGATAGTAAACGCTCACTTAGTAACTTCCTCAATTGAAGGTCGTTAATCACCTGTTACTCGTCTCTGAGTAGGAAATCCTGGGTCCCTGCATGTCTGGCAGATGCAGAACAGCCTGCTGAGTGCGCAGCGATCCATCCTTTGTGTCCAAGACCCCCGCCCAGTCGCCAGACCCTGATAGTAAACGCTCACTTAGTAACTTCCTCAATTGAAGGTCGTTAATCACCTGTTACTCGTCTCTGAGTAGGAAATCCTGAGTCCCTGCATGTCTGGCAGATTCAGAACAGCCTGCTGAGTGCGTAGCGATACATCCTTTGTGTCCAAGATGCCCGACCAGTCGCCAGACCCTGATAGTAAACGCTCACTTAGTAACTTCCTCAATTGAAGGTCGTTAATCACCTGTTACTCGTCTCTGAGTAGGAAATCCTGGGCCCCTGCATGTCTGGCAGATTCAGAACAGCCTGCTGAGTGCGTAGCGATACATCCTTTGTGTCCAAGATGCCCGATCAGCCGTCAGACCCTGATAGTAAACGCTCACTTAGTAACTTCCTCAATTGAAGGTCGTTAATCACCTGTTACTCGTCTCTGAGTAGGAAATCCTGGGTCCCTGCATGTCTGGCAGATTCAGAACAGCCTGCTGAGTGCGTAGCGATACATCCTTTGTGTCCAAGATGCCCGACCAGTCGCCAGACCCTGATAGTAAACGCTCACTTAGTAACTTCCTCAATTGAAGGTCGTTAATCACCTGTTACTCGTCTCTGAGTAGGAAATCATGGGTCCCTGCATGTCTGGCAGATGCAGAACAGCCTGCTGAGAGCGCAGCGATCCATCCTTTGTGTCCAAGATGCCCGACCAGTCGCCAGACCCTGATAGTAAACGCTCACTTAGTAACTTCCTCAATTGAAGGTCGTTAATCACCTGTTACTCGTCTCTGAGTAGGAAATCCTGGGTCCCTGCATGTCTGGCAGATGCAGAACAGCCTGCTGAGTGCTTAGCGGCCCATATTCTGCTTGCAACATGTCCGATCAGCCGTCAGACCCTGATAGTAAACGCTCACTTAGTAACTTCCTCAATTGAAGGTCGTTAATCACCTGTTACTCGTCTCTGAGTAGGAAATCCTGGGTCCCTGCATGTCTGGCAGATTCAGAACAGCCTGCTGAGTGCGTAGCGATACATCCTTTGTGTCCAAGATGCCCGACCAGTCGCCAGACCCTGATAGTAAACGCTCACTTAGTAACTTCCTCAATTGAAGGTCGTTAATCACCTGTTACTCGTCTCTGAGTAGGAAATCCTGGGTCCCTGCATGTCTGGCAGATGCAGAACAGCCTGCTGAGTGCGCAGCGGCCCATATTCTGCTTCCAACATGTCCGATCAGCCGTCAGACCCTGATAGTAAACGCTCACTTAGTAACTTCCTCAATTGAAGGTCGTTAATCACCTGTTACTCGTCTCTGAGTAGGAAATCCTGGGTCCCTGCATGTCTGGCAGATGCAGAACAGCCTGCTGAGTGCGCAGCGATCCATGCTTTGTGTCCAAGACGCCCGACCAGTCGCCAGACCCTGATAGTAAACGCTCACTTAGTAACTTCCTCAATTGAAGGTCGTTAATCACCTGTTACTCGTCTCTGAGTAGGAAATCCTGGGGGTCCCTGCATGTCTGACAGATGCAGAACAGCCTGCTGAGTGCGCAGCGGCCCATATTCTGCGTCCAAGATGTCCGATCAGCCGTCAGACCCTGATAGTAAACGCTCACTTAGTAACTTCCTCAATTGAAGGTCGTTAATCACCTGTTACTCGTCTCTGAGTAGGAAATCCTGGGTCCCTGCATGTCTGGCAGATGCAGAACAGCCTGCTGAGTGCGCAGCGGCCCATATTCTGTGTCCAAGATGCCCGACCAGTCGCCAGACCCTGATAGTAAACGCTCACTTAGTAACTTCCTCAATTGAAGGTCGTTAATCACCTGTTACTCGTCTCTGAGTAGGAAATCCTGGGTCCCTGCATGTCTTGTGCTGGACGGGCCACGTGGTCAGCCACATGGCTCGCCTATCTGATCTTATCTGTCCTTTCCTCCTTTCCGCTCTTCTCCTTCTTCTCCACTTACTCTCATACCGTTGCATAGCAACAGCTCTCTCTCGGCCGATAGCTCCCCTTTCATTACTTCTCTCGCTGCTCACCGCTGTACTTAGCACACGACATCGAACATCATTCCTCTGACTTGACTATTTGCTAGATAGCTTACTTCTAGTACATGGTGATGAGAGGAGATTCCCTCACTACTCTCTAATCGGCTGCGCTCATCACGTATCTGCCGTTCTGCCCTCCTGACACCCTCACCTCTTCATCCCTGATCATCTTTCCCGCTTTCAACATGATCCCCCAGCCACTTTTTCTCACCCTTACGTCTTCTTCCTCTTCTCGACCATGCTCGCGTAGCGTCGCGTTCCTTTCCTCCGACGACTTGAGGCTATCACTCGGCGGATTGCGACTCGAGCAGTGGGACAGCCCCCCTTCTCCATCACCTTTTCTTTTCGACGACCGGACCGTTAACGCCCATCACGCCTACCTCCACTGTCACTACGGCTCTATTTGGCTTATTCACAATGGACACGGATGCCCAACTCATCTTAACGGTCGCCATCTCGACACGAAACGCCCGGTGTTGCTCTCCGACGAGGACACAGTCGACTTGGATCGCTGCTCGTGGCTGCCGGGTGCAGATCATGACCCGCTGCGCTTGCATGTTCGCCTTTCCACTTTCCCTCCCGAACCCTCGCTCACTGAGCCCCCGACGGTGCCTCCCTGGCCTCGTTGCTACGACCTCACTTCTTCTTCACGGCATACACGAACTCCATGCTATCACGGCTAGTATGGCTCAGGAGCTGGAGGCGACCCAGACTCGCCTGCAAGACGCTCTCGATTCTGCAGCGTCGCACGTTTGCACGCCACCGCGGACCTATGGAGCTTTAGTTGACGACCTCCGCACCCGGCCTGCCGTCATTATGGACGCCCCTGCGGACTCCTCTCCTGCCATTCATTCGTCCCGGATTACCACAACTTCCGCCCCTTCACCCCGCTCTTCCAGTCCGGCGATTTCAGCCTCGACTTCCACCCCCGCATCAGCCCTTTCTATTTCGGCTGTGGATCTTCTACTATCAGCATCCGCGTCGGAGCCATCGGCATTTACATCAAACTCGCACCCTCCGGCAACTCGGTACTGACTTCGGTACTGGGGTCGGCCGAGTCCCCTACACTCCCTTTACCCCCGACTTCGACATCTTCTTCCGATTCTCCTTCCACTGCAACATCATTCCACTCTACTTCTCAGGTCGGCGTGCGCGTCTCTCCTTCCGCTTCCTTGGCATCATCGCCGCAATCCGGTTCCTCGGCATTCGACGCCACGTGTTCCTCCACATTTCTCGAGGCTCCAGACAGTCTTTTCGGCGCGCCCGTCTCCAATATCACGATGCTTACTGGTGCGGATGACGACCACGGGATGGGCTCCTCGTGCACGCAGGGTGAAGCGCCACCCAATCTCTCGATGCGTCCGGCACAGCGGACGGAGAATTTGACGGCTGTGGCAACGACAGCGCTGTCCTTTACTGAGCTTGCATCGACTGGATACGCTCATCTACAATCGGCGACGGACGTGGCCGAGCGTATACGCACGGAATGGATGCATTCTCGTGCATCTCTGTTGCGCATGAGGTCGGCCTCATCTCCTCCTCCCGGTGACTCTACGTCGTCTCCGCCCTCCCTGGATCTCGCTCTCGCTCGTGTGCGCCGAGCTTGGATTGATGCGCGAGCCCAAGTCATGGAGCAGACCAACCTCAGTTCTGATCCTCCCCCGGCACCGATAAAACCGGTATCATCGCTTCTAACCCATCCTACACCACCTTTGGGGCATTCAAGATCTTCATCTCCCTCTCATCCTGCCCGCACTCCATGGATGCTTCCATCGGTGCTACCTCTCGGTTCTGGTTTGCCTCCTCCACCCCACCTGAGCTTGCTTGCGCAGTTACGTGTGGCACTTGACGGTCTTCATCGCCTTCTCAAGCCCAGTTCTGCACGCGGCGTATGCTCATCGTCTTGCTCCCGCGGATCGATAGCCTTCTAGACAACCTGACAGCTCCACCGCGAGGTACTCTGCTCTACTCAGCCGGGACGCTGAGCTGGTTTTCGGGTGGCATGCGGCGGAGGTAGTCATCATCCTGCGATCTCATCCGCGGTCCGCCATTCCGCTGCCGTCACATCGTATGCCTTTCTGCGTCAAGCAATTTTTTTTCCTTTGGTAAACACGCATCTTCTCCAACTCTCCGTTCCTGCCTCCGCATTTCCCGAATCCCTCTTTCTGATTCCCCACTGATTCGTTTCTTCCACCACGACCATAGCGACCCGAGACGGTCGCCTTTTTTGGGGCGGTGATGTGCTGGACGGGCCACGTGGTCAGCCACATGGCTCGCCTATCTGATCTTATCTGTCCTTTCCTCCTTTCCGCTCTTCTCCTTCTCTCTCCACTTACTCTCATACCGTTGCATAGCAACAGCTCTCTCTCGGCCGATAGCTCCCCTTTCATTACTTCTCTCGCTGCTCACCGCTGTACTTAGCACACGACATCGAACATCATTCCTCTGACTTGACTATTTGCTAGATAGCTTACAGCTATTCTAGTACATGTCTGGCAGATGCAGAACAGCCTGCTGAGTGCGCAGCGATCCATATTCTGTGTCCAAGATGCCGACCAGTCGCCAGACCCTGATAGTAAACGCTCACTTAGTAACTTCCTCAATTGAAGGTCGTTAATCACCTGTTACTCGTCTCTGAGTAGGAAATCCTGGGTCCCTGCATGTCTGGCAGATTCAGAACAGCCTGCTGAGTGCGTAGCGATACATCCTTAGCGTCCAAGATGCCCGACCAGTCGCCAGACCCTGATAGTAAACGCTCACTTATTAACTTCCTCAATTGAAGGTCGTTAATCACCTTTTACTCGTCTCTGAGTAGGAAATCCTGGGTCCCTGCATGTCTGGCAGATGCAGAACAGCCTGCTGAGTGCGCAGCGGCCCATATTCTGTGTCCAAGATGCCCGATCAGCCGTCAGACCCTGATAGTAAACGCTCACTTAGTAACTTCCTCAATTGAAGGTCGTTAATCACCTGTTACTCGTCTCTGAGTAGGAAATCCTGGGTCCCTGCATGTCTGGCAGATGCAGAACAGCCTGCTGAGTGCGCAGCGATCCATCCTTTGTGTCCAATATGCCCGACCAGTCGCCAGACCCTGATAGTAAACGCTCACTTAGTAACTTCCTCAATTGAAGGTCGTTAATCACCTGTTATTCGTCTCTGAGTAGGAAATCCTGGGTCCCTGCATGTCTGGCAGATGCAGAATAGCCTGCTGAGTGCGCAGCGGCCCATATTCTGTGTCCAAGATGCCCGACGAGTCGCCAGACCCTGATAGTAAACGCTCACTTAGTAACTTCCTCAATTGAAGTCGTTAATCACCTGTTACTCGTCTCTGAGTAGGAAATCCTGGGTCCCTGCATGTCTGGCAGATGCAGAACAGCCTGCTGAGTGCGTAGCGATACATCCTTAGTGTCCAAGATGCCCGACCAGTCGCCAGACCCTGATAGTAAACGCTCACTTAGTAACTTCCTCAATTGAAGGTCGTTAATCACCTGTTACTCGTCTCTGAGTAGGAAATCCTGGGTCCCTGCATGTCTGGCAGATGCAGAACAGCCTGCTGAGTGCGCAGCGGCCCATATTCTGTGTCCAAGATGCCCGATCAGCCGTCAGACCCTGATAGTAAACGCTCACTTAGTAACTTCCTCAATTGAAGGTCGTTAATCACCTGTTACTCGTCTCTGAGTAGGAAATCCTGGGTCCCTGCATGTCTGGCAGATGCAGAACAGCCTGCTGAGTGCGCAGCGATCCATCCTTTGTGTCCAATATGCCCGACCAGTCGCCAGACCCTGATAGTAAACGCTCACCTAGTAACTTCCTCAATTGAAGGTCGTTAATCACCTGTTACTCGTCTCTGAGTAGGAAATCCTGGGTCCCTGCATGTCTGGCAGATGCAGATCAGCCTGCTGAGTGCGCAGCGGCCCATATTCTGTGTTCAAGATGCACGACCAGTCGCCAGACCCTGATAGTAAACGCTCACTTAGTAACTTCCTCAATTGAAGTCGTTAATCACCTGTTACTCGTCTCTGAGTAGGAAATCCTGGGTCCCTGCATGTCTGGCAGATGCAGAACAGCCTGCTGAGTGTGCAGCGGCCCATATTCTGTGTACAAGATGCCCGACCAGTCGCCAGACCCTGATAGTAAACGCTCACTTAGTAACTTCCTCAATTGAAGGTCGTTAATCACCTGTTACTCGTCTCTGAGTAGGAAATCCTGGGTCCCTGCATGTCTGGCAGATGCAGATCAGCCTGCTGAGTGCGCAGCGGCCCATATTCTGTGTCCAAGATGCACGACCAGTCGCCAGACCCTGATAGTAAACGCTCACTTAGTAACTTCCTCAATTGAAGTCGTTAATCACCTGTTACTCGTCTCTGAGTAGGAAATCCTGGGTCCCTGCATGTCTGGCAGATGCAGAACAGCCTGCTGCGTGCGCAGCGGCCCATATTCTGTGTCCAAGATGCCCGATCGCCCGCCAGACCCTGATAGTAAACGCTCACTTAGTAACTTCCTCAATTGAAGGTCGTTAATCACCTGTTATTCGTCTCTGAGTAGGAAATCCTGGGTCCCTGCATGTCTGGCAGATGCAGAACAGCCTGCTGAGTGTGCAGCGGCCCATATTCTGTGTACAAGATGCCCGACGAGTCGCCAGACCCTGATAGTAAACGCTCACTTAGTAACTTCCTCAATTGAAGGTCGTTAATCACCTGTTACTCGTCTCTGAGTAGGAAATCCTGGGTCCCTGCATGTCTGGCAGATGCAAAACAGTCTACTGAGTGCGCAGCGATCCATCCTTTGTGTCCAATATGCCCGACCAGTCGCCAGACCCTGATAGTAAACGCTCACTTAGTTACTTCCTCAATTGAAGGTCGTTAATCACCTGTTACTCGTCTCTGAGTAGGAAATCCTGGGTCCCTGCATGTCTGGCAGATGCAGATCAGCCTGCTGAGTGCGCAGCGGCCCATATTCTGTGTCCAAGATGCCCGATCAGCCGCCAGACCCTGATAGTAAACGCTCACTTAGTAACTTCCTCAATTGAAGGTCGTTAATCACCTGTTATTCGTCTCTGAGTAGGAAATCCTGGGTCCCTGCATGTCTGGCAGATGCAGAACAGCCTGCTGAGTGCGCAGCGGCCCATATTCTGTGTCCAAGATGCCCGATCAGCCGTCAGACCCTGATAGTAAACGCTCACTTAGTAACTTCCTCAATTGAAGGTCGTTAATCACCTGTTACTCGTCTCTGAGTAGGAAATCCTTGAACTACTCCGCCGTAAGAGCGCTCTCGGTCTCTGTTCACGCCTGTTCGCGCATGTTCACGCTAAGATCACTCTTTGTTCCGATCAAAGGAAAGAAGATTCACCGATAGGAGAGCGTCTCGGTCCCTGTTCGCGTCTGCTCGCGTCTGTTCAGGCTGTATCCAGGTTGGAGAAAGTCATTTGCTCCAATGTAAGAGCGCTCTCGGTCTGTGTTCGCGCCTGTTCGTGCCTGTTCACTCTTTGTTCATATCATAGAACATGAACTACTCCGCCGTAAGAGCGCTCTCGGTCTCTTTTCACGCCTGTTCGCGCATGTTCACGCTGTGATCACGCTTTGTTCCGATCAAAGGAAAGAAGATTCACCGATAGGAGAGCGTCTCGGTCCCTGATCGCGTCTGCTCGCGTCTGTTCAGGCTTTATCCAGGTCGAAGAAAGACATTTGCTCCAATGTAAGAGCGCTCTCGGTCTGTGTTCGCGCCTGTTCGTGCCTGTTCACTCTTTGTTCATATCATAGAACATGAACTACTCCGCCGTAAGAGCGCTCTTGGTCTCTGTTCACGCCTGTTCGCGCATGTTCACGCTGTGATCACGCTTTGTTCCGATCAAAGGAAAGAAGATTCACCGATAGGAGAGCGTCTCGGTCCCTGTTCGCGTCTGCTCGCGTCTGTTCAGACTTTATCCAGGTTGAAGAAAGTCATTTGCTCCAATGTAAGAGCGCTCTCGGTCTGTGTTCGCGCCTGTTCGTGCCTGTTCACTCTTTGTTCATATCATAGAACATGAACTACTCCGCCGTAAGAGCGCTCTCGCTCTTTGTTCACGCCTGTTTGCGCATGTCCACGCTAAGATCACGCTTTGATCTTCTCAAAGGAAATGGGATACACCGATAGGAGAGCGTCTCGGTCCCTGTTCACATCTGCTCGCGTCTGTTCAGACTTTATCCAGGTTGAAGAAAGTCATTTGCTCCAATGTAAGAGCGCTCTCGGTCTGTGTTCGCGCCTGTTCGTGCCTGTTCACTCTTTGTTCATATCATAGAACATGAACTACTCCGCCGTAAGAGCGCTCTTGGTCTCTGTTCACGCCTGTTCGCGCATGTTCACGCTAAGATCACGCTTTGTTCTTATCAACGAGATTAGATACATCGATATGAGAGCGTCTCGGTATGTCTGCTCGCGTCTGTCCAGGCTTTATCCAAGTTGAAGAAAGTCATTTCCTCCAATGTAAGAGCGCTTTCGGTCTCTGTTCACACCTGTTTGCGCCTGTTCACGCTGTGATCACGCTTTGTTCCGATGAAAGGAAAGAAGATTCACCGACAGTGTTTAACAACATACTATAGTATACCATTTTTCGGGGCCGACATACTATACTCCATAGTATGTTTGGTCGGCGGCCCGGTGAGAAATAGGATAGTATATAAATAGTATGGTAGTATCTACTATAGTAGTACTATATCCCTGGGCAGGATTATAGTGGTAGTATAGTAGGGGTATAGTATACTATAGTAGGTTTTCTTGATCAATGTCGTTATGCACATCTCTATAGTAGTACTATAGAGATACTATACTACTACTATAGAGATAGTTGAAGTAGCGTGCTCGACGGGCTGAGCCGGAAGGCGGTCGGAAGCAACAGGGTAACCATGGCGAGAAGATGTGGGAAGGGAACACCTCCTGGCATGGAGG
The DNA here is from genome assembly GCA_001689995.1 of Tilletia indica. Lineage (NCBI taxonomy): Eukaryota > Fungi > Basidiomycota > Exobasidiomycetes > Tilletiales > Tilletiaceae > Tilletia > Tilletia indica. The sequence goes on from MAPW01000294.1 coordinate 14,478, forward strand.
TGCTGCGGTCATGGGGACACATGACCACCATTGTCGCCACATACTCTCAAGATCATCTTAAGCAAAGCGAGCGCACGGGGCACCCACTCATGGGTATAAAGGGTCAGGCACTCTTCCCCATCTGTATGATTTCTCTCTCTCTTAGTCTCTTTCTTTAATTGACATAGCAGACATTTGACCTTGATCCCAAGTTGGACTGAGGTACGTCTGAGTTCGATCTCACTTCTCTCTCACTCAACACTCCCTCAGCTTCCACGTTGTTCAACTTGGTAGCTTTGCCTTCTCCCCCATCCAGAACTCTTTCCAGCTACATCAAGCATTCCAGGTCAAGATTCAAGATGGCACCCTAGACATATCCACCCCCGTGTTTCGTCGGTCCCACCCGTGTTTGGTCGGTCGGCGCGGAAAGCGGGCGCGCGCTGCCACCATCCCGGATTTCCGGGGCGCCAAGGCCGGTCCCGACCGGGAATTGACCGGGGAAAAATTTGGGCGCAATTTCCGGCCCGATCATTCGGGCCGGTTTTCCGGAACGGCCCGGTTGGGACCCGCTCTCGGAAGCTGGGATGGGGAGGGCCGGGATCTCAGTATGCAAATCAGGGAAGTTGGAAGGGGAGATGACGTCATCGGGGTAAAAATGACCGGAGAAAACGGTGGGCGCAATTTCCGGCCCAATCATTCCGGCCGGTTTTCCGGAAAAGGCCGATTTGTCCGTTTTTCGCCGTTTTTAGGGGTTAGGGGTTAGGGGGTTAGGGGGTTAGGCGCCAGAATTGTCCCTATAAATCGCCAGGACCGCCAAGAGACAAAGCCCCCCCCCCCCCTCCCCTCTACCCTATGAATATATCGATCCAAACCTTTTTGTATTGTCCTGTCCTGCTCCGTGGACGGGTAGTCGATGTGATCTGATCATAGAGATACTCTAGGATCATTGGTCCTCGCCTGGTCTCTTCGTCGCGGCAATCAATGAGTACTCCCCCGCTTGCTCTCTCCTTCTTCTCCTTCTTCTTCTTCTTCCTTCAAAGCGATTGACTTCATTCATCCTGCTCTTTCTCTTTCAGAGCAATGACCAAGTCCTTCCTCTCTATCATGATTTTATGTACGACTCGCCTGATCTGATTTGTTGGGTCGAGCACAGAAAGGGTGAGGGTTTATGTGTGGGGGGATAGCGGCTGTCGCGGCGGTCAAGCGTTCGCAGCAGAAGCCCGCCTCATTCCGTCGCAGCCGCTGGGACAGTAGTCGTGGCGGTCGCCTTCTCGCGTACATCCTTCCCTTGACCAGCATCACCAGCACCTTCAGCAGAATCCGACTCCTTTGCGCTGCCCTTATCAGTATCCGCGCCAGGCCCAGCTTCGGCGTTCCCACTGTCGCCGGTATCACCGCCAGTGTCGCCAGCATTTGCGCTGCCCTTATCAGTATCCGCGCCAGGCCCAGCTTCGGCGTTCCCACTGTCGCCGGTATCACCGCCAGTATCGCTGGTATGTTTCTCTGTATCGCCAGCTGCTTCCCCGCCACCGCCATCGCCACCAGCAGGCGGCTTCTCCGTACCGCCAGTCTCATCTTCACCGCCATCACTGCTAGCAAGTCCTTCCTCCTTCCCATCGCCAGTCCCCTCTCCATCGCTGTCGTGATTGTCCTTCTCCTTCCCGTCGTCAGTGACACCACCGACAAGTCCTTCCTCCTTCCCATCACCAGTCCCCTCTCCTTCGCTGTCGCTGTCGTCGTCGCTGTCGCTGTCGTCGTCGCTGTCGCTGTCGCTGTCGCTGTCGCTGTCGTCGTCGCTGTCGCTGTCGTCGTCGCTGTCGCTGTCGTCGTCGTCGTCGTCGTCGCCCTTCTCCTCCTTCCCATCACCAGCCCCCTCTCCTTCGCTGTCGTCGTCGTCGTCGTCGTCGTTCTTCTCCTTGCCCATTACTTCTCCATCGCCCTTGTCCAGAGCAGGCTCGTCGTCTCCCTCACCAGAGGGTTGAGTGTTGGTAACGTCAGGACCCTCCTCGGTCATCTTGACGTCTCCGTCGTTGTCGACCTCGGCAGGAATGCTTGCTTCGGCGGCAGGGCATTCCGAATAATCGATGCCCACATGTTTTGCTCGTCGTCGTCGTCTTCCTCCTCGTCCTCCGCGCTACTGTAGCCTGCGGGTAGGACCACTTCCAACTCCCGCATTCCCTGGCGGGACTCTCGTGAGGGGTTATCCCCAGCCTCGATCTCGATCGCGATCGCTTGTTCTTCTCCTTCTCCTTCTTTGCCCTCGTCCTCGTCATCGTCCCCCTCTTCGAGCTCCATCGGCATAGCCTTGGCTTTTCCCTTCCCTTTACCCTTGTCCTTGTCCTTTTGGTTGGTCTCCACCCTCTGCTTCTTTGGCGGCGGACGAAGCCTGCCGCTCTCGCTTTCCGCGTCGCCTCCGCCGGTGACTATGTCGGCCTGGGTTACCCTCTGGCGCTTTGGGGCAGCAGGCGTGCTAGAGCGTCTAGATGTCGACGGTCCTGCACTCGAAGGCCCTGCCGTCGCCGGGGTCAGCGATTTTGCTGGCGGCTTTGTCGTTTGAGCAGCCGGCGTGGTAGAGCGTCCTGCACCGGAGGGCCCTGCCGTTGTCACGGTCGGCGATTTTGCTGTCGGCTTTGTCGATTTTCTTGGCGATTTCGCTGGCGCCTTCGGCGGCTGCAGGGGGTGCCGGCGGTGAATCGCCATCGCCAATCTTTGCGCCACGGCGTCTTGCCCTTGCAGCATCCGCACTTCTTCCCTGTCCTTCTTCTCTCGTTCCAGCGCCTCCCAATACTTCTTACTATCCTCTTCGTCCCCTAGCAAAGGCCTATCCTGCCAGCGCATCACCCATCGCTGTGGCTGCGGCCTCTTGATTCCTAACCCTTTGATCACTTTCCGGAACTCCTTCGGGTTTTCTTTCTGTGCAAAGAAGGGAGAGGGAGAGGGTTAGCGTCAGGGCTGCTGCTACTGCTGTCCAGAATTACACCATACTCACGCGCAGCTTCACAAAGTCAAACGCGCACCGGTGACAGCATGGTGGAAATTGCTGGTCCCTGGTCCAGTTTTTGATCTCCTCCACTCCGGACCACCGCCAAGATGCCTTCTTGTTCTCGGGACTCTGCGTTGGGTTCCATATGCCGCAGTCCCGGCAATACGTCCCGTCGGCTGCTGCTGGATGGGTTCCGCACCGTGCTGCCCTCTCATCCGTGGTAGCCCCGATGACCTGGGCATGACCAGCCGCCAGCGTATCATCCCGGTTCCACATGGCGGTGATTAATCCTTCTATTGCCTCCGCCAGCGCCCATAGTCCCTTCGGTAGGGAGCTACGGCTGGATGCCATCCCATCGATAAGCCGAACGCTTTCCTCCAGCAGGAGCAGGCGTATGGATCGGTAAGGGGAAGCCAGCGCGTATTCGACGAGCTCCTCCGGGTCTTGATCGATTTCGGCGGAGCGGTCGGCAACCGTCACCGATCCTAATACGCCGGGCAGTTGGTCCCCTGCCGCCAGCAACGCCCGTGTCTGCCTTGCCCACACCGTTTGCGATTCTGGCTGGCCCTGCTCCTGCTGCCCCGGTTGCCCCGGATGCCCCTGCTGGGCTGCTGCCGGATAGATCTTCCTTGGCAGCGCCGCTCTACCGCCAGTTTGATCAGGGTTACCCGCTCCACCGCCAGCTTGATGGTTACTTTTTTCCCTCTTGTCCAGCTCCCTCTGCACCACCTCCCCGACGTCCGGCATCGACAACAAGCTTTCGACGAATCGGAAGTCCGAGTGAAGAGGTTTTGAGCATATCAGCACTCTCCGTGCAGCCGACTTGAAAGCATCGATGGTTGAATGCAAATTGTAAGGTGCCTCTACAGTTGGCGGTGGCGGTGGCGGTGGCGGTGCCTGTTGTTGTTGTTGTTGCAGCTGCTGTGGAGGTGGTGGCGGAAGGGGTTGTTGTTGTTGTTGTTGTTGCTGCTGCTGTGCTGAATCCGCCGCCGAGTCGTCTTGCCGTTGTGGCGTGGTGCCCGGCGTCTGCGCGGGGGTAACCTGTAGCGGGCTTTTGGCGGCTGCCGCTGTCTTCTTCCGTGCTGCCATCGGGGAGAGTATGTGGATGGCGTTTGAGTCTAACCCTGAGCGTTGACAAGATGAAAGGAGGGGGGGGGGGGGGGGTTAGGTGGTGGTCTGGGTGAAACGGTGGAATTGATGCGGTAGGAAGAAGAAGAAGAAGGTAGTGGTGGTGGTGGTGGTGGTGGTGGTGTGGAGTCGATCTGGCGGTTTACGAGCTTTTTTTCCTCTCTCTTTTAACACGGTTTAATGGGCGGAAAAAAATGCAGCCAGCGCCCGCCAGAACGCCAAAGCCAGTGAGTGATCAAGAACCGACACCAGTAAAAAGGTTGGAGGTGACGTCCCTGTGACGAGTTTTGTTTTGTGGGTCCTTGTTGAGCTGCTACCTTTTTCGCCTGGGGTCGATCAAAGGAGCTTGAGATGGTCACTGCTTGTGTGCGTGATCTCCATTGTTGCCGGCGTTTTGACCGGCGCCGCCGCACCTTTTTTTTTATTTATTTTTTTTTGTGGAGGGGAGGGTCGGCGGTTGATCTGGCGGTGGAACTATCTCCTGGCGCCCGCCGAACCATGCTCCCGAATCGATAACATGATAACCCCCTTTGGAAAGCCCATCTCAGTCGTTCTCTGTCATTCCACTGGCGGTCCCTTTTCACCCTTTACGCCTTTTTTTTTTATTATTATCTATATATAAGTCGCGTCTTGATCGATTGACAGCGACTACTCTGTGTGTGTGTCGGGGCTCATCCTCTGACGATTGTCGAACACCCACGAAAAAAGGCCCGTCGCGGATATCTCAAACGGCGGAAACCAAGACGAACCCCTGTCGGCACGGTGACATCGCACACGTGTTCAAATGATGACCACCGACGTTCTTGCTCGTCCACTGGGCTACGCCCTTCGCGAGGAGATTGGCCGCGGCGGCAACGCGCGCGTCTTCCGTGCCACCCCACCTGCTGACAATCCCCTTGCAGTAGTCGCGGCGGTCAAGTACATTTCATATCAGCACTGCCCCCGACCACACCCTCGTGTCCTTCACGAAAGCGGGTCTCCAGCCGGCAGCAGTGGTGACGCCGATCCCACTCCCGAGGCCGTCGTCGCATCGTCATTTGCCACTGCTCAAGCACTGCCTCCGCCTCCGTTGCCCGCAACTGCCAATCTTTCTCCCGCCATTCCGCCAGCTTCCTCTCGCCCCTTTGGTCGACGTATCGACGTCCGCGCACTGCAGAAGGAGGTGCACATTCACCGCGTCCTTCGACATGATGCAATTCTTCGATTCCTAGGCGCGGAAGAGGTCCGGACAGTCGACGGCAGTCCGTCAGTGGCGGCGGCGGGTCTGTACATTGTGCTGGAGCTTGCGCCAGGCGGCGATCTCTTTGACAGGATCCGTGAGTCTCCTGTCCCTCCTCTCTCTCTCCCTCTCTCTGACACACACACGCTTACCCTGACCCTCTTCTCTCTCCTATCTTCTTTTGCCTCTCCAGCCCCGTTTTCAGGTTTAGATGAGGATGCAGCAAGGAAATACTTTCGCCAGCTCTATTCGGGACTGGCATACATGCACCCACGGCGTGGCGCATCGGGATATCAAGCCGGAAAACCTCCTGCTGGGCGCCGATGGTGAGCTGATGGCGCTGCTTACTGACAACCCATCCATCCATCCCTCGCTGAATGTTATTCTCCTTCTCCCTTTACCTTAGGCCGGCTCAAGATCTCCGATTTCGGGTGCTGCCACGATATATCGTTACCAGGGAAAGGAGCGTGTCCTCCATGGACCCTGGGCACCTTGCCATACATGCCGCCAGAGAGTCTGACGGGCGGATACCGGGGCGAG
>MAPW01000295.1:0-20193 GCA_001689995.1 Tilletia indica
CTTCTGTTCTGAAGCCAGCGAGCACGAAGCGCAACCTGAGACGCTGCTGCCAATCAAAACGCTGTTGAAACGCTGCTGAAACGCTCTTGCCAGGCGCTGCTGGGATCTGGACTCATGAGAGCCTGGCGGACAAAAAAGAATTCACTTTTGACTACACCTGTACTCGAACCCAGGACCCTGCCAACTGCAATCGATAGCCTTTCCAACTGAGTTACGATAACAGTTTACAGACTCCATTTCCACTGACGCATTTTATACCACATACGCTACAATTATGCCATAAATCGCGATCTTTTGCTTGTCAGACCGCGAGCAGGGCACAGTCTCTCCCGCCCGATCACTTGGAGCTAACGCTCTCTTGCCACAGCGCACTGTTCTCTCGATTGTCTCGATTGCGTGAGGTGAAGAGAAAAACAATCAAGTTGGAAGAGAGAGCGCGCTCGGAGTGATCAGCGTTTTCAAGTTTCAACAGCGTTTCAAAACGCGCCTTCATTCTTGCGAGTTTAACAGCGTCTCAGGAGGGTCTCGGCCGCTCCAAGTGCGTCTCATCAGCGCATCAATTTGCCGTCTTCGTCCGTGACTGGTAAATGAGAAATACAAGGAGAAACGTCGGCGCACGCCAGAGAGTTTGGGGGGATGAGCCACTCGGAGGCTCGAACGCCTGGTCCGCCGCAGCGTGCGGTTGGGACTAGCAGCGCTAGGAGAGGGGAGGACCACCGCACGGGGAGGAGGGTGGGAGCAAACGTCCTGAGTGAGCGCGCAGCTATGGTGAGGAGTGCGAGCGAAGGTCAACTGATGGAGGAGAAGAGCGAGAAGAGCAGCAGAGCTGCTGGACAGGATTTTCACCTTGCTTCGGGCAGAGTAATCTCATTTCATCTGGAAGATCAATTGGCGACGAAGAAAGGATTGGAACATTCCGCAGCCTTTTGGAGAAAGGATACAGACCCGGCTCAGACGGCCGTTTGTCACCGTGCTGCACACGGAGACCGGTTCAGCCGTCTTCGTCCGTGACTGGTAAATGAGAAATACAAGGAGAAACGTCGGCGCACGCCAGAGAGTTTGGGGGGATGAGCCACTCGGAGGCTCGAACGCCTGGTCCGCCGCAGCGTGCGGTTTCCCAAGAGCGTGCCACGGCACGCAGAGGCGGACTGGCACCCCAAACAGCGAGCGACGACGGGCGAAGGCGGCGTGCCAAGCAGGCAATCTGAAAGGCTGAACAGGGTCAATTGAGAAAAAGGAGACTTGAGGTCATCAGAGAACGACGGACGGAAAACAGAGACGCATGCAAGGGAAAAAACATGGCAGCAAGGAGGAAAGGGACAGAAGGGAAGCCAGAAAGGAAGATGAGGGAATGATGAGGAGTACCTTGTCTAGGAACCGGGCTGCGGGGCATGAACAAGATTACCAAAGGCCCTGCCGGCGGCGACATGGAGTCGGCGCAGATAGAGAAGATGCGCGTCCGATCCCCAGCGCCCATGGCGACGGATCTCCTGCTCAGGTACACCGCTGGTAAGGAAGAAAGTGGCTCCGCCGATTCGAAGGCAGTGGCCGCTGATTGGAGGACGTCCTGCACCGGCCAGGGCTGCAATTAACTTCCTTCAGGCACTCCGCAGCCGTCAGTTCCCGCACACCGCCACCGACGTCTCCGTAGGCCAGAGCCCCGTATTGAGCTGGTACAGATGAATTGACCTGCAGATAAGGATGTCGTCCGGAACTCCGGCGGAACTCCTCTCCCTTCCGACACTCTCCGCAAGATCTCCGCATTCATTTTTGGAATCCAAATCTCCCTCCCCCTATTTCAGCGGTATTGACGGAGATAACGACGGAACTCCGCTGGCAAAGAAGACGAACAGCGAAACAAAAATCTCCCTCCCCTATTTCCGGTACACTTCCGACGGAACTCCGCACCTCCGCTACATAGTGTCTCATCTCCCCTGACCTCAACGCTCAATACCGGCTCAGGGCAGTCTCAAACCGCCAATGAGGTCGCTGAAGGCCTCCATCGACCTTCTAACAATGACAGCTGAGCTTATATAAGGCTCAGGGAGGAGTAAGAGGCGCTAGCGAGCAATTTGGTGTCCGAACCGGGACCCGGTGCGGATCCGGACTCATCCGGTATCAGACTTGAGACTCCGGCGCGTGACCCCAGACTCTCTCCCAATCAAAGAAACTCATCAAACTGGAAGGAAACCCCAGTGAGACCCCGGGTCTCAGGGTCTGGCGGAGATTTTGCGGAGTTCCCCTCGCCCCGACGGAGATGTAATTTTTTGGCCTCAATCAAAAACTCCCTCCCCCACTCTCCGCAGTTTCTCCGCTATGGCAGCGGAGTTTTATCGGAGCTGGGAAGCGGAGATTTGACTTCAGCGGAGATAAAAATCCCAGAAAAAAAAACTCCGCTGCAGCGGAAGTAGCGGAGAGGAGATAATCTCCGCAACTCCGCTAGATATGACCGACATCCTTACCTGCAGATGCCACCGCACCGCCTCCACCGGACAGACGTCTAGGGAAGCCGGCTGAGCAGCGGCAATGAGGCCAGTGCCACGCGTGTTTACTTTGTCGCGGGGGAGATGAAGAGTCATGGTGGATACCGCGGCACCCTCTGCAGGACGGAAAGACCAGTTGTTTCGAAGGGCACGTTGAGTCGCGTCTCGAGGATCTGAGAGTTTCTCTGCCGTGAGTTCGCCAATGCGGGCCAGGGAGAAAAATCCGAAAACCACACACGCCCATATTGCAGCTGCCTTGTTCCTGGCGATGGTAGACAGACCCGAGCGAATGGCGCGCAGATCCTCAACATCCAGCGGGCGGCGGGGAGGCACAGGTTCTGTTTGGAGACGTTTTGCCGCCTGACTCAGCCGCGACGCAGTCGCACCATCGAACTTGAAATCGAAGCCATGAATATCGTGCCAAAGTTGCAAAGCAGCACGGCGGGTGGATTGAGTTGTCGCCCGAAGGGAATCAAGGTGGTTGGAAAAGAAATGAAGGAGCAGGGTTTCCGAACACGGCAGCCGGGCTTCAATGGCGACTGCTTCTTCCTCGCACCAAAGCAAAAAGGCTCGAATGGCGCTGCCGTAATTTTGCAAGGTAGTCCGGCCGACCGAAGCAGCGATGCTCACTTGCAGGCGCCACCGATGATCAGGGTTGAGCGTGGAAAATCTAGGGCTGATCCGATCTGGTAGTGGGCCCACGAACAAAAGCACATCCTCGCGAGGAACTTCATAGGCCAGGGCCGACGAGAGCGGCGGAGCTGAGGGGGCGAACCGACCGGCAGGACGAGAAACTCCACGTCTGGACCGAGCAGGAGGCGCCTGCAAACGCGTCTGGGAAACCGGACCGCGCAATGCCGGAGGACGACGAGACGGCAAGACTGTGCTGGGGCTGGAGGGATGGAGAGGGGGAGAAAAAGAGAACGGAGAGGAAACGAAGGAAGCAGAAGAGGCGGGAGAGAAAATGGGAAGAGAAGATGAGAAGAGAGATTGAGACGCGGCCGAAGGAGAAACGGAGGAGGACGAGGATGGACATGGGTGTGCCGCCGCTACCGAAAAACTGGGAGGGGAGGAAAACGTGGTCGACGTGACGGGAGTGCCGGTCTCCATCCCTGACCACTGGAAAAAGGGAAGGGACCGCCCATCCAGCTTCATGGCCGACGCAGGACCTCAGCAAGAAATGGCCAAGGATCCTGCACAAGAAAGGGGAAAGGCTGATATCCGGAGGTGTCACCTCTCGAGACGCGGTCGGCGGGATTGTGGTGGGTAGAAATGTAGGTGGCGCTGAGTTCAAGGCCATGCGCCATGGTGAAGCCGAAAAGGCGGATGAAGGTCTCGTTAACTTCGTGGGAGGCCGAGCGCCCGCGAAGCCAGCCATGAAGCACCCCTTGATTATCCCCCAGTTCCCCAGACTCTTACGTAAGTAAGATGGGGTTTTAGAGGGCAGAATTTTCTTCGGCCGAGCCACCAAACCCTGTATCTCGCCCATAACTTCCCATCCTTCACAAACGTCTTCAATGTCTGTCTTAACATGTCCTTCCTGTTATTCTCCACCCTCTCTCCTTGCAAATTCTCATCCTTATCCAATCATTCCCGTTGTAGCAATGCCCTTATCGTGAATCTCTGCTCTTCGTCCTCGGCCGAGCGGACCAAGTTTCGGCCTCCACCTCACATAAAATTTTCCATCGCACCTCGTCTTCTCTTCGTGCCCGTCACCATCTTTGCTCGCAACGACGACCCCGTTCCGCCTCACGTCCGCTCACCACCATTGTCTTCCTTCTCCCTGACTTCCTCAATCTTCATGCAAGCCCAATCAAGACCTGCCTAACCAGCGCAACGCGTCTCCCTTTTCAACATCGCAGTGCTGCTCTTCTCCCGCACGTCTCTTCTTCCCTCCAGCCTCCGGACTCTTTCCTCTTCTCCTTCGCAGTCGCACATCTCGCGTTCTCTCCTCATAACGATCCCTCCTACCACACCTTCTGCAGCGATGTCGACCATCCTTCCACCCACCCTTCACAACAGCAGAGCAACACTGGTGTCTTCTCTTCCGTTCCGGGTATGTTTCCGCCGACTGGTGAGTTCTCTCCGATACCGCACGCACCCGTCCATCACAGCTCAATTGTTCCAATCTTCTTCTTTGGGCGTACTTCAGCCGCCGATACTACTACCTTCCGTGCGCACTCGCTGGTGAGTCACTCTTTCGTCTGCGCAGCATTGATTGAATCATCTGAATTCTCTCTCCCCTTTCACATAGACGCCCACATCGTCCCTCTTTCTCTGCTCCGCTGCCGAGGTGTGAGTGTAGCGCCTTCGCCGTCGTGCATCTCCCGCACAGCACAATTGAAGCTCCTTTTCTTACACATTATCAACAGCTTCAAGATGTGCGCTCGACCAGTCCCTTTCCCATTCATCCCCCAACAGACTCTCTTCTGACCCACGTACATCACCGTCGACACATCTGCTTTCCGCACCTCAGCACAATCAGCAGCACGATATTCCACCCCTTCCTCCTCTTCCATCCTCGCCCGGGGGAGGCCAGCGGCAGTAGGCACCCCTGCATACTCATCGTCAACACCAGCACCTCAACGCCAGGATAAGCTGCAAAGGACCCGATGCCAAGTTTCTGAGCTGTACAACAGCCCTCGTTCGAACTTATCTTCCCCGCAGCAACAGTCCACCGTCTTCAACAACCCCACAACCGCGTCCAACTCTGCACCCTTGTGAACCATCAACGACGGCGGCCGGTCTGACCGCGTACAACCACAACGTCGACATCAACCGCGAGTACTACGACAAGGTGAGCATACCTCGTACGATTTCCCTGATTCTCCCCTCACTCACGTAACCATCTTTGCCTCACCATTACAGATCGTCACCTCCCGCTCCTACGACGACCGCATCCTTACCATCTCCGCCGTTTGTGAAGCAGACATCTCCGTCCGCCACCGAACACTTCCATACCGACCATTCTTCCTGCAACCAACATCTACACCCACCGGACCGGTACATCTGTCAAACCGAGCTCCAATGTGACGATTGATACAAAGCTCGCACATTGTCCGCGTCCTCGGTCCCGGCTGCCGGCGACTTCCCGGATGTACTGCTCATACGCGACTTCTCATTTCCGCCTTTACGCCCAATGCCCGTCGGCGTCTTTTATGTCGGTATATAGGCAGCCCTTTCTCCCACGCCTTTCCAACCCGTCCTCCTCTTCGTCCTTCCACATCACCCCCGTGCTCATTACTCGCCATGACTCCTTTCCGCGCATCTTCCCCTCGTCGCAATCCGCGCCGCCGCACAACCTTGGAAGCCCCGCCTGAAGCGCAGGTCAGCACGGGACCCGGAACAGAGCAGGACGGCTACCGTTCTGAGGATTGGTTGCACCTTTGCAACCTCGCAGAACAGATGACCTCAATGGTGACTGCTCATGTCCACAAGTGGTCCGCCAACGAACGCCTTCGCGTCGGAGCTGCTTTCCCGTTTCCGTGCCTTTGCGGATCTATGCATGGTTGATCCGCCGCCGTTCGATCGCAACGATGCATGTACGTGCAACTTCGGACACGGCCTCCAGCAGGACGGCATCCGTCCAGACGATTGGTTCCACCTCTATACCTTCGCCGAACAGGTCACCTTGAAGGTCACCCCTCATCTGTACAAGTGGTCGTCCATCGAACGTCACTGCGTCGCTACCGCTTTTCGTGCTTTTGCCGACATGTGCACGGCGGACCAGGGATAGGGCAGGCAAGTCATGCAACGCACACGGTTGAGCTTGCGCGGTGCTGACTCCCACCATATCTCCTTTTTCCGATTTCAGCGATGAGCAACCGACGGTAACACCAGGCGGCCCTGAACCTCGCCGACAAGGCACTGCCGCTGCTCCATACTTCTCCTGCTGTTCTTTTTTCTCCACCCCGAAGATGTCCGACCCGATCTCACCTATGTACATTCCAAGTGTGCCAATGAAACCGGCCCCATTTCTCCCCGTCCTCGTCGGACATCGCTACAGTTGCCGTCTTTTCTGAGCCTCTTCCCCACAACAGTAAAACTTCGCCCCTTGAACGAACATCTTTGTGTAGGCCACACACACGATCTCCTGCAAACACTCCCGCTCCTCTTCTACAGTACCTCCCTCTGCAATAATCGTTCCGTGCTCAATGCTCTTCAAACCCCTTACCAGCATTCGTCCTCTTCCCTCATCTCTCCCGAGCTCCCCCTCTCCTCCTTGTCGCAGTAACAACGCATCCATGTCCACCGCGCAGTAACGCCCTCTACACTCCTCCCGCTTCCGCTCGAATGGAACGACCTTTACCCGCCCGACACTAGCACTCCGAAGTTGCGACCCACTGCTCCTCCTCGCCTCCCACAACAGTACCCGTTCTTCTGCTTCAGTGCACGCGCCCTTCACCCCCATCCTTCCACAGAGCGTGAAGCCCACACTCCATCGATTCCCCTGCCTTTCCCCGCGTCGCTCTCCGCACCTCGAAACTCCTGGTTCCCGCGCAGCCTCGCATCTCAGCCTCAATGTCCGTGAGTGCTCTCTCTACCCGCTCACACCCCTGTTCGTCTCTCCGCACGTCCCGCTCCTCGCCCTCCGCCTTCTGCATGCTTTAAAGCTGATCCGTTCCATTGCATCTCCATCGTTCACTAGCGTATGCCCCGACCGTGATTCTCCTCGAACGAAGGCGAGTGTGTCCGTATGGTTCCTGCCGCATCGCACGACACCTGCTGCGCTCCCCAGAAGGGACGCCTCTCGCACGTTTTAACGCACGCGACGACACGAACAACCACACCGATCCATCAGGCTTCACACCGTCAAGGTGACGCGGACATTTGCTTTCCCTCAGTGCAAACCGGAGTTGCCTTTGCAACCTATCGTCGTGAGTATTTTGCCGTTACTGTAATTGACCATTCAGAAGCACGCTCAACTTCCTTCATCGGTCATTCAGACTCCGTCGCTCCCCTCCTCCTCCGTCCGCCTCCCTCGACTCCACATCCACACCCTGGACCTCCCCTCCCCTGACTCCCAAGGCCTCTCCCGTTCCGGAGTGCTCTTGTGTCCAGTTCTTCACCTCACCTCCTATGTCTACACGACTTCTTCACCTCCCACCTGTTCCCGAACGACGGCACCAGCCATCGGCCCCGAAACCACGCCCCGTTCCTTCATGTCGTCCCCAGTCATGCGACGCGATAGCCGCCCGGCACCTCCCTGGCATCACGGACATCATCCCTGCTGGTGTTGCTTCCGCCACGCTCTCCGGCGGCGTTCTTCTCCCCGCTGGTCTCTTTGGTGACACCGACATCCTTCCCGGCACTGGTCTCCCTGGTGTCACCGACATCATCCTCATTGCTGTTCCCTCGCTTATGCTCCGTGGCGGCGTTCTTCCTACCCCTGGTCCCTATTGTGTCACCGACATCCTTCCCGCCATGTACCTCGCCGCGATCTCCGTTTCCGTCCTCAACCTTCCCTGCCGCACCATCATTCGGTGCACCAACACACGAAGAACACATGTAGTCATCGCCCGGAGGAAAACGCAGGACCCTGAACTTGTTTTCGTCGCCGTGTCTTTTCAATTTGTCTTTCCTGTTCCTTCCCGCTCGTATCGCGGTCCATCGCGGCTGGTCGGAAGGTATATAACTGACAGTTGGACTCCTCTGTGATCGCCGCGTCACCCTACAGGGGTTGGTATGGTGGAGCTTGTTCGGCGTGCAACGCCACTCCTCAAATTCGCCGCATGGGTGCGTAAATGAGGTTTTCACCGCGCACCGCATCCAGTGAGTAATGAGGGAACGTTTTCAGAGCCCTGGTCCGGGTTTCGATTCCCGCACCCATGAAGTCCACCAAGCTATAGCATGTTCCCTGATTCCCCCTCCTTCCATCTCCTTTCCCTTCACATCCAACTTTGCCCACACCACTTTTCACATCCATCCCTCTCCTGCTTCTCTTCCCATGGAGGAATTCAACGCAGCTGGCGATCACCTCCACAGCGCCCTCCGGCGCTATGAGTCCGCTACCGGCGGCCTCGGTATGTCCCTGCACTGGCCTACCTTCATCAACCGGTTTCGCGTACTTCCCACACCCCTTCAGCACACGCCACTCGACCATCCACTTCCCATCGTGGCTGCCCCGCAACAGTCGGAAGTCCCCCTTCCGATCTCGGCTGCCCCGCAGCAGTTCGATCACGTTTCCATTCCCAAAACGTCGTTCGCCACCGGCCTTCTTACCCTTATGCCTACACCCGACCCACCCGAACAGCTCGTCGTCCAGCCTACTCCAAAGTCGATACGTCGGCATCAAACCGGTACAGCTTCGACCGGCGCCGCGAAGAAGCCGTTGTCGTGAAAGCCTGCGAGGGAGAAGAAGGGACCCTCCGCCAAAGGCCACCGCCTCAAACCGTCGGCTATCAACAAGAAACGTCCCGCACGCAGCAAGCAGGTTCCCATCGCGGCAGCAGCTCGGACGTCAGCTTCCACTGTTTGCTACGATTGCAACTCCGATTATACTAGCGGAGCATGGCGTTACAGGCTCGAAGGTGATCCGCTGCCCGGACCGACGTGTTCCGCGTGTTACCAGTCGCGTCGTCGGGCGAAGCACAAGGTATGTTTGTGGAGTGATGGTGTCCATTGTGAGAGCTGCAACTGACTCATTCCTCAGCCTGCGATCCCCTCAGAACCTTATCTGGAACTATCGGAAGACGACTCCGACGCGGACGAGGTTCCAATGACAATTGCACCAGCAGAGTTGTCTGACGCACCGGGTCCGTCCCGTCCAGTACGCGTGTCCGGATCATCGGCTTCTCCACCGGTCCCAGCGCCGTCGATGATCGCGCCTTCCTTCAACCTCCGTCCGGCCGACGAGCAATCACTCTGGCGGCTCGCCCCAAGTTCGTGATCACCGTGGCCTTTCCCGTGACGACAACCTCGACCATCTCCGCTCCGTCCCAGTGCTGAACGACTGTCTCCATTCTTAGGATCTGCCGCCCACCGCCCTCACGATCGATGATTTGCCTTTCCGCCACTCGTCCTCACTTCTTCTCCTTCCCACCTCCGTCTCGCCGCCGACGCAAGTGAACCTCCCCTTCCGGGGCTTGTATTCTTCTACGAACCATATCCTCTTCCGCCCCAATGCAAGCCGTGCTGCTTCCATATGCATTACTTTTCAGTTATACCTGTCACCCTGCAGCAACTTCAGAAGTTCCGGCACTCCCTGACCATGCACACGGTGTACTGTGAAATACCGAATGTCCAGTCCTTCGCGGTGAAGGCGCGCCGACTGTCGGCCGTCCGAGACGTTCCCTGATGTTCTTCACTCTTTCTCAGTGGACAGCGGGCTCCCAGCGAGATGAAATGAGACTGCGCGACAGAAAGAACAAGTGGAAATTTAAACGACGTCCACCATAAGTGCGAGGACGGCTACCTACGAGGTCCTACATCTCTTCGCGTGCCTTTCCTCTTCCACTACATCATGCCCCATGCCCTCGCTCTCAACATCCCTGCGTCCGTCTTGCTGTCCGTCCGCATCCGCATCGTTCCCGCTCATGTCTCCCTCCGTATTCACACCTGCTGCTCTTTCCTGCTCCACCTCCGCATCTCGGCTCATCCCCATGTGTAAATGAGCTTCTCTGCTGTCCAGTACGTCTTCCTGCCCGTCTGCATCCGCATCATCCTCGCTCACCTTCCCCTTCTCCATCACTTCCGCTGCTCTTTCCTGCTCCGCCTCTTCCGCATCTCCGCCCATCCCGATCCGTAGCTGCGTTTCTCTGTTGTCCAGTACACCAACGATAGCCGCCCTGGCCTCTGCACCGTTCCCGTCGTCATCGCTGTCATCCTCCGTATGTTCCTCTGTCGGGAACACAGCATCACCCTCCACCCAACGCCTCGTCGAAGATGCCGCATTGCTTGGGGTTGCGACCCTCAACCGCCGTTGACGGATTCCCGGCGTGGATACCGAATCGGTGGAAGGTCCAGAATAAGGGGGCTCGGAGGGCACATGGTTGATGGTTGCCGCCGCTTCAGATCTCCGCCAATCCCTGATCCACGACCCGCCTGGGTGTGGAACGTATAGTTCCATCGTCGTCATGTCCTGCCCGTATACGAGACCCGGAGTCTCCGCTTGGGCAGGAGCCCGCTGCAGCGCCATCGCCGCCGATTGTTGGGCCCAGTCGTCTTCCGAAGCATCGTCCCTAATCGAAGACGGTGTTGCCACTGGCTCAGGACTGACAACACCCACGCAGTCCGGTTCGTACCCCTCAGGGTGCCGCGGCGATCCGAACGGAAACGGCGCCCAGGTCGGGCCGCTATGGAGTTGACAGTTAAATCTGCATGTGGTCATCGCTCGTCAGACAGTGTCCCATCGCGTATACGGATGCTTTCACTCACGGCATCTTCCCTTTCCCGGCCGCTAGATGTTCCTTCATGCGCTCGTGAGCGGTCGGCAGGTCGTCACGGCCGTTCTTGACGGCGTAGTCGAGGTATATCAGCGCCTGTAACGGATCCTTCTTCTCCGCGGTCCAATCCTCCTTCCACCGTTTCTCGTTCATCCATTCGAAGAACTCGGCGACACGCTCTTTGAAGGTGAATTCGATGAGGGAGCACGACCACGCGGGATGGTCCTCTTCCGAAGCACGGGATACGTATTGCGCCAAAATACGACGTCGACATGCGCGGTGGACGCCATCACGCCATACCTCGATGGATGCGATCCGCGATCGGATCCTGTCACCTGTCTTGTCGAGTAGAGGCGGCATCGCATCGGGGTTGGGTATGTTCGGACTGCTAGAATCATCGTATATGGAACTTCGTTTTCTCACCCTTATACGTTCTCTCTCTCTCCCTTCCATAACACTACGTGTAGATCTTTGCAACTATAGTCCTGTTCTCAGTTGCGGTCGCTCCTGCGCAGTGAATTGGAGCCTCAGCGCTGCCAGTCCTCGTTCACTTCTGATGCGTCTCTTCCGTTTTCTACTTCCTGCGCTTCCCACGACATCAATCACCCTTGACCGACGCTGATCCATCCGAACGGCACTGTTTCATATTGCAGAACAATCCTGTTTCAGATTTCAGAGCTTACGCTGCCGCAAGAACAACGACCATTATGCGCGGCGCATGTGAAACATATACTTTGACACAAACCTTATTCCTGTTTTACCAGCTGTTTGATCCGAGCACCCTGTCCTCCACCATCCAGTGCAAGCACTGGTGTTCCTTCCTATCACATCCCCAACATGGCAGGCTGACGCTTTCTTCCTTACTTTGCAGCTGTTCCTCAACGTTCATCCTTCCCCCTCTTCGTATGCTTCCTTCGATGCCTCTTCCTCAGGATGGGGAGGGGTGGCCGGACGGCGTGGGTACATATACGGTACGAGCTGACCGATTCTTCCATATCCTGTACAACCTGTCCTTTCACTATTTTTCCCATACAGTTCCCCCGATCCGATCATGGGCTTGAATGGTGAGCTCTGCGCCCTTCCCCCTCCTTCCCGTACGAAATCGCTGACATCAATTCCTTCGCAGATCTTCCAGGAGAGATCCTTCAAAATATCATCGCGTTCGCGATGTTGCCGGACGACCCCGCGACCGAAACCCTAGTCCGGTACATCATCCGTTCTCGCCAACTTCATCTCGTCAACAAGTTTTTTAACCAGTTCACTCGCCGCACCGTTGGGTTGCACGTGCATACCTCCGCTCCGTTATGGTCACCGGCCGCACGAGTGGACCTCGGGCCGTGGCATCCTAGTGCTTCCGCGTCCGTACACACCCATAACAAGTATTGGGTCCACCATCACCGATCCCAGCTCCCGATCCGAGCGGATTGGGTCTTCATCGACACTTACTTGTCGACGGCCCGCCTCCCCAAGCTACGATCCCTTACCCTCGATCTTTGGACAGGTCTCCCGGGAACCCCGTCCGTTCCCGCACGATGGACTGAATCTGCGACGACTTACATCTCCGCGGTGGAGGCCCTGCTCGACCGGATCGAATGCACGGCATTTGGCATTGAGGACATCCACGTTCGGCTGCCCTGCCATCAACCCGCGATCGACTCCATGCACCGAATCATCGCTAATCAATATAACCTACGCCGGGTTCGCATTGAGGTGGAAACCTCTTCATACACAAGAACTCCACGTCCGCGATTCAATCTGGACAACATGGCAACGGCCAGAGTCAAGTACGCACCTCTGCAAACCTTCATCATCCGCGCACCGACCTGCGACATTCATTTCATGAAAGCCCCGGATTCACAGACCGCGTTCTTTGACAGAGTCGCACCGCTATACGAGTTTGGTATCGCATGCAGTGCCTTTGCAACGTATTACCCTGCTTGGGTTTGGTTGCACCATCTGTTGCGACGAACGACTCGGCTGGAGCTATGCGAGTTCAACGTGTCCGAAACCGACGACCGCGTCGTCGACCCCGCACGGTTCAACCTTCGTCCCATGAATTTACCGCGTCTGTGGGGACTCACTCTCCAGATCCCGACCGTCGACTCTCATATCCTCCAACATATGTCAGCACCCATGCTGCACTATCTACGGATCCGCTCCTCGGTGGATGTCGAGTTGTGGCCGAATTGCCCGCACGAGCATTTTCCTCGACTCAAGCTCGTCAGTGTGAAATTCCCTGGCCCATCCATCCTCCGCTAACCGCTTACACGCCCTGGGGATCGCATTCGAAAGATTCATTCACAACATGACAGGTGTCCACGATTGGGACACGGAACATTGTGCTGAGTTCGCTGCGTTCATCAAACCGTACAATCGTCCTGGCCGTACTACACCCTATGGCGAGCCGTATTCAAGGCCTCCCCCCTTGCCTCATACCCTACACCCGTCCGCTTCCCTCGCCCTGATCGCCCTCCCATCATCCCCATCATCTGATGCCTTAGCGCCCACCAACACTTCCAACATTTGCAATCACCTCCCCAACAAGCGTCCACGACTGCACTGAAGTAAACCCACAATCATCAACCTCCTCCTTCTCTCAACCACGTCCGGATTCCCGGCACGTAACACTTCCAACCCATATCCCATACTCTGCCGCTGCGACCGACGCTGTCATCCGGCCTCCCACCGCCCCCTTCTGTGCCCTCCAACCATCCAACGATTTCCGCTGCGATCAACGGTGTCCTCAGCCTCCCGCTGCCCCTTTCCGTGATCCCCAACACATATAACGATGGCATCGCCGCCGCTCTCCCCTCAACAGGTGCCCACATCTCAAATGGTTTCTCAAAATTACATGACTCCCCTCGACGCCGATCCAGGACAAACTGCCAGTACGGGCAACGTTCTCGAATATGCGACCGACATATTCCATAACATGGATACGGATGTATATGGAGATGTTCTCGACCCTATCCTTTGGCGCGTTCTCACCAGCGCTGAATGGTGAGTACTTCGTATCCTATGCTATGATACTTGTGATCATCGGCTCACACACCGCTGTTCTCACTCCTAAGGGCTTTCCGGTCCAATTTGATCGCCTGGCTACTTGTCATGCATCAACGCTGTGACATGGCCCCGGAAACGCTCTGGCGCGCGATCAACATTCTACACAAATACCTCAACTTACTTCCGGCTCCCCCACCTGACCTGCGCATAACCGGCGCCTGGCTACTTGTCATGCATCAACGCTGTGACATGGCCCCGGAAACGCTCTGGCGCGCGATCAACATTCTACACAAATACCTCAACTTACTTCCGGCTCCCCCACCTGACCTGCGCATAACCGGGCTGACCGCCTTATACATCGCGGGAAAATACGAAGAGGCCGTCCATCCCAAGATCCGACATATGAAATTCCTTATCGATGGGACGGATCTGACGAAGAACCTGATGCTGCAGGAGGAGGTGAACATCCTTCAACGTCTCGACTTCCGAATTGGCAATTATACTCCCCCACCCCTATGGGAGATCAGGATCTCTGCCGCGGACGAGTTCGACCTTACCCTCCGTCGCGTGTCAAGGGTATTTCTGGAGAGTACTCTTACCGCTCATGCTTTCTTAAAGTTGACTCCCCGACGACTAGCCGCTGCCGCCATGCTCTTAGCAGTGCGCATGACTGGGCGAACTTGGCACTCCGGCTTCGAAACGTCCTCCGGCTTCAAAGAACACCACCTGATTCCAGAGGTGAGGGACCTCCTCTTCGTGCAACGCTCCAAGATATATCTCGCTTCCTTCGTCTACGAAAAATACTCTACCCACCGCTATCGCCACTACAGTCAGCGCATCCGAACTTGGGCACTGACGCAACCTCTGTGATTGCC
Organism: Tilletia indica; assembly: GCA_001689995.1. NCBI lineage: Eukaryota > Fungi > Basidiomycota > Exobasidiomycetes > Tilletiales > Tilletiaceae > Tilletia > Tilletia indica. The sequence continues at coordinate 14,746 of MAPW01000295.1, forward strand.
TCCATCTCTTCTCCCCTGCTATGCTTCCCTTCCGTCGCTGTCTCCTTTGTTCTCCTTTGATGTACACCGTCTTTGTTGTCCCGAAATGCTCACGCTCAATATACTTGCGACCCAAGCACGTTCTAAACATACTCTTCCGTCCTGGCTAAAGCATTCCGGACCGATCTGGCGGGCTTGACTTTCCCAGCGCATTGACCGATGGCAGTGATGATGCAGTACGTTAACAGCACCGGACCAGTTTCTCTGCATTCCAATCCTGCACCCTTATCATCCTATTTTCTGTGACGTGGATTACAACACATCCGTTGCTCATAGTATTCATCCTATTCTCGACTTCTCCCACGCATTACGCTTCTTTGTGTAAAGTTGCTGCCACCTCGTCTGTCCCGAACGTGCATCTCGCTGTCAGTCCAGGTCCCCTCCGGATGCCCCTGCCGAATTGTCTGCATCTGCGGCTCGCTCCTGACCCACCGTTCCATCACGGACGTATCCCGGCGGTGGAAATGCACCAGCTGCGTCCACTTCACCGGCCTGTACAGAACGAATGGTTGTGGGCCTGCAAGTACAGCATCAGCCACACTGGAAAGTTGCGCTCATTTACTCGTCAACAGACTTACCATGTACTTGACCAGGACGTGAATACAATGATCTGCGCTAAGCACAACATGTAGTCCGTCTCCGTAGCGTTCACGTCGTTTTCCAAATCCGTACCGGATCGCCTTAGGAACGCAATCGCATCTTGAAGTTCAGCTTTCGCATTGCCGTGCATGTTTTGTAACACCTTCTTGACCGTTTCGGTGGCGCTCCTTATCCGGCGATCCACTGTTAGTCGGGTCTCCACTATGTCCTTTGACATACGTGCCTTGAATTCATCCACCTCGACATCGAGACGTGTCTGAGCGTGTGTCAGCGAACTTGTCACGTCTGTGTGCATGGCTGCCAGAGTTTCCGACACCGCATGACGAACAAGGTCTTGGCCCTCTGTATTCTTAGCCGTAGCCCTGGAAAACATCATGGCCGCCAGCTGGATCCTCGCGAGACCGCCTGCCATCCGCCCGGAGTTCACGTATGCCCCTTGCAACCCTTCCGCTCGCTGTTGTAGACCGATTGGGATCCCTGCCATGAGCGGAGACCGCCATGTCGAAGATGCCGAACGGGCGTCCATTCTTGGAACCAACACGGATTTCGCTGGACGTGATTGCATCGGTCCCTTCACCTGTTCCGTTACGTTCCCGCGACAATCGTCGTAGGTTAGGGACCGCCAGTGGATGAGTTGAGTGGATCGGCTGTTCCGAGGGAGGAAGGGTGGCGTAACCCAGTACCCACATTCCGTCTCAGATTTACAAAAACGCTTTCGTTTTGAAAATATTTAAAATAGCTTGGCCGTTCACGTGATGCGTTCAGCGATCGGGCTGTCCCGGTTGGCGGAGGCTCTCGATGTTCCGAACGTCACCGGCCCGTGAGTCCTATTCATCATCGGAAATCGATGTTTCATCTGTCATGTCTCATATCTCATGTCTCACGCCTCACGCTTGATCCTTGATGTCTCATCTCTGATCTTCGGATACAGGTCTGTATCCCATGTTCTATGAAACGTACCCACGACCACATCTCCACCGCTCTCTCGAAACAACACCTTCCGTAGTCCCTACCGAAACAACTTCGTTCTGCAGCCGGCGGTCTTCGCCTTCACTTCATCTCAAACATGTTTGCCCCATCCTCAAACATCTCTACGTGTACGATTCTCAAACCCCGTCCGTACATCTTCCGCCCACCGTGCCCAGCGATGCTCAACCCATCCTTGCGATTCTTCGCCGTATCCTGCACCTCGTCACTAACCCTGCCTTGCGTAATTGACGTCCGGCTCACGCTTGCTCATCGGCCCCATGTCTCCCCGCTGGAGTCCACTACACTACCCCCCCTCCCATTATCTGTGATGTGAAACAGTGCCCGAACTCACGACTCGAACACGCGGACGGCGGTCCTTTTCTCGCGCTGATGGCCCTCCTTTTCCACGCCCACTCCCCGGACGCCCGCACTGTGCGGTCGCGACGCATCCCATTCGTAACGCTCTGCCTGGATGTCGTCCAGCGTTGGTGCACCGCGCGTCAGCGCCAAGCAGACTGCGCACCTGTGCCTTGCGAACTTAAAGAGCGTAAACGGTGCTCCTCATCGTTTCCTTTCATATGTCCTCTTCCTCGCGTCTCATCACCATACGGGATCCTATTCACATTCTCACGATGCCTCTCACTAGAGATCTGTTCAGTACAATTTCGACATCCGAACTGAAGAACATCCTACAGTCCCATCATCCCCGCTGCGGATCAACCAGAAGAACAGGTCCAATGTAGTCGAACTACTCCTCACTCTCATGGTCAAAGAGGAGAGCGACCGTCTCAGTCGCGCTTGTCGACGTTTAGATCCCGACCACAGCCAGCTCCCGTTCTTTCCGAGGATCCACCGTACCATGAAGGAGCGATACGGGGTACTATTCTTTCCCTACCTCTTATGTCCCCAACGACGGGCTCACCCTGCACTGTCGCAATTTCAGCCGACAACATCGGTATCTTCCGAGGCAGTTCTCGCAAGTAAGTCCCTGGTTATGTTACATCCCGTGGCTTCCATAGCTTATACAACACACTTATTCTATTACCGCTCGTCATAGTCAACGCCCAGCCTCCTGGACAGGATTCTATCCGTACGTGGTTTTGTGGTTTGATGAATGTTACATGCCCTGACTCTATGGCTGTCCCCACACAGCGTACACATCGGACTGGCCGCAACCCGTACCACAATCCCTTAAAGATCGCTGCGTACAAGACTTTGTGGACAACACCAACATCGCCGTCACCCTCACCTGCGCTGTATGCGCTCGACGCACGTTCTCCGTTGATCTGCTCTTCACGAAACAAGACCTTCGATGCGAAACGTACCCGATCTCAGCCTTGCCATTGGACATCCTGCGAATCACGGACCCGCATCTGCTGGCGCGTCCGGCTCACTTCTTCCAATATGGCGACCCAGCGCTGGATGGGTTAGCACTGGACGCGGAAGGTATACATGTGGATACCCACGGCACAACCCTCGACATCTGCAGCGAATGCTACCGTGACCTCAACAAAGCCGACCCAACACTTCCCCCTCTCGCCTTGGCAAACGGGAACGTCAGGGGATTTCTCCCTCCCGACCTTCAGGATTGCACTTGGCTGGAGGAGCGGTTATGTGCCAAGTATCTCGCATCTGCGTATATCATCCGGTTGTTCGACTGGTCGGCACCGATGTCAGAGCCGGAGCGGCCTCGAGTCATGAAAGGACACGCCTGCGCTTTCCCCCTAAATACAATGTCCACCGCGACGAAACTCCCTTGGGCGGTTGGCACGGATGACGCTTTGCTGAGCTGTATCGTAATCGGGCCGAGGAAACCACGTCTACAAGATCTCAAGAACGTATTTCGAGTCCGCCGAAAGAAGGTCAGCGACCTTCTCAACTACCTCAGAGCGCACTGCAAGGATTATCCGCAGTTCGAGATCAATCAAAAGGCCCTGAGCAGTCTTCCCGACGACGACGTCCCGGAATTAATCATGCGACATGTCGTGTACCAAGAGAATCAGCAGGTTCTGAGTCTGTTCGACGAGGAAACCGCCGGACTGGACAAGCATCCCGGTATCCTCACAGACGCCGAGGAAGACGAAGTTGCAGGACGGACGTTCCTCGAACATCACGGCCTCATCGATGTAAATGGCGTTGCTGTGCCGGCTCATGCACGCGCTGCGTCGGCTCTTCGAAATTCTACAGGACAAGAACGGCCAGACCTCGTCATCCGACATGGGTCGTCCTTCGTTCAAGACTACAAGAATCCGGGCCTGTTTCCGGGTATGTTCCCCACCTTGTACCCGTGGGGCACTGGCGGTTTCGAGGACCAAACGAGCCTCCAGCCTGGCGTTCGATACGCACGCGAAATATCTATTGGACCTCTCATACCCCGGCTTCGGCGTCACTGGTCGTTTATCTTCATTGTCGCTAACATCAAACAGCGCAGGGCCGTACATATCGGCGCTCGCCTCGCTTGTAAACAACAGGACCACGCACGGTTCTCTCAGATCCTCAACACCTGGACCCCCCGTGATCAAGAGTATTGCCGAACATATCGCCCGCGGCGGAACCTTGAATACTCTCGTCGGAGTGGAGGCGCAAGTATTCAAGCTATTGAACAAGTGCAACCTCGTCAGTGCGAAGGTTCCTGGTTCAAGGGCGATCATGAACCGCGCTAGATCCGACATTCGTGCTATGATCGGTCATTTCGGTATCTTCCAACTGTTCTTGACCGTGAACCCCTCCGCCACTCATAGTCCTGTTTCCATATCTTCTACGGCGATCAGACCATCAAGCTCGACACGAGCAGACCTACCCTACCACCCTCCAAAGAGAGGGCGATTCGCGTCGCCGACGATCCGGTTGCGGGCTCGGACTATTTCCACTTCCATCTCTCGGCGTTGCTGCAGTACCTCCTCGGTTGGGATATCCGTCAAAAAACGATCTCTCGAACATGGCGGGCTCTTTGGCCGTATGGCCGGGTTTTTCCTCGTGAAGGAGCATACCATGCGCGGGCAATTGCACTGCCATTGTTTGATCTGGTTGGAGGGCGGTATGAACCCCGACGTTCTGCGTGGAAAGATGAAGACGATGACGAATTCAGGGACAGATATCTTCGATTCTTCGACGACATCATCACCCATGGATATCCGGGAGACCCCTCCATCAACACGTCCGATGTGCGCAGTACTGGCACCTCAACGTCAGCGACCGACACCCCTCCCCCGACTGAGATGGGTCGATGAATGTGCAGGAATTGGGAATGATGCCCCCCTCCCGGAAGGACACGACGAAGTACCTTCTCAGCAGTAAGTACTACAGGAGGAGGTTATCTCCGTCGTCCACTAACGCCTTCTACTTTCTCCACAGAACCACGGCGTTGCCCTTACAAACCACTGCGCTGAGACATCCCCGACAAGAGCGACCACCTGCCCCTGCGATGTCGACGTATCGTGCGGATTTTCGTGAGGACCATGCTTTGCTGGCAGAAGAGGTGCAGAAGCATCGGCACACGTTCACCTGTTTCAAGGGTGGACGCGAGTCTTGCCGGTTCTTTTTTCCACACGACCTCAATCAGCACTCCTCCTTCGATCCAGAGAGTATGTCGATCAACCTGCGAGTGCAGAACCCTCTGATCAACTGGCACAATCCCGAGCTCCTGGTCGCTACACGCCACAATCATGACTTGAAGGCCGTGCAGAGCGGGAAGAGTGGAGCGGCCGCGGCGAGTTACATCACATCCTATACCACCAAAAGTGACGAAACTCCGGCCAACCAGGTTTCGATGATTAATACCGTCTACGAGCGCTTGGCGGAGCATATGGACCCAACTGCGGATGCGCATGGCTTGTTAAC
>MAPW01000296.1:0-20056 GCA_001689995.1 Tilletia indica
CGCCGTAGTAGTCCCGTAATTGCATTTCTAGTCTCTCCAATCGAGAGGTTGGGTGGGCCGGACACTAATCCGGCTCTAGCGCCCGGACTATCCGGCGGGTCACGGACGTGAAACCTGTTCTGACATCAGGGCTAGTAGGCCTATCCAGAACACCAACCATATCATGCGGTCGTCTTACCGGGGTAAAATAACCTGAGTAGAATTTCGCTACTTTTGGCCTACCTGACCAGAGCACCTACCTTCTCGGCCGTCTACCGGGATGGTACCCGACCGATTCCGAAACTGAAACCCATCCCAGGTAGGGGCTATCATAGGCTATCCAACGCACCTATGTTGTCTCCCCATTGTCCCCTACACGCTCAGTCCGGTCGCGATATGTCATGTTTCCGAAAAATCCAACTTTTGACTTTGAGACCCGATTTCTCCGGGGTCTCAGTCATGACCGGGGGTCTCAATGGTACCTTTCGGAGCTATGGAGACAGGCTTCAAAGCCACGAAAAAAAAGTGGCCCAAAATTTTTTACCTGAGTGGGAAAGACCCTTGTAACCCTAACCCCTAACCCTAACCCTAACCCTAACCCTAACCCTAACCCTAACCCTAACCCTAACCCTAACCCTAACCCTAACCCTAACCCTAACCCTAACCTAACCCTAACCCTAACCCTAACCCTAACCCTAACCCTAACCCTAACCCTAACCCTAACCCTAACCCCGGTCCATCCCCACAATCAGCTGCGAGCGTACATGGTGCGGGCCTTGAACGTGCCGAGCTCGAGGCTGATCCAGTACATCCTGCCCTCGGCTCGCCTGCCGGTCCCACTCAGCCGCCCAGCCTTGACCGAGTCCCGTCCCGATGCGCTTCTCTTCATCGAGGACCGCGAAACAAGGACGCGTGCCATCGAGTGGCGGATCAACCGCTTCTGTGCGCGGACCAGGTGCTCGGGCTGCGGGGAGATTCTAAAGCGGAGCTGCATCGACGAGTGTGCGGCGAAGCACAAGTGTTATCCGGAGGTCAGCGAGTCCGACCGGCGGAGTCTGGATCGTGCTATTGCTGCCTTTCAGCCTGCTCTGGCACCACCCAAGCGACAGACGAAGAAGAAGAAGTTAAAGGGGAAGAAGAAGAAGGGAGACGATGATGACAGCGATGAGGACGAGGGGAAGAAGAAAAAGGGAGACGAGGATGAGAGCGATGAGGACGAGGGGAAGAAGAAGGAACCCCACGTGTTTACAACGCACATCTACACGCGCCCGGACGACTACCTCAACAAGCAGCGCTACTCCCAATTCCGGAAGCTGATGGTCTACATTGACCGGCTCAACCGGAAGACCCAGACGGCTCACGAGCTGAAGGAAGCCCGGACAGCCGACAAGACTCGCGCGCAAAAGAAAAAGGAGAAGGCAGCTCAGCGTCATGCCCGGAATGCGGTTCCTGTTCCGGAGCCGGACGCCGACACCACGATGGCTGTGCATGATGGCACACCAGTCATCGTGCACGAGCCGAGACCTCCACCTGCTCCTCGCCGACGGGTGATGCCCCCCAGGGCCGAGACAGGCCCACCTCATCCACCTGGCTGCACCACTCGCACCTACATGGTCAATGGACGCTGCCTGCCCAACACAGTGGAGCAATATGCCGTGCTAGATCCCCGCTTGTTCGACCCGACGCTGAAGGAGCCGGACAAGGACATCTACCGTGCTCTGGGTCTGGGCATTCCCTCTCGCATTGAGCGCCAGGAGCTGAGGAGGGAGCTCAACGCGCGTGCTGCTGGTCAGGGCGTCTTGTTCCACAACCCTCATCTGGGCAAGGACAAGGGCTATGACCCGAGCAAGCCATTCAAAGACGAAGGCTACGACGGCATCTACGCTCTGATCCAAGCAGGCACCGACAACACCAGTTCTCAGCGTGCTGCTGCGAGTACGAGTGCGGCGCTTTGAATCCGTTTCACAAAAAAAAAAAAAAAAAAAAAAAAAAAACCGTACATGGTGCCAATTCTGCCATCATGCATCGACATCTGGCCCTTTCTGGATTCAACTTCGGTCAGGGCACGGTATTGGCTGTGGCTCTGGGGGTACTTCAACACGTATTTCTTGGGGTTGTGGCGGACCGGCGTGTACGCAACTACAGCGCTCGGCACGGGTACGCGGTTCTGGGCTCTGTTCAACAACATTGTGCCGGGTGATGGCCGTGGACCCCTCGCGCGGGAAGGGGTAGCCTCTTCGCCGCCGCGCGTTATAAATTTCTGGCGGGCTGCCGACCCGGCTGGGGGGGACGTCTGTATTTTGGCAAGGGATTGCTGGAGGTTAGCGGGAGGATGGGCTGTGTGTTGGTGTATGTTGTCGTGCTTGGACCTGTGTGAGGCCGTATGGTTGATCGAGGTGTGATGACCGATGTGCTCTCCCTGGACCCCGACACACTCACCGCACCAGATCCCGCCTGGGTTACCACCCTTTCCCGACGGTTGATGGGTGCAGTCAGAAGAGTCTCTCTCACCAAATCCGGCTCGACCGGAGTGGAGGTATGGTCTGTCGGGCGGATTACCAGAGCGGAGGTGGATACTTTGGGGATGGATGGCCGGGATGAGGTCACGTGGAGTGACGCTGGTGCCTTTTGTGCACCGTTGGGGTTGTGGGAAGTAAACGGCCCTGGCATCAATTGTGTGCCAGTGGTGTACGCCCATTGACTAGCCCCTGATACAGGGGACCAAGTAGTGCACGGGTGGCTCAAGTTTGTCTAAGTGGTGGGATTTCGGCAGCATCATTCTCGGGTGTTTTCACTCGCGGATGTCAAGGAGGGGTGGCTGTCTTGTCTCGGGCATGGATAAATTGTAGTTACAGGATTGCTTCTTCTCTCTGATATCTAAACAGCCGCATAACCTAACCCTAAGTGTTTGGGACCTTTCGGGGACTCGAGCGGGGGAGCCATAGGGTAGCCTCGTGCTGCCGATGTGCATGCCCGTTGGGGGCTCTGTTACTGTCTCCCTCCCCGCATCCTACCTGCTTATGCTGGTCACGGTCTCGGTAGTCGGAAGGAGCTGTCTGCGCCAAAACCGGCTCGAAACCGGGAGTGGAGGTATGGTCTGTTCGGGCGGATACCAAAGCAGAGAGTGGTGCGCTTTGCTGTGGAATTTGGGAGGTCGGGAGGAGGTACAGGGCTGTCTGTGGGCAGTCGTTCTGTACGTGGGTGCTCTGTCGTTTGGCAGGGTATCTGTGGGGTTACGGGATTAAACGGCCTTTCCATCAGTAGTGTGGTTGGGTGTACGCCCGTGGACTAGCCCCTGATGTGGGCTCTCGAGTCGCTTCTTGTGGCTGCAGACGGATGCATATGGACGGCAGTGGTTCTCTCTCGGACGGCTCAATTCTGCAGGAAAGGGTTCAATACCTGTAGGGTGTTTTGGGTGGTCGTCTGTGACTTGCATTTCGGATGTAGCATAGCGGTTCTTCCTTGACATCTAATCAACCGCGCATCCTAACCCTAACGTCCTCGCAACCCAGCACACTGCTGTCCTGCCCCTTTTCTCATTCTCATCTACGATATCTTCCCCAACAACTCTCTTCCTCTTCTCAGCCGCTTGGGTATTCGAACTCTCTTAAGTACATGCCTGTTCTCCCTACCTGTATCTAGAATCCCCCAAGCGACTATCATTTTATCACCCTTCTCTTTTCCTCTTCTTCCTCTCCCATTTTATCACATCTTCCCTTTCCTCTTCTTTCTCTTCACACATCACCCTTTTCTTCTCCTCTACGTTTTATCACACCTCTACGAACTCCTCTTTGAAATCCTCAAACACTTCGTCCTTTGAACCTTTGACCCCTTTCGCACCGACTCTCGAGTCCCTCGTCGTACCGCTTCCGACACCTCCTCTTTCCTCTCGCTTCTCTCTCTCTCTCACACATTCTACTTCTCCCTCTTCTGTCCTTTGCCTTTGGCACGACCTACGAGGCATTCCTCTTCTCTTTTCCTTTTACTACAGCTGCATACACTTCTTCTCTATCTCTCACTTCCCCTCTCTTTACCTCGAGAGTCTGGTTCGTGATAGCGGCATCTATCATCGTCTTGCCTTTCAACTGCATCCACCCACCGAACCCCTTATTTATTACGCAGGTGAGTAAGACACGGAAGAACGGCTTACAAGGTATCGGTTGACGCGTTTCTCTCCCCTCTTTTGCCTGTCTCTGCAGTAGAGTCACTCAGATAGTCTGCGGCGGCCCTGGTTTCGAGGACATCACCCTCCTGATCCGGTACAAACAACCTAAACGGCTACCTATGCCTGTATCGCGATTCTCGGCGTTACATCCTTTCCGTCGATGAATCTTAGGGTATGTCTTGAGTCCCTGCAATACATATCCCGTTGCTGGCTGACTTTACCTTGTCCCGGGTTCTTTTCTGTCAGGATCTCTGTTTGACTAAGGGCAGAGGTATTTGCGTTACGGCTCGGGTGGAAGGGTCGGTGCTTTCAGCCACCAGCTCTAATGCCGCGACAAAGAGGAGTTCCACTGCCTTTAACAACCTCCGAGAGCCTCCGACGCGTGGAGGTCGGCAAGTCCAGACTCGACTGCGATAATGTGGCCCGACGAATTTATATTACAGACAGGGCACAAATCAACGTCTCAGCTCGTCACGTTCGTGGACCAACACTTCTCACAAGCGCACAGGCGTGCTGGCAGCCGCGCACATCAGCAAGAGCGATTGACGACCCGACTTTCGCGGCTCAAACGGTCAAGTCATGAAACAGCCTCGTACCCGACATCTGGTACGACAACGACCGTCCTGGCACTAGCAAGGAGATGCCTGTCTTTGCAATGGCAGGAAAACGTGAAGAAGTATTTACTCCTGAGAACAAACAAGACTGATCAGTTGCGCTTCTACGCTGACGTGTACCAAAAACGATTCGCGTCTCTGATCTGGCTCTTTCCAGTAAGCTGACGCGACACGGCTGCTATGACACGATACTCAGAAGGCTTAAAGAATATGCTGGGAAGCGTGTTCAAAGTTCAAAGGTTGTGCTCCTGGGCTACTCGTACCCGGCACCGGATACGACAGCGGCTCTCGTTGGACAGTTTTGAGGAAGTAAAGAAGATTTCGGTGTAAGGAAAGGGTCGCAAGCCTGAGCGGGCGCGGTTGTAGATATGGGACATATCGCACAACCATCACTGGGATCAACGCTTCTGAGAAGGATGACGAGAAGCTTCTATGCAAAGCTATCATGATCGAATGAATGCTATATGAGACGCGTCATGACGCGTTTAAACGCGTTCCCAATAGGCAAGATGCAAAATTGACGCGTTTTCACGCCTTCCAGAGAGCATAGTTACAGAGCTGGCATGCTCTGACACGCGTAAAGAGATTGAGCGCGTTATGAACGGATAGATTTTGACAGTCCACGCGTTCTGACGCGTTGACGCGTTCCAGAAAGGCCGCGTTGAAAACTTGACGCGTTTCGATGCGCCCAAGCGCAGATAGACGGGTTCCAGATGTACTCCGTTACGAAGCGCATGCTTTGAAGAGCGGCTTCGCGTCTTTGACGCGTCTTTAAGCGCTTAGGCGCGTTGCAATGTTGACGCGTCGTGACGCGTTTAGACGCGTTCCAGTTGGATTCGGTGACTTAGCGGACGCGTTTAGACGCGTTTTAACGCGTCTTGGTGCGCCCAGAATGGCTCCGGTGAATGTACAATGCGTTAGAAGGCCGAAGAACAAAGAAAAATGAGTCTATTATCCAGCGTGACGAAGTTTGAAGAACAGCCTATGGGATCCTCGTACCAGACACCGGGTACGACCGGTGATGGATGACGTGGCCGATCTTTCTGCACCAATGGAGCCACCATGGGTGTTGTCGACGCCTTGGACCCGTAGTAACTGTTTCCCGCCTTCCTAGGTGATGTGGGAGCTGTAGGGAAGGCAGAAGAAGCGTGGGAAAATTGTAGCAGAGCGGAGTGTGAAATTTTTTTCCATGCGGAGTTTAAATTTTTTTTCCATTTTTTTTTCACCAAGGGAGGAAAATTGCGGGGATGCACTGCAGCAGTGTAAGACATGCTGCATCTTTCAAGGTGATCTAGTACACAGAAGAGGGGTGCGCGCGGGCACTACAGCAGTGTAAGACGTGCTACATGAGGTAGAGGTGTGCTAGTATCCAGACGGACACAGGCAGGGTGTCTGAAGGACAAGGCAGCGTGAGAGACAGCGTGAATACAGGCAAAAGGAGCAGGCGCGCGAGGTAAGAGAGGGGGACGAGATGCAGAAGGGATGAGTGCGCGAGGTGAGAGAGGAAGAGGGCGAGGGGAGGGGAGGAGGAGGGGGAAGGTATGCGAAGGAGAAGAAGGGGAGAGGGAGAAGGGGGTGCGAGGTGCGCAAGAGGCAGGGCAGGGATGCGCGGAGCCGCGGACAGCCAGTCTGGCAGAAGAGGAGAGGGATGTGCGCGAGGTGTGCAAGGGTACGTAGTGCGCTTGGCCAAGGCGATCGGAGGGGGAATGGCGCTAAAGGCGTGGATGTACACTGGATGTACAGCGCTAAATCCATGGATGTACACACTATGTTTCTGGATGTACCAAGCCACAATTTGGGGGTATTACAAGATTTGGATGTACACGCTAAGGGGGTATTAGAACGAGTGGATGTACACTAGAAACATTTAAAGCTCGTTTTGGATTTTGTAGTTTCCCCGTGGATGTACACCTTAGCGTAAAACGTGCATGAAGGCAGGCATCCAGTGTCAGGAAATGTACATCCAAAACCGCTGTCTGGCCATTAGGTTAGGCAACGCTGCGGATAACCGAGCTGGAGGGTCCGGACGCAGTGGGCACACCGTGGGAGACGGGCCTGATTGCGCGTACTCGGTCCGCAGAGATCCTAGAGAGGCTTCCAAACGTCGATGACACCCGGACGATCCTGGACCTACTTCCCAAGACCCCGGTCCATCCCCACAATCAGCTGCGAGCGTACATGGTGCGGGCCTTGAACGTGCCGAGCTCGAGGCTGATCCAGTACATCCTGCCCTCGGCTCGCCTGCCGGTCCCACTCAGCCGCCCAGCCTTGACCGAGTCCCGTCCCGATGCGCTTCTCTTCATCGAGGACCGCGAAACAAGGACGCGTGCCATCGAGTGGCGGATCAACCGCTTCTGTGCGCGGACCAGGTGCTCGGGCTGCGGGGAGATTCTAAAGCGGAGCTGCATCGACGAGTGTGCGGCGAAGCACAAGTGTTATCCGGAGGTCAGCGAGTCCGACCGGCGGAGTCTGGATCGTGCTATTGCTGCCTTTCAGCCTGCTCTGGCACCACCCAAGCGACAGACGAAGAAGAAGAAGTTAAAGGGGAAGAAGAAGAAGGGAGACGATGATGACAGCGATGAGGACGAGGGGAAGAAGAAAAGGGAGACGAGGATGAGAGCGATGAGGACGAGGGGAAGAAGAAGGAACCCCACGTGTTTACAACGCACATCTACACGCGCCCGGACGACTACCTCAACAAGCAGCGCTACTCCCAATTCCGGAAGCTGATGGTCTACATTGACCGGCTCAACCGGAAGACCCAGACGGCTCACGAGCTGAAGGAAGCCCGGACAGCCGACAAGACTCGCGCGCAAAAGAAAAAGGAGAAGGCAGCTCAGCGTCATGCCCGGAATGCGGTTCCTGTTCCGGAGCCGGACGCCGACACCACGATGGCTGTGCATGATGGCACACCAGTCATCGTGCACGAGCCGAGACCTCCACCTGCTCCTCGCCGACGGGTGATGCCCCCCAGGGCCGAGACAGGCCCACCTCATCCACCTGGCTGCACCACTCGCACCTACATGGTCAATGGACGCTGCCTGCCCAACACAGTGGAGCAATATGCCGTGCTAGATCCCCGCTTGTTCGACCCGACGCTGAAGGAGCCGGACAAGGACATCTACCGTGCTCTGGGTCTGGGCATTCCCTCTCGCATTGAGCGCCAGGAGCTGAGGAGGGAGCTCAACGCGCGTGCTGCTGGTCAGGGCGTCTTGTTCCACAACCCTCATCTGGGCAAGGACAAGGGCTATGACCCGAGCAAGCCATTCAAAGACGAAGGCTACGACGGCATCTACGCTCTGATCCAAGCAGGCACCGACAACACCAGTTCTCAGCGTGCTGCTGCGAGTACGAGTGCGGCGCTTTGAATCCGTTTCACAAAAAAAAAAAAAAAAAAAAAAAAAAAAACCGTACATGGTGCCAATTCTGCCATCATGCATCGACATCTGGCCCTTTCTGGATTCAACTTCGGTCAGGGCACGGTATTGGCTGTGGCTCTGGGGGTACTTCAACACGTATTTCTTGGGGTTGTGGCGGACCGGCGTGTACGCAACTACAGCGCTCGGCACGGGTACGCGGTTCTGGGCTCTGTTCAACAACATTGTGCCGGGTGATGGCCGTGGACCCCTCGCGCGGGAAGGGGTAGCCTCTTCGCCGCCGCGCGTTATAAATTTCTGGCGGGCTGCCGACCCGGCTGGGGGGGACGTCTGTATTTTGGCAAGGGATTGCTGGAGGTTAGCGGGAGGATGGGCTGTGTGTTGGTGTATGTTGTCGTGCTTGGACCTGTGTGAGGCCGTATGGTTGATCGAGGTGTGATGACCGATGTGCTCTCCCTGGACCCCGACACACTCACCGCACCAGATCCCGCCTGGGTTACCACCCTTTCCCGACGGTTGATGGGTGCAGTCAGAAGAGTCTCTCTCACCAAATCCGGCTCGACCGGAGTGGAGGTATGGTCTGTCGGGCGGATTACCAGAGCGGAGGTGGATACTTTGGGGATGGATGGCCGGGATGAGGTCACGTGGAGTGACGCTGGTGCCTTTTGTGCACCGTTGGGGTTGTGGGAAGTAAACGGCCCTGGCATCAATTGTGTGCCAGTGGTGTACGCCCATTGACTAGCCCCTGATACAGGGGACCAAGTAGTGCACGGGTGGCTCAAGTTTGTCTAAGTGGTGGGATTTCGGCAGCATCATTCTCGGGTGTTTTCACTCGCGGATGTCAAGGAGGGGTGGCTGTCTTGTCTCGGGCATGGATAAATTGTAGTTACAGGATTGCTTCTTCTCTCTGATATCTAAACAGCCGCATAACCTAACCCTAAGTGTTTGGGACCTTTCGGGGACTCGAGCGGGGGAGCCATAGGGTAGCCTCGTGCTGCCGATGTGCATGCCCGTTGGGGGCTCTGTTACTGTCTCCCTCCCCGCATCCTACCTGCTTATGCTGGTCACGGTCTCGGTAGTCGGAAGGAGCTGTCTGCGCCAAAACCGGCTCGAAACCGGGAGTGGAGGTATGGTCTGTTCGGGCGGATACCAAAGCAGAGAGTGGTGCGCTTTGCTGTGGAATTTGGGAGGTCGGGAGGAGGTACAGGGCTGTCTGTGGGCAGTCGTTCTGTACGTGGGTGCTCTGTCGTTTGGCAGGGTATCTGTGGGGTTACGGGATTAAACGGCCTTTCCATCAGTAGTGTGGTTGGGTGTACGCCCGTGGACTAGCCCCTGATGTGGGCTCTCGAGTCGCTTCTTGTGGCTGCAGACGGATGCATATGGACGGCAGTGGTTCTCTCTCGGACGGCTCAATTCTGCAGGAAAGGGTTCAATACCTGTAGGGTGTTTTGGGTGGTCGTCTGTGACTTGCATTTCGGATGTAGCATAGCGGTTCTTCCTTGACATCTAATCAACCGCGCATCCTAACCCTAACGTCCTCGCAACCCAGCACACTGCTGTCCTGCCCCTTTTCTCATTCTCATCTACGATATCTTCCCCAACAACTCTCTTCCTCTTCTCAGCCGCTTGGGTATTCGAACTCTCTTAAGTACATGCCTGTTCTCCCTACCTGTATCTAGAATCCCCCAAGCGACTATCATTTTATCACCCTTCTCTTTTCCTCTTCTTCCTCTCCCATTTTATCACATCTTCCCTTTCCTCTTCTTTCTCTTCACACATCACCCTTTTCTTCTCCTCTACGTTTTATCACACCTCTACGAACTCCTCTTTGAAATCCTCAAACACTTCGTCCTTTGAACCTTTGACCCCTTTCGCACCGACTCTCGAGTCCCTCGTCGTACCGCTTCCGACACCTCCTCTTTCCTCTCGCTTCTCTCTCTCTCTCACACATTCTACTTCTCCCTCTTCTGTCCTTTGCCTTTGGCACGACCTACGAGGCATTCCTCTTCTCTTTTCCTTTTACTACAGCTGCATACACTTCTTCTCTATCTCTCACTTCCCCTCTCTTTACCTCGAGAGTCTGGTTCGTGATAGCGGCATCTATCATCGTCTTGCCTTTCAACTGCATCCACCCACCGAACCCCTTATTTATTACGCAGGTGAGTAAGACACGGAAGAACGGCTTACAAGGTATCGGTTGACGCGTTTCTCTCCCCTCTTTTGCCTGTCTCTGCAGTAGAGTCACTCAGATAGTCTGCGGCGGCCCTGGTTTCGAGGACATCACCCTCCTGATCCGGTACAAACAACCTAAACGGCTACCTATGCCTGTATCGCGATTCTCGGCGTTACATCCTTTCCGTCGATGAATCTTAGGGTATGTCTTGAGTCCCTGCAATACATATCCCGTTGCTGGCTGACTTTACCTTGTCCCGGGTTCTTTTCTGTCAGGATCTCTGTTTGACTAAGGGCAGAGGTATTTGCGTTACGGCTCGGGTGGAAGGGTCGGTGCTTTCAGCCACCAGCTCTAATGCCGCGACAAAGAGGAGTTCCACTGCCTTTAACAACCTCCGAGAGCCTCCGACGCGTGGAGGTCGGCAAGTCCAGACTCGACTGCGATAATGTGGCCCGACGAATTTATATTACAGACAGGGCACAAATCAACGTCTCAGCTCGTCACGTTCGTGGACCAACACTTCTCACAAGCGCACAGGCGTGCTGGCAGCCGCGCACATCAGCAAGAGCGATTGACGACCCGACTTTCGCGGCTCAAACGGTCAAGTCATGAAACAGCCTCGTACCCGACATCTGGTACGACAACGACCGTCCTGGCACTAGCAAGGAGATGCCTGTCTTTGCAATGGCAGGAAAACGTGAAGAAGTATTTACTCCTGAGAACAAACAAGACTGATCAGTTGCGCTTCTACGCTGACGTGTACCAAAAACGATTCGCGTCTCTGATCTGGCTCTTTCCAGTAAGCTGACGCGACACGGCTGCTATGACACGATACTCAGAAGGCTTAAAGAATATGCTGGGAAGCGTGTTCAAAGTTCAAAGGTTGTGCTCCTGGGCTACTCGTACCCGGCACCGGATACGACAGCGGCTCTCGTTGGACAGTTTTGAGGAAGTAAAGAAGATTTCGGTGTAAGGAAAGGGTCGCAAGCCTGAGCGGGCGCGGTTGTAGATATGGGACATATCGCACAACCATCACTGGGATCAACGCTTCTGAGAAGGATGACGAGAAGCTTCTATGCAAAGCTATCATGATCGAATGAATGCTATATGAGACGCGTCATGACGCGTTTAAACGCGTTCCCAATAGGCAAGATGCAAAATTGACGCGTTTTCACGCCTTCCAGAGAGCATAGTTACAGAGCTGGCATGCTCTGACACGCGTAAAGAGATTGAGCGCGTTATGAACGGATAGATTTTGACAGTCCACGCGTTCTGACGCGTTGACGCGTTCCAGAAAGGCCGCGTTGAAAACTTGACGCGTTTCGATGCGCCCAAGCGCAGATAGACGGGTTCCAGATGTACTCCGTTACGAAGCGCATGCTTTGAAGAGCGCTTCGCGTCTTTGACGCGTCTTTAAGCGCTTAGGCGCGTTGCAATGTTGACGCGTCGTGACGCGTTTAGACGCGTTCCAGTTGGATTCGGTGACTTAGCGGACGCGTTTAGACGCGTTTTAACGCGTCTTGGTGCGCCCAGAATGGCTCCGGTGAATGTACAATGCGTTAGAAGGCCGAAGAACAAAGAAAAATGAGTCTATTATCCAGCGTGACGAAGTTTGAAGAACAGCCTATGGGATCCTCGTACCAGACACCGGGTACGACCGGTGATGGATGACGTGGCCGATCTTTCTGCACCAATGGAGCCACCATGGGTGTTGTCGACGCCTTGGACCCGTAGTAACTGTTTCCCGCCTTCCTAGGTGATGTGGGAGCTGTAGGGAAGGCAGAAGAAGCGTGGGAAAATTGTAGCAGAGCGGAGTGTGAAATTTTTTTCCATGCGGAGTTTAAATTTTTTTTCCATTTTTTTTTCACCAAGGGAGGAAAATTGCGGGGATGCACTGCAGCAGTGTAAGACATGCTGCATCTTTCAAGGTGATCTAGTACACAGAAGAGGGGTGCGCGCGGGCACTACAGCAGTGTAAGACGTGCTACATGAGGTAGAGGTGTGCTAGTATCCAGACGGACACAGGCAGGGTGTCTGAAGGACAAGGCAGCGTGAGAGACAGCGTGAATACAGGCAAAAGGAGCAGGCGCGCGAGGTAAGAGAGGGGGACGAGATGCAGAAGGGATGAGTGCGCGAGGTGAGAGAGGAAGAGGGCGAGGGGAGGGGAGGAGGAGGGGGAAGGTATGCGAAGGAGAAGAAGGGGAGAGGGAGAAGGGGGTGCGAGGTGCGCAAGAGGCAGGGCAGGGATGCGCGGAGCCGCGGACAGCCAGTCTGGCAGAAGAGGAGAGGGATGTGCGCGAGGTGTGCAAGGGTACGTAGTGCGCTTGGCCAAGGCGATCGGAGGGGGAATGGCGCTAAAGGCGTGGATGTACACTGGATGTACAGCGCTAAATCCATGGATGTACACACTATGTTTCTGGATGTACCAAGCCACAATTTGGGGGTATTACAAGATTTGGATGTACACGCTAAGGGGGTATTAGAACGAGTGGATGTACACTAGAAACATTTAAAGCTCGTTTTGGATTTTGTAGTTTCCCCGTGGATGTACACCTTAGCGTAAAACGTGCATGAAGGCAGGCATCCAGTGTCAGGAAATGTACATCCAAAACCGCTGTCTGGCCATTAGGTTAGGTAGAGGTGTGCTAGTATCCAGACGGACACAGGCAGGGTGTCTGAAGGACAAGGCAGCGTGAGAGACAGCGTGAATACAGGCAAAAGGAGCAGGCGCGCGAGGTAAGAGAGGGGACGAGATGCAGAAGGGATGAGTGCGCGAGGTGAGAGAGGAAGAGGGCGAGGGGAGGGAGGAGGAGGGGAAGGTATGCGAAGGAGAAGAAGGGGAGAGGGAGAAGGGGGTGCGAGGTGCGCAAGAGGCAGGGCAGGGATGCGCGGACAGCCAGTCTGGCAGAAGAGGAGAGGGATGTGCGCGAGGTGTGCAAGGGTACGTAGTGCGCTTGGCCAAGGCGATCGGAGGGGAATGGCGCTAAAGGCGTGGATGTACACTGGATGTACAGCGCTAAATCCATGGATGTACACACTATGTTTCTGGATGTACCAAGCCACAATTTGGGGGTATTACAAGATTTGGATGTACACGCTAAGGGGGTATTAGAACGAGTGGATGTACACTAGAAACATTTTAAAGCTCGTTTTGGATTTTGTAGTTTCCCCGTGGATGTACACCTTAGCGTAAAACGTGCATGAAGGCAGGCATCCAGTGTCAGGAAATGTACATCCAAAACCGCTGTCTGGCCATTAGGTTAGAATGCGTATTCCACCGGCCCCTTGATGGCATCGGGAAGGGGAGGTAACTGAAGGAAGTCACCAAAACAGATAACCTGCGCGGGAAGTACAAGGAGATCATTGGGTGTTAATGACCGAAGCGGTAAGCAGGATGCGTCGGAGGACATACCTGAACCCCCCGAATGGAAGATTGTTACGCTTGACCTTCGCCAGTAGGTCGCTCAGCAACTGAAATGTCTTCTTGCTGAGTTGAGATACTGAACACGGACGGAGACCGAGCTTAGTACGCGATCGATCGACCGAGAACGCTTAGGGGGTGATTAACATACCTTCGTCGATCAATAGCGCTTGAAGGGCTGTGATCTTAGCCCTTTGCCTCCCGGAGCGCTCGTAGGCCGTGTCGAGGTCGATGTCGTTGGGTGCGAAACCGAAGAAACTGTGGTAGGTCTCTCCGTCGCAGCATAGGGCGGCATTGTGGGTGGCAGCCACGGTGGCCACGTTGACCGTATTCGTCTTTGTCTTCGTCTTCTGCTTGTACTTGTCCACAAGTACCCTTTTGATCATCACCAATGTATAGGTCTTCCCGCTGCCTGCATGGTAAATCAGGTCCCAGACACCTTGGGCGTCAGTTTCACGTGTGACGGCAGTGATGATGTGGGACAAGGAGTCTTACTCACCAGCTGGACCAGTAACAAACAGGGATTTGCCGTTCTGAGCCATCGATAAAGCTCGAAGCTGATCCACAGGATGGAAGATCGAAGCTGTGACAGGAGTGCCCGGCGGTTGCGGGTTGGGGAAGGCAACTTCGTCCAGTCGTGGCGGACCTTCACCACCTCCTGCAGCCTCCCCCTCCTCCTCCTCCTCCTCTTCCTCCTCCTGGTCCTCTTCCGGCTGGTCATCGTTGTCGTCGTCGGTGGGCGAGCCTGAAAAGGGGGTCGACCTGGATGGTCCTGGTCGGCGTGCGCGAGATGGTCCTGGGTCGCGAAGGGAGTCTGAGGCGGAGGAAGGACGGTCCCGGTCGCGTGGAATCAGCCTCGGGGGCCTGCGAACGGGCGGGAAGTTCATCTGGGAGAAATCGGGGTTGGGGGATTGGCCCTGGCCACCCGCGGGCTGGGAATGCCGCGTACTGCGTCTGGGTGCGCCTGCCGGAGGGGGGACTTGACCTTCTTAGTGGCCGGCCCTGCCTTGGACGTCTCACGCGCCCGCTTCTTCCCTTTGCCTTTTGTCGGGGGAGGAGAGGGAGACGGGGAGGTAGACTTGGGAGGTGCTTCATTGACTGCTGTGATCTCGAAGTCCCCAGAGTCGTCGGAGTTTTCACCGTCCAAGTTGGGAGGGGAGCGATACGGGGGCGGAGGGGGGACGTCATTTCCCTCGTCTTGAGGTTGGACAACCGCGCGCCTTGATGAGGACGGCCCCGGCATTGGGGGGAGTGGTTCACTGTAGAAGTGATCCAACTGCGTTGGCCGAGTTTGGCGAGGATTACCCCCAAGCGCGAGAGGAGGGTGAGATGATATAGGTGCCGCCGCTCTTGAGGGTGGTCGAGATGGAAAGATCTTGCCCCTGATCCTACCTCCCCGGGACGACGACGGACTGGGGGACTCTGATGACGAAGCGGACGGCTGCGCTGACTGGGTTGTGTTGGGCATCTGGTTGGTGTAGTGGGACTGGTGGGAGACAGAAAGTGATCGAGGAATGAGGGGATGTGTGCGAGATTGGAATCTACACGGACTGTGTTCGAGCTATTCGGGAATAGCGTTCGCCTTGAGGTTGACGTGAATCTTGTGCGACGGGGTATGGATCACCCGTGTTGTGGTTGTGGTGGTGGTGGTGGTGGTGGTGGTGGTGTCGGAGCGAATGCGTTCCGAGTAGCTATTCTTTTCGACACCCGACAGTGAGTACCTAGTCCTAACTTCGCACGCGCCTGAAAGGGCCTGCGACGTGCCGGGACGCGTGAGGCCTCCTGTAGGAGTAATAAGTAATAGAGCGCTTGGTGATACAGAGCTTGGGTGAGAAGGGTTCGACACTACGCGTGCTAACTCGTAGCCCGTACTGACGAAGGCCGTGTAAGAGGCACCGGGAAGATCCATGAGTGAAAGATACGTTAAGCCCTTAAAGGGCCGGCTGAGCCACTGAGTCGTATCAGACATCTGGTACGACCCCGGCTGCTAATGCTCAGCCCCGGATGTGCAAGGGACCTCTGTCATAAACAAACTTCTCCCCATGAGCGTCACGTTCTTAGGGTTACTCGTGCCAGACATCTGGTACGACCGTGTGTGCTACCGCTGACCCTAAGTCCAACTTCTGGTACTCCCGCGGCTGCTAGGACACGGCCAGCACCGATAGTGAACCTCTTTCAGGGGTATGCCCCTCTGCACGGGCTTGGTGTTCTTATGCCGGCTCGTGCCAGACATCTGGCACGAGGGTATCTGAAGAAAAGATGTATGACCGGAAGCGTGGCAGGTGTCGACTGGAGGATAATGGAAACAGAGAACGTCCGCGCACTATTGGGTATTCAGACTGACGTTCAGGGTGTCGTTTCCATTTGCAATGGGGCTCGATGGGTATTCGCGCACTGGAAGAACGTTCTAAGTGGTGACATCTGTGGAAGCTTTCTCGATAGGGATGAAAAGGAAGACAAAGAACGAAAGGAGGGAGGGAAAGTGGGGTCTACTGCGTGTCCAGCGTATCGGCCAACCGTTTGAACCCTCGGCTAATGTCCTGCCCGAACTCCAATAAGGCCTCGCGCACCGTCTGCACCTCTCGCGATGTCTGCTCTGCCGCCCCCCTCGCCGCCCACCCCTTTGCGCATCGGCCTCGATCTGGGCGACCCTACCCTCCTGCGCTCTGGCGCGACTGATCATCTCCATATTTTGGCCCTCAATCACCGGCTGGACGTCGGACCGGGCGAGGGATTCGAATTGGAAGGCCGAGCCAGCTCGCCATGCGTTGTAGAGCGTAGGGAGGAGCATGCATGCGTCCTGCCCGTTGGTGGCTCCGGATTTCGCTGCCTGAGCGCGCTCCTTTTGAACGAGGAGGAGTTCCGGAATGCTGTTGAACGGGATGAGGTCCTTCGCCACCTTCAGCGAGGGCTGAATGTTGGCAACCTGATGGGGGAGACGAGGTCAGAGTAAAGATCAATAGAAGCAGCCGGTTCGAGGAAGTACTCACCTGGTGAGGGAATCCGGGGGGATAACGACGGTCTCACCGACACGCTGGAAGATGACGAAGGGAGCACATTCTTTCCCGCCCTCCTCAATGAGGAATTCGACGAACGCCTTGCTGGCGTCGAACTGATGGTTGAAGAGGACGGTCCCGGACGCGTTTTCGTCCGTACGGCCCTCAGCAGCGAGACGATCGGCCGCGACTTGCATAAAAGGCCGCGCGCACTTTGGGAAGACGGTCCAGATGGCGGCGACTGACCCGCGATCCTCCCCTTTGAGGAACACCTTTTGGATGTTTTCCCGGAATGCAGCCCCCACAGTTGCTTCCTCCCCCGGGAGAATGGGTTCTCCTGGCAGGTCGGGTCGGCCACCTTCGGGGAACACGGGCGAGAACAGTGGGTGTCGCCGGCCCGGATCGTGGAAGTTTTCCGTCTCCCCAATGTGCTTGACCTGCGGCTTGTCTTCGTACGTCCAGACACATGTGTTGATGGCGCCAGCTTCGTCCACGTGCAGGGCGGTGTTGGCTGCAGAGCAAGGAGAGCAAGTTCTGGGGTTAGTTCTGGTTGAGGTCAATGGAAAGGTGAAGGCGCACTTACCCCGGTTCCCTCGTTCGAGCTCTGTGGCGGCGTAGATCTTGCTCTGCGCATCGCGACATGGGTTGTATTCGACCCACTGAAGTAGGTCGGGGTGTCGATCCAGGGTGGTCATCCTGGTATCCTCGTTTGACTTTGGCATGTGGGGGAACAACGACAACGCGTAGAAGGCTTGAGTCAGCCCCGCGGCGTAGTCTGCCAGCTCTCCGTCCTTAGGGAAGTCCTGTGTGGGGTGTAGGTTGAGGAAAGGAGTTAACTAAAAGTAAAGACGGGTTAGGAAACGACCTGATATGTACGTACCCTCACGTCCAGAAACGAGCGCTTCTTCGGATCCGCCAGGAGGATGTCGCAGACCTCCGACCACTTGAGCTTTCCCATCTTCGTGGCGCCTTTGGGGGTGTCGAACTTGGCGGGGAGGATTGTGTCCGCCTTCATAACCCGTCTCAGCTGCTCGTCGCTGAGGCCAAGGGCCTGCTCTAGACGGAGGACAGACGGCCCGTCCGTCTGCAAGAGGGCGCGCGCGACGAGTTGTTCCTGGGCGGCAGGAGTCAGCATGGGGCTGAGCATGACCGTGCGGACGCCGACGCCGAAGAAGTTCCGGTACATATTGCTTTCGCCCCAGGTGAATCCAGACTCGGTGGACCAACGCTTGAGGGCGGCCTCCTGCAGCCAGGAGTCGGCGCGCGCCTGAAATGGAATCGATACCCCCTTTGCGATGGTGACATCCATGGAAAGGACCTCAGCTGAGATCCTCGCCACCGGGAAGAAGTGTTGGGCGGCATGTTGGAGGTATCCGTCCCCGTCCTTCCGGGGAAGACAGCCGAGGACCGACTCCCGAGTTTGGCGGAGGGATATGGTGCCACCGCCGGCAACGATGTCGAAGCAATTGTGGCACAGTTCCCTGCCACACTCGCTGCACTGGAAGCTGCCGATAAAGAAGTGCGAGCAGTGGTCGCACCGTGCCCCCCTGTGACAATTCCGAAGTCGTCGACGTCCCCGGCCCGACCGAATGCCTGCTTCTCCATCGCATGGTCGAGCTCCCTACAGAGCACAGGGAGCATGTCGCGACCAAGTACGGCGACCATCTGAGGATACCGATGAAAATGACATATCAGTGACTGGTGTCCGGAAGTGAGAGCGGCAACGAGAGGGTTAGTACTCACCGCTTCGGCTTCCAAGGAATCGCGATCCAACATCTGCTGAAGTGGTGTCGGTGCGGGCCCTTCCCCTGCTGGCGATAGGCGTGCTCGAAGGGCATGACTTGCGCTCTTCGGTAGATGAAGGTCATCCGCGAAGTATTTCGTGCCCTTTTCGTCCGGCAGCTTGAACTTCCCGGCGGAATCTCGCTTGCCGGTGACACCTCGAACACCCTTCCAAAAGCAGACGAGGTCGGGGAAGACTGATGCCCTTCCTGTTTGGCCTGTTCGGTGTCTAAACACGCTCGACACATGGGGTAATTCTTCATGGTCGAGTCCCGGCAATTGTACTCCTGGACCTTCAGTTTGAGATCCGGGTGACTGGGAGTGAGTGAATCTTTGGAACGGAACACCCGACGTTCGTTCTCTTGCGTCTCGGGAGCGGGCTGGGGGTAAGGTGGGACACCGTCGGGCGCGGCGGGCGGGTATGTCAGGTACAGAACTTCATCGAGGTCCCGCAGCTCATATCGTCTGTACTTCGGATTAGAGCGTGAACCCGAAGCTGAGGGGTGGGAGCGCGAGGACGACGAGTATCCCTGGTGTGACATGCTGAGTGGCTGAGCAGGGCGGGGCTGAACTGTCGTCTGATGATGCCTGGGCGAACTGTGGGTTCGGTTAAGGTGGATGAAGTAAGGGAGTGAGGGGGAGTAGGGGATCCCAAGCGAGCGGGTGTCGTGTATAGGTAGGGGAAGATGCTGTGAACGGAGAGGTGGTGTGCCGTAAGCATGTGTGAAGGTAGCCTGCTCTCGAAACCCCGATCTTGTGGCGTCGTAACAGAAGCCGGACACGACAACACGCGTGCGTGACGCGTCGCGCGGGTAGGCCCGTGCACCGTGTATCACGTGACCATGTGGATCGGGAGCAACTAGGCTCGTGCCAGTTTTCGGGTACGACCGGAGCCACGTGTGGTGACTCTGGTCTCGGTAACTCGGGTCTCGGAGCGTTCCGGTCGTGCCAGATCCCGGGTACGACCGGATCCCGGTCCGCGCGAACCTCATCACGTGAGCCGAAATCTAGACACCGGGCGGCCCGTGCGCGTTCTCGAAACTGCGTCACCCAACTAAAAAAAGGTGAAACGACAGCCCTCTCCCTCTGACAACCCCAACCACGACATCTGGCAAGCACCGACGCTACAACCAACATAATACGCGATGTCGTCGATGCCCAGCAGCTCAACTGCGGCTCACCCTCGTCAGATGTCGGACGCCGACTTTCTCGACGCGGCCTTCCTCATGCGGCGCTTCGTAGTCAGTGTCGACCAGGTTGGCGGACCGACATGTGGACGGAGATCTTGGCAAGCTGCCATTGAGACCCAGTAAGTGGAGCGACAGTGGCGCGCAGCGAGAGAAGACCTGAGGACGCGGTCACGGGCTTACAAGTGGTCCGAAGGAAAGTTGGAGAGATGAACGGCGGTAGCGGCGGGGGGCTGCGTTCGCAGCTGACGGAGGCGGGGAAGAGGATGGATTTGAGGTGGTTAAGGTGAGTGACACAACCCAGGCCTGAGCGCGATAGCTATCTCATGCTTACCACATTCGGGAACCCTTCCTCTTTCCAG
>MAPW01000297.1:0-19655 GCA_001689995.1 Tilletia indica
GCTTGAGTTGGTGAGGAATACCATCCTCAACGATCTGGAGCGAGCCGTGACGCCACGTCCAGGGAGGTAATCACGCCAAGGCCTCCTGCAAGCGTACCAACCTTCGGCAGGTATCCTCGCTGTCCGTCGTAAACGTGATCTCGAACGGTATCTTATGACTTATCCTCCACCTGCTCACCCATCATCACGAGTTACTCCGCATTCTTCCTCCGCAGCGTACTCCGCAAAAATGTGCGGAGGACGTTTATTTGGGCTGAAAATCAACGGAGCACTCCGCGCTGAAATGAGATAAACATTTGCGGAGTACGGAGTACGGCCGTCAAATGACAAATCAGCCAAAAATTTGGTTACTCCGCTTGGCGCTTACTCCGCATTTACACCACAGTCTCGAAATGAGATTTTTTCAGCCGTTTCGGTGCCGTTGTAGAACCGTTCTGGTTCCATCTTCAATAACTCTTTTCACTACTCCGCACATACTTCGCAGTGACGGAGTACTCTGCGCCCGGTTTGAATCACAATTTGCGGAGTACGGAGTAACCTCGCGCTGGCCGGCAAAAAAAGGGCGGATTACGGAGTAAGCCGAAAAAGTTGCCTGAAAAAGTGCGGAGCACTCCGCAAATCATGAAGAATCCGATTACTCCGCACTTGCGTAAAACTCCGCATTTCACTCCGCATTCCGCAAGCCAGCCCTAGCTGCAGCCAGGGCTCGGGACAAAATGGGCGCGAACGTCTCCGACGCTGGAGAAGCCATCTCCCCCAGGGACTGTCGTGCGTGGGCTCGAACAGCGCTGTCGACTGCCGAAGGAGCAAAGTCGGGAGCTCATCCGGAACAGAAACACGAGGTCTCGGGCTCAGGCGGCGGAGGACGACCCAATCAGCGACTCAAACTCGACGAAGCGTCGATTGCAGCTCTAGAACGACGTCGGTTGAAGCAGCCTCGTCTCATGTCCAAAACGAAAGCCGACTCTTACAGCATGAGAAGGTTTTCGATGCGGCTATACCCCTCCAAGCAGCTGTCTGCGAAACTACGGGAGTGGATTGTGAAGGCGGGGCAAATTCGAGAACATACGCTCAATCTGCTGCAGACGGCCATGGAGAAGGGAGAAACAATCGAGAGATTTGTTTTGGCGGACAAGGTAGTCCTTTCTCATGCGCAATGAGAGAAGATGACCGCAGAACAACGGAACCTTGTGGACGAGGTGAGGAGGGAATGGACGGGTCTGCCTTCGAATCTGCAACGTGAAACTGTCTTGCGATGTATTGCCGCATTCAAGGCTGCGCAGAGAACTATGAGCGCAGGCATATCAACGACTACCAGATCCGTGGACAGACCGGCAAGCAGCATCTCCACTACACTACCGAGGCGCTTTCGAAGTCATGTCGACTATTCCCAAGGATCCTTCACGACATCGACTCTCGAATGTACGTGCGAGATCGCATGTTGGGCCCACATCGGCGAAAGTGCGAGGATTGAAACACATATCTTACGGCGGCGGAACGCTCCTTCACGATCCTTCCAAAGGCTGTCACTGGGCGATGTTACATCGACTTGACTTACGACGCATGGGAAGGACCCAATACAGCGGAAGGGAAGCGAAGGGGCTGGGGAATAAAAAAACGATTTTTGCGGGTGCGGATGGGAATTGTATCGCCCTCGATCCAGGAGCGAGGGATTTTTTGACGGGCTTTGACGCCCAACGGGGTGAATTTACGACGTTGCTGACGGGTCTGGAGGATCATGTCCGGAGACGACACGAGGCTATTGCAAGAGCTCAAGGCCGGGTAGATTCCACCGCATCGAACACCCAGCACACCGAACATACATCTCCAAGCGAGAAAAGCCTTGCGACGGAGAAGGAAGCGGGAGAACAGAAAGGGGGCTGGCCGATCGAAAAAATCCAGGTCAAGGTCGACGAGCAAAGGATCCAAGAGTCGAGTACGCCTGAATCCGGAAGCTATCTCCCGGGAGCACATCAAGCTGGCACTTTAGATTCGTCAGGCGCAGAATGCGGTTGCGAACCATCTGATCAGCCAGTACGATCTTGTCAATTTGTCTTATTGCCAGAGTTCTTGACTACAGGAATGATAAAAAAACGGCGGCGGCCAATCGATCCACCTCCAACGCAACCAATTTTCCATATCCGACTGCCCCGGATAAACGTCCCCGCTTTCTCCAGCCGCTTTGTCTTTTCCGGTATTTGAGAGACCTCCCGTGAGGGCAAGTCAGACCCTTCTCAAGAGCGCGGGAGACTGCAGGGTCTCAAAAATTTTCGAAAAAGGAGAATATCTCCCAAATAGTGACTTGCCCAGTTACCCTTCTCCCAACGGCCACTGGCCAGTTCTCGGCTCCTGCAATAGCCGCACAACTTTGTCAGGGTCCCCAGGATTCACAGCCAAGCTTATACTGCACGGGCCGTCTTAAAAGTTTGAGATTACCTGTAAAATTGCGCTTCCAAGTTCCAAACTTCTAAGTTGAGGGCTAAATTTTACAGCGCTGTTTTGCCTGTACAGCGTCAGAACGCCGAATTTTACAGTGCGGCCCTTGAATTTATTTACAGTGGCTGTGAAAAAGGTCATTCCGGGAGTCAGGACTGTAAAAACTGAAAACCCAAAACCTGTGGTCGACAAATCTTTTTAGACTTTTTTATTAGACTTTTGAAAAGTCTGATATTCTACACTTTTTGAAGCTTAGACGTTTACACTTTTGGGCTTAAATTTGGACTTGAAAGTTTTCGCGGGGAGGGAACACTGCAGATCAAGAGCTTAAAAAGTCTAAAAGTCCAGCACTGCTGTGAAATGTCAGACTATTGGACTATCAGCCCGACTTATTTTCCAATAGTCACAAACATTCTTAAACTTCTTTGAAGTTTTAGTTCAATACTCACACCGCCGAGCAATAATGTGACTATAAGTCTGTTCTGTTATGAATCAACGTCAAAATTGAGGCAGAAACTTTTGGAATCGGTGTTTTGAAAATGGCCCAAAAATTGGCGTTTTGGACTTTGACTCATAACATTCAGACTTACAGTCAAAAAAAGTCCCAGTAGAGTCACTATTTGCCCCAAAAAATTTGTGACTAAAGTCTAGAATTCGACTTGAACTTTTGAAATCCAAAATTTTTAGAATTTTAGTCCATGCCGACCGCTGGTAAAAACCGCTCTTGGCCTCTTGCATTGCGAAACAAGGTAATGTTACCGCCTGACTTCCCAATTTCACAGCTGGCCCGTGTCATTCTGAGATCTCACACCCAAAGCCTTGAATGCTCAGACCTCACATTCTCTCATCGCAGCTCGTGGATCTATGGGCTGCAATTTTTACTTCTTCGCAGATGAGGTAGGGCCATTCTGAGCTCTGCAGTTTACTCCGTCCCCACTCCAGGCCCATTCTGCACTCAACCTTGTATCTATCTCCTCACCACCCACCACCAGACCTTCCCTTTCTTCCCTCTACTCTATCCACAACCTCCTCTCTCTGCAATCTTCATTTTCCTTTCCTTTGACTTCTTTCCTGATCCACCCCTGTCACAGATCGGCTTGTCCTTCGAATCTAACCCTGGCAGCAAAATTCGCGGGTTAGTAAAGTCCCTGGCGATCCATCCCCGCGCTGCTTGCCTTCAAAGTCAGTCGCAGCGTGGGATTTGGAAGCCGTTTATCGCAAAGATTCGTCCGCTGACAAGCGCATCAGCTCGGCAAACGGTACCAGGTGACAGACTGCATCGATCAGGTGCAGATTTGGAAAAGTAACAAAGTTTGTCGGACGTATAGGCTAGGTCTCCATTCCTTGTAGACTATCCACGGCAGGGGGTAGGAGATCCGCGAAGTAACGTCATTCAGGACCGCCCTGTTCGCCAGAGAAGTGATCGTCGGGAGGATGGGGAGGGGGGAGAAAACGCCTCAGTGTCTCCTGTGGGGAAATAGATCAGGTTGAAGTTGAAACTGGTTTGAAAAAGAATATACTGTAAAAGTTCCGAGCTGTCGGCATGAGAAAGGGCAGGCCCAAGTCTGCCCACACCTCGTACGGCCGTACGCTCCGACCCGTTTTTAAATCTAAAATATGCTTGGATTGCGGACCGTGCCTTAAGTGGTTCTCCGTTCTAAACCATCATAGTCCTCGACCTTGCTGCCGATGGCCAGCTTGTAAGTAGTGCTGTGTTTCTCGCTGCTGTAGCAAAAGCTGAAGATTCAAACGGAACTCAGAGTGTGGTGAACCTCGAGATGGGAGAGGGAAGCTCGTGAGATATCCAAGACAATGCGAGGTGTCGGGGTGGTGCAAAGGATGTAGTGCTCAACCATGTCTATCGCTGTGGGTAGTTGTGGTTTCTGTCTGCTGACGCGGGTTACTCCACTGAGAAAGCTGGCTTAGAGAGAGAATGTGAAGTATGATGGAAGAAGGAATCCCATGAAATCATTGCTCGAAGTCGTCCCGCTTACCTTTCGCATCGCTCACCTTCCCTCCCTCCTCACTTTTCTCTCCTTCTCCCTCCATCACTCGTTAACATGAAGATCCTGAAGACCGCCGAAGACGTCCGCGACCTCAACTACCCGGGACTTCCAAACTTTCTCGCTCCGAGTCGTCATCCTATCTTGGTGCATTTGACACAGAACTCCGTGCTCGAGGCTGAAACTGGAAAGTCCGATTTCTCGGCGATAGGACGTCCCCACGTGGCGATCGGCTCTGTCCCGTACTCAGCATCGAATTCTCTACCGGAAACCACCGAGACTTTTCGAATCGGATGATATTCACTTTCTCGGCCGAGAGGTGGCCCGTGCGCCGGAACCACGGTTTGTTTGTTATCCCGATGCAGATATAACGGTCGGTTTCAGATCACTAACGGTCGAGTAGTGCGAGTTTGAAGTGAGCCCTGGCTTGAGCCGAGATGGTCAACATGAAATAATTTTGTAGATTTCTGATAGCGGTCTCTTCGCCTTCGTTCTCATCTTGCCGTTCTTTCCTCAAAATTTCAGTCCAGGTCGATCAGACCACTTGGGAGAAAAGACCGGTTTTGTGTTCTGGTAGCTTGGATTTCGGTCTGAAAACGGCAGGCTCGAGTGTGTCTGATGAACACTTTCTGCGTACTTGGTTGCATGATATCTTGCTCAGAATTCTCTGCTCTATCGATAGAGCCTCTTTGTGGCTACGGTCAGCTATTGGTAACACGGTGCAATCGGCTTTTAACCTTAATTCAACATCTAACAAACAAACAAATTGGGCACATGCCTTGCTGCATTCCTCTGCAACGACGAGTCTGATCGGGCTCAGCTTTTCTGCATCAGATAGGTCTACGCCTGTAGATTCAGACTATATACTTTGTACGTCCGCTTTCCTATACCGATGGTGTCCGAATCGGACCTGCGGTCTCCCCCACCAATCGACCAGTACCGATCTTCCAGAAGCCATATCTCCTCGAAGGCTGGTCCGATTGCCTCGAATGTGGTACCGTTCGAAAGGTCTTGACCTACTCTATCGAATGATGTGTCGGTTGCTATACTATGATCCCAGCCGGTGGTCCGTGCTCAAGGCTGAAACCGGAAAGTCCGATTTCTCGGCGATAGGACGTCCCCACGTGGCGATCGGCCTGTCCCGTACTCAGCATCGAATTCTCTACCGGAAACCACCGAGACTTTTCGAATCGGATGATATTCACTTTCTCGGCCGAGAGGTGGCCCGTGCGCCGGAACCACGGTTTGTTTGTTATCCCGATGCAGAAATAACGGTCGGTTTCAGATCACTAACGGTCGAGTAGTGCGAGTTTGAAGTGAGCCCTGGCTTGAGCCGAGATGGTCAACATGAAATAATTTTGTAGATTTCTGATAGCGGTCTCTTCGCCTTCGTTCTCATCTTGCCGTTCTTTCCTCAAAATTTCAGTCCAGGTCGATCAGACCACTTGGGAGAAAAGACCGGTTTTGTGTTCTGGTAGCTTGGATTTCGGTCTGAAAACGGCAGGCTCGAGTGTGTCTGATGAACACTTTCTGCGTACTTGGTTGCATGATATCTTGCTCAGAATTCTCTGCTCTATCGATAGAGCCTCTTTGTGGCTACGGTCAGCTATTGGTAACACGGTGCAATCGGCTTTTAACCTTAATTCAACATCTAACAAACAAACAAATTGGGCACATGCCTTGCTGCATTCCTCTGCGACGACGAGTCTGATCGGGCTCAGCTTTTCTGCATCAGATAGGTCTACGCCTGTAGATTCAGACTATATACTTTGCACGTCCGCTTTTCTATATCGATGGTGTCCGAATCGGACCTGCGGTCTCCCCACCAATCGACCAGTACCGATCTTCCAGAAGCCATATCTCCTCGATGGCTGGTCCGATTGCCTCGAATGTGGTACCGTTCGAAAGGTCTTGACCTACTCTATCGAATGATGTGTTGGTTGCTATACTATGATACCAGCCGGTGGTCCGTGCTCAAGGCTGAAACCGGAAAGTCCGATTTCTCGGCGATAGGACGTCCCCACGTGGCGATCGGCTCTGTCCCGTACTCAGCATCGAATTCTCTACCGGAAACCACCGAGCCTTTTCGAATCGGATGATATTCACTTTCTCGGCCGAGAGGTGGCCCGTGCGCCGGAACCACGGTTTGTTTGTTATCCCGATGCAGAAATAACGGTCGGTTTCAGATCACTAACGGTCGAGTAGTGCGAGTTTGAAGTGAGCCCTGGCTTGAGCCGAGATGGTCAACATGAAATAATTTTGTAGATTTCTGATAGCGGTCTCTTCGCCTTCGTTCTCATCTTGCCGTTCTTTCCTCAAAATTTCAGTCCAGGTCGATCAGACCACTTGGGAGAAAAGACCGGTTTTGTGTTCTGGTAGCTTGGATTTCGGTCTGAAAACGGCAGGCTCGAGTGTGTCTGATGAACACTTTCTGCGTACTTGGTTGCATGATATCTTGCTCAGAATTCTCCGCTCTATCGATAGAGCCTCTTTGTGGCTATGGTCAGCTATTGGTAACACGGTGCAATCGGCTTTTAACCTTAATTCAACATCTAACAAACAAACGAATTGGGCACATGCCTTGCTGCATTCCTCTGCGACGACGAGTCTGATCGGGCTCAGCTTTTCTGCATCAGATAGGTCTACGCCTGTAGATTCAGACTATATACTTTGCACGTCCGCTTTCCTATATCGATGGTGTCCGAATCGGACCTGCGGTCTCCCCCACCAATCGACCAGTACCGATCTTCCAGAAGCCATATCTCCTCGATGGCTGGTCCGATTGCCTCGAATGTGGTACCGTTCGAAAGGTCTTGACCTACTCTATCGAATGATGTGTTGGTTGCTATACTATGATCCCAGCCGGTGGTCCGTGCTCAAGGCTGAAACCGGAAAGTCCGATTTCTCGGCGATAGGACGTCCCCACGTGGCGATCGGCTCTGTCCCGTACTCAGCATCGAATTCTCTACCGGAAACCACCGAGACCTTTTCGAATCGGATGATATTCACTTTCTCGGCCGAGAGGTGGCCCGTGCGCCGGAACCACGGTTTGTTTGTTATCCCGATGCAGAAATAACGGTCGGTTTCAGATCACTAACGGTCGAGTAGTGCGAGTTTGAAGTGAGCCCTGGCTTGAGCCGAGATGGTCAACATGAAATAATTTTGTAGATTTCTGATAGCGGTCTCTTCGCCTTCGTTCTCATCTTGCCGTTCTTTCCTCAAAATTTCAGTCCAGGTCGATCAGACCACTTGGGAGAAAAGACCGGTTTTGTGTTCTGGTAGCTTGGATTTCGGTCTGAAAACGGCAGGCTCGAGTGTGTCTGATGAACACTTTCTGCGTACTTGGTTGCATGATATCTTGCTCAGAATTCTCCGCTCTATCGATAGAGCCTCTTTGTGGCTACGGTCAGCTATTGGTAACACGGTGCAATCGGCTTTTAACCTTAATTCAACATCTAACAAACAAACGAATTGGGCACATGCCTTGCTGCATTCCTCTGCGACGACGAGTCTGATCGGGCTCAGCTTTTCTGCATCAGATAGGTCTACGCCTGTAGATTCAGACTATATACTTTGCACGTCCGCTTTCCTATATCGATGGTGTCCGAATCGGACCTGCGGTCTCCCCCACCAATCGACCAGTACCGATCTTCCAGAAGCCATATCTCCTCGATGGCTGGTCCGATTGCCTCGAATGTGGTACCGTTCGAAAGGTCTTGACCTACTCTATCGAATGATGTGTCGGTTGCTATACTATGATACCAGCCGGTGGTCCGTGCTCAAGGCTGAAACCGGAAAGTCCGATTTCTCGGCGATAGGACGTCCCCACGTGGCGATCGGCTCTGTCCCGTACTCAGCATCGAATTCTCTACCGGAAACCACCGAGACCTTTTCGAATCGGATGATATTCACTTTCTCGGCCGAGAGGTGGCCCGTGCGCCGGAACCACGGTTTGTTTGTTATCCCGATGCAGAAATAACGGTCGGTTTCAGATCACTAACGGTCGAGTAGTGCGAGTTTGAAGTGAGCCCTGGCTTGAGCCGAGATGGTCAACATGAAATAATTTTGTAGATTTCTGATAGCGGTCTCTTCGCCTTCGTTCTCATCTTGCCGTTCTTTCCTCAAAATTTCAGTCCAGGTCGATCAGACCACTTGGGAGAAAAGACCGGTTTTGTGTTCTGGTAGCTTGGATTTCGGTCTGAAAACGGCAGGCTCGAGTGTGTCTGATGAACACTTTCTGCGTACTTGGTTGCATGATATCTTGCTCAGAATTCTCTGCTCTATCGATAGAGCCTCTTTGTGGCTACGGTCAGCTATTGGTAACACGGTGCAATCGGCTTTTAACCTTAATTCAACATCTAACAAACAAACGAATTGGGCACATGCCTTGCTGCATTCCTCTGCGACGACGAGTCTGATCGGGCTCAGCTTTTCTGCATCAGATAGGTCTACGCCTGTAGATTCAGACTATATACTTTGCACGTCCGCTTTCTATATCGATGGTGTCCGAATCGGACCTGCGGTCTCCCCCACCAATCGACCAGTACCGATCTTCCAGAAGCCATATCTCCTCGATGGCTGGTCCGATTGCCTCGAATGTGGTACCGTTCGAAAGGTCTTGACCTACTCTATCGAATGATGTGTCGGTTGCTATACTATGATCCAGCCGGTGGTCCGTGCTCAAGGCTGAAACCGGAAAGTCCGATTTCTCGGCGATAGGACGTCCCCACGTGGCGATCGGCTCTGTCCCGTACTCAGCATCGAATTCTCTACCGGAAACCACCGAGACTTTTCGAATCGGATGATATTCACTTTCTCGGCCGAGAGGTGGCCCGTGCGCCGGAACCACGGTTTGTTTGTTATCCCGATGCAGAAATAACGGTCGGTTTCAGATCACTAACGGTCGAGTAGTGCGAGTTTGAAGTGAGCCCTGGCTTGAGCCGAGATGGTCAACATGAAATAATTTTGTAGATTTCTGATAGCGGTCTCTTCGCCTTCGTTCTCATCTTGCCGTTCTTTCCTCAAAATTTCAGTCCAGGTCGATCAGACCACTTGGGAGAAAAGACCGGTTTTGTGTTCTGGTAGCTTGGATTTCGGTCTGAAAACGGCAGGCTCGAGTGTGTCTGATGAACACTTTCTGCGTACTTGGTTGCATGATATCTTGCTCAGAATTCTCTGCTCTATCGATAGAGCCTCTTTGTGGCTACGGTCAGCTATTGGTAACACGGTGCAATCGGCTTTTAACCTTAATTCAACATCTAACAAACAAACGAATTGGGCACATGCCTTGCTGCATTCCTCTGCGACGACGAGTCTGATCGGGCTCAGCTTTTCTGCATCAGATAGGTCTACGCCTGTAGATTCAGACTATATACTTTGCACGTCCGCTTTCCTATATCGATGGTATCCGAATCGGACCTGCGGTCTCCCCACCAATCGACCAGTACCGATCTTCCAGAAGCCATATCTCCTCGATGGCTGGTCCGATTGCCTCGAATGTGGTACCGTTCGAAAGGTCTTGACCTACTCTATCGAATGATGTGTCGGTTGCTATACTATGATCCAGCCGGTGGTCCGTGCTCAAGGCTGAAACCGGAAAGTCCGATTTCTCGGCGATAGGACGTCCCCACGTGGCGATCGGCTCTGTCCCGTACTCAGCATCGAATTCTCTACCGGAAACCACCGAGACTTTTCGAATCGGATGATATTCACTTTCTCGGCCGAGAGGTGGCCCGTGCGCCGGAACCACGGTTTGTTTGTTATCCCGATGCAGAAATAACGGTCGGTTTCAGATCACTAACGGTCGAGTAGTGCGAGTTTGAAGTGAGCCCTGGCTTGAGCCGAGATGGTCAACATGAAATAATTTTGTAGATTTCTGATAGCGGTCTCTTCGCCTTCGTTCTCATCTTGCCGTTCTTTCCTCAAAATTTCAGTCCAGGTCGATCAGACCACTTGGGAGAAAAGACCGGTTTTGTGTTCTGGTAGCTTGGATTTCGGTCTGAAAACGGCAGGCTCGAGTGTGTCTGATGAACACTTTCTGCGTACTTGGTTGCATGATATCTTGCTCAGAATTCTCCGCTCTATCGATAGAGCCTCTTTGTGGCTATGGTCAGCTATTGGTAACACGGTGCAATCGGCTTTTAACCTTAATTCAACATCTAACAAACAAACGAATTGGGCACATGCCTTGCTGCATTCCTCTGCGACGACGAGTCTGATCGGGCTCAGCTTTTCTGCATCAGATAGGTCTACGCCTGTAGATTCAGACTATATACTTTGCACGTCCGCTTTTCTATATCGATGGTGTCCGAATCGGACCTGCGGTCTCCCCACCAATCGACCAGTACCGATCT
The DNA here is from genome assembly GCA_001689995.1 of Tilletia indica. Lineage (NCBI taxonomy): Eukaryota > Fungi > Basidiomycota > Exobasidiomycetes > Tilletiales > Tilletiaceae > Tilletia > Tilletia indica. The sequence goes on from MAPW01000297.1 coordinate 10,793, forward strand.
TCCAGAAGCCATATCTCCTCGATGGCTGGTCCGATTGCCTCGAATGTGGTACCGTTCGAAAGGTCTTGACCTACTCTATCGAATGATGTGTTGGTTGCTATACTATGATACCAGCCGGTGGTCCGTGCTCAAGGCTGAAACCGGAAAGTCCGATTTCTCGGCGATAGGACGTCCCCGTGGCGATCGGCTCTGTCCCGTACTCAGCATCGAATTCTCTACCGGAAACCACCGAGCCTTTTCGAATCGGATGATATTCACTTTCTCGGCCGAGAGGTGGCCCGTGCGCCGGAACCACGGTTTGTTTGTTATCCCGATGCAGAAATAACGGTCGGTTTCAGATCACTAACGGTCGAGTAGTGCGAGTTTGAAGTGAGCCCTGGCTTGAGCCGAGATGGTCAACATGAAATAATTTTGTAGATTTCTGATAGCGGTCTCTTCGCCTTCGTTCTCATCTTGCCGTTCTTTCCTCAAAATTTCAGTCCAGGTCGATCAGACCACTTGGGAGAAAAGACCGGTTTTGTGTTCTGGTAGCTTGGATTTCGGTCTGAAAACGGCAGGCTCGAGTGTGTCTGATGAACACTTTCTGCGTACTTGGTTGCATGATATCTTGCTCAGAATTCTCCGCTCTATCGATAGAGCCTCTTTGTGGCTATGGTCAGCTATTGGTAACACGGTGCAATCGGCTTTTAACCTTAATTCAACATCTAACAAACAAACGAATTGGGCACATGCCTTGCTGCATTCCTCTGCGACGACGAGTCTGATCGGGCTCAGCTTTTCTGCATCAGATAGGTCTACGCCTGTAGATTCAGACTATATACTTTGCACGTCCGCTTTTCTATATCGATGGTGTCCGAATCGGACCTGCGGTCTCCCCCACCAATCGACCAGTACCGATCTTCCAGAAGCCATATCTCCTCGATGGCTGGTCCGATTGCCTCGAATGTGGTACCGTTCGAAAGGTCTTGACCTACTCTATCGAATGATGTGTTGGTTGCTATACTATGATACCAGCCGGTGGTCCGTGCTCAAGGCTGAAACCGGAAAGTCCGATTTCTCGGCGATAGGACGTCCCCACGTGGCGATCGGCTCTGTCCCGTACTCAGCATCGAATTCTCTACCGGAAACCACCGAGCCTTTTCGAATCGGATGATATTCACTTTCTCGGCCGAGAGGTGGCCCGTGCGCCGGAACCACGGTTTGTTTGTTATCCCGATGCAGAAATAACGGTCGGTTTCAGATCACTAACGGTCGAGTAGTGCGAGTTTGAAGTGAGCCCTGGCTTGAGCCGAGATGGTCAACATGAAATAATTTTGTAGATTTCTGATAGCGGTCTCTTCGCCTTCGTTCTCATCTTGCCGTTCTTTCCTCAAAATTTCAGTCCAGGTCGATCAGACCACTTGGGAGAAAAGACCGGTTTTGTGTTCTGGTAGCTTGGATTTCGGTCTGAAAACGGCAGGCTCGAGTGTGTCTGATGAACACTTTCTGCGTACTTGGTTGCATGATATCTTGCTCAGAATTCTCCGCTCTATCGATAGAGCCTCTTTGTGGCTATGGTCAGCTATTGGTAACACGGTGCAATCGGCTTTTAACCTTAATTCAACATCTAACAAACAAACGAATTGGGCACATGCCTTGCTGCATTCCTCTGCGACGACGAGTCTGATCGGGCTCAGCTTTTCTGCATCAGATAGGTCTACGCCTGTAGATTCAGACTATATACTTTGCACGTCCGCTTTTCTATATCGATGGTGTCCGAATCGGACCTGCGGTCTCCCCCACCAATCGACCAGTACCGATCTTCCAGAAGCCATATCTCCTCGATGGCTGGTCCGATTGCCTCGAATGTGGTACCGTTCGAAAGGTCTTGACCTACTCTATCGAATGATGTGTTGGTTGCTATACTATGATACCAGCCGGTGGTCCGTGCTCAAGGCTGAAACCGGAAAGTCCGATTTCTCGGCGATAGGACGTCCCCACGTGGCGATCGGCTCTGTCCCGTACTCAGCATCGAATTCTCTACCGGAAACCACCGAGCCTTTTCGAATCGGATGATATTCACTTTCTCGGCCGAGAGGTGGCCCGTGCGCCGGAACCACGGTTTGTTTGTTATCCCGATGCAGAAATAACGGTCGGTTTCAGATCACTAACGGTCGAGTAGTGCGAGTTTGAAGTGAGCCCTGGCTTGAGCCGAGATGGTCAACATGAAATAATTTTGTAGATTTCTGATAGCGGTCTCTTCGCCTTCGTTCTCATCTTGCCGTTCTTTCCTCAAAATTTCAGTCCAGGTCGATCAGACCACTTGGGAGAAAAGACCGGTTTTGTGTTCTGGTAGCTTGGATTTCGGTCTGAAAACGGCAGGCTCGAGTGTGTCTGATGAACACTTTCTGCGTACTTGGTTGCATGATATCTTGCTCAGAATTCTCCGCTCTATCGATAGAGCCTCTTTGTGGCTATGGTCAGCTATTGGTAACACGGTGCAATCGGCTTTTAACCTTAATTCAACATCTAACAAACAAACGAATTGGGCACATGCCTTGCTGCATTCCTCTGCGACGACGAGTCTGATCGGGCTCAGCTTTTCTGCATCAGATAGGTCTACGCCTGTAGATTCAGACTATATACTTTGCACGTCCGCTTTTCTATATCGATGGTGTCCGAATCGGACCTGCGGTCTCCCCCACCAATCGACCAGTACCGATCTTCCAGAAGCCATATCTCCTCGATGGCTGGTCCGATTGCCTCGAATGTGGTACCGTTCGAAAGGTCTTGACCTACTCTATCGAATGATGTGTTGGTTGCTATACTATGATACCAGCCGGTGGTCCGTGCTCAAGGCTGAAACCGGAAAGTCCGATTTCTCGGCGATAGGACGTCCCCACGTGGCGATCGGCTCTGTCCCGTACTCAGCATCGAATTCTCTACCGGAAACCACCGAGCCTTTTCGAATCGGATGATATTCACTTTCTCGGCCGAGAGGTGGCCCGTGCGCCGGAACCACGGTTTGTTTGTTATCCCGATGCAGAAATAACGGTCGGTTTCAGATCACTAACGGTCGAGTAGTGCGAGTTTGAAGTGAGCCCTGGCTTGAGCCGAGATGGTCAACATGAAATAATTTTGTAGATTTCTGATAGCGGTCTCTTCGCCTTCGTTCTCATCTTGCCGTTCTTTCCTCAAAATTTCAGTCCAGGTCGATCAGACCACTTGGGAGAAAAGACCGGTTTTGTGTTCTGGTAGCTTGGATTTCGGTCTGAAAACGGCAGGCTCGAGTGTGTCTGATGAACACTTTCTGCGTACTTGGTTGCATGATATCTTGCTCAGAATTCTCCGCTCTATCGATAGAGCCTCTTTGTGGCTATGGTCAGCTATTGGTAACACGGTGCAATCGGCTTTTAACCTTAATTCAACATCTAACAAACAAACGAATTGGGCACATGCCTTGCTGCATTCCTCTGCGACGACGAGTCTGATCGGGCTCAGCTTTTCTGCATCAGATAGGTCTACGCCTGTAGATTCAGACTATATACTTTGCACGTCCGCTTTCTATATCGATGGTGTCCGAATCGGACCTGCGGTCTCCCCACCAATCGACCAGTACCGATCTTCCAGAAGCCATATCTCCTCGATGGCTGGTCCGATTGCCTCGAATGTGGTACCGTTCGAAAGGTCTTGACCTACTCTATCGAATGATGTGTTGGTTGCTATACTATGATACCAGCCGGTGGTCCGTGCTCAAGGCTGAAACCGGAAAGTCCGATTTCTCGGCGATAGGACGTCCCCACGTGGCGATCGGCTCTGTCCCGTACTCAGCATCGAATTCTCTACCGGAAACCACCGAGCCTTTTCGAATCGGATGATATTCACTTTCTCGGCCGAGAGGTGGCCCGTGCGCCGGAACCACGGTTTGTTTGTTATCCCGATGCAGAAATAACGGTCGGTTTCAGATCACTAACGGTCGAGTAGTGCGAGTTTGAAGTGAGCCCTGGCTTGAGCCGAGATGGTCAACATGAAATAATTTTGTAGATTTCTGATAGCGGTCTCTTCGCCTTCGTTCTCATCTTGCCGTTCTTTCCTCAAAATTTCAGTCCAGGTCGATCAGACCACTTGGGAGAAAAGACCGGTTTTGTGTTCTGGTAGCTTGGATTTCGGTCTGAAAACGGCAGGCTCGAGTGTGTCTGATGAACACTTTCTGCGTACTTGGTTGCATGATATCTTGCTCAGAATTCTCCGCTCTATCGATAGAGCCTCTTTGTGGCTATGGTCAGCTATTGGTAACACGGTGCAATCGGCTTTTAACCTTAATTCAACATCTAACAAACAAACGAATTGGGCACATGCCTTGCTGCATTCCTCTGCGACGACGAGTCTGATCGGGCTCAGCTTTTCTGCATCAGATAGGTCTACGCCTGTAGATTCAGACTATATACTTTGCACGTCCGCTTTCTATATCGATGGTGTCCGAATCGGACCTGCGGTCTCCCCCACCAATCGACCAGTACCGATCTTCCAGAAGCCATATCTCCTCGATGGCTGGTCCGATTGCCTCGAATGTGGTACCGTTCGAAAGGTCTTGACCTACTCTATCGAATGATGTGTTGGTTGCTATACTATGATACCAGCCGGTGGTCCGTGCTCAAGGCTGAAACCGGAAAGTCCGATTTCTCGGCGATAGGACGTCCCCACGTGGCGATCGGCTCTGTCCCGTACTCAGCATCGAATTCTCTACCGGAAACCACCGAGACCTTTTCGAATCGGATGATATTCACTTTCTCGGCCGAGAGGTGGCCCGTGCGCCGGAACCACGGTTTGTTTGTTATCCCGATGCAGAAATAACGGTCGGTTTCAGATCACTAACGGTCGAGTAGTGCGAGTTTGAAGTGAGCCCTGGCTTGAGCCGAGATGGTCAACATGAAATAATTTTGTAGATTTCTGATAGCGGTCTCTTCGCCTTCGTTCTCATCTTGCCGTTCTTTCCTCAAAATTTCAGTCCAGGTCGATCAGACCACTTGGGAGAAAAGACCGGTTTTGTGTTCTGGTAGCTTGGATTTCGGTCTGAAAACGGCAGGCTCGAGTGTGTCTGATGAACACTTTCTGCGTACTTGGTTGCATGATATCTTGCTCAGAATTCTCCGCTCTATCGATAGAGCCTCTTTGTGGCTATGGTCAGCTATTGGTAACACGGTGCAATCGGCTTTTAACCTTAATTCAACATCTAACAAACAAACGAATTGGGCACATGCCTTGCTGCATTCCTCTGCGACGACGAGTCTGATCGGGCTCAGCTTTTCTGCATCAGATAGGTCTACGCCTGTAGATTCAGACTATATACTTTGCACGTCCGCTTTTCTATATCGATGGTGTCCGAATCGGACCTGCGGTCTCCCCCACCAATCGACCAGTACCGATCTTCCAGAAGCCATATCTCCTCGATGGCTGGTCCGATTGCCTCGAATGTGGTACCGTTCGAAAGGTCTTGACCTACTCTATCGAATGATGTGTCGGTTGCTATACTATGATACCAGCCGGTGGTCCGTGCTCAAGGCTGAAACCGGAAAGTCCGATTTCTCGGCGATAGGACGTCCCCACGTGGCGATCGGCTCTGTCCCGTACTCAGCATCGAATTCTCTACCGGAAACCACCGAGCCTTTTCGAATCGGATGATATTCACTTTCTCGGCCGAGAGGTGGCCCGTGCGCCGGAACCACGGTTTGTTTGTTATCCCGATGCAGAAATAACGGTCGGTTTCAGATCACTAACGGTCGAGTAGTGCGAGTTTGAAGTGAGCCCTGGCTTGAGCCGAGATGGTCAACATGAAATAATTTTGTAGATTTCTGATAGCGGTCTCTTCGCCTTCGTTCTCATCTTGCCGTTCTTTCCTCAAAATTTCAGTCCAGGTCGATCAGACCACTTGGGAGAAAAGACCGGTTTTGTGTTCTGGTAGCTTGGATTTCGGTCTGAAAACGGCAGGCTCGAGTGTGTCTGATGAACACTTTCTGCGTACTTGGTTGCATGATATCTTGCTCAGAATTCTCCGCTCTATCGATAGAGCCTCTTTGTGGCTATGGTCAGCTATTGGTAACACGGTGCAATCGGCTTTTAACCTTAATTCAACATCTAACAAACAAACGAATTGGGCACATGCCTTGCTGCATTCCTCTGCGACGACGAGTCTGATCGGGCTCAGCTTTTCTGCATCAGATAGGTCTACGCCTGTAGATTCAGACTATATACTTTGCACGTCCGCTTTCTATATCGATGGTGTCCGAATCGGACCTGCGGTCTCCCCCACCAATCGACCAGTACCGATCTTCCAGAAGCCATATCTCCTCGATGGCTGGTCCGATTGCCTCGAATGTGGTACCGTTCGAAAGGTCTTGACCTACTCTATCGAATGATGTGTGGTTGCTATACTATGATACCAGCCGGTGGTCCGTGCTCAAGGCTGAAACCGGAAAGTCCGATTTCTCGGCGATAGGACGTCCCCACGTGGCGATCGGCTCTGTCCCGTACTCAGCATCGAATTCTCTACCGGAAACCACCGAGACCTTTTCGAATCGGATGATATTCACTTTCTCGGCCGAGAGGTGGCCCGTGCGCCGGAACCACGGTTTGTTTGTTATCCCGATGCAGAAATAACGGTCGGTTTCAGATCACTAACGGTCGAGTAGTGCGAGTTTGAAGTGAGCCCTGGCTTGAGCCGAGATGGTCAACATGAAATAATTTTGTAGATTTCTGATAGCGGTCTCTTCGCCTTCGTTCTCATCTTGCCGTTCTTCCTCAAAATTTCAGTCCAGGTCGATCAGACCACTTGGGAGAAAAGACCGGTTTTGTGTTCTGGTAGCTTGGATTTCGGTCTGAAAACGGCAGGCTCGAGTGTGTCTGATGAACACTTTCTGCGTACTTGGTTGCATGATATCTTGCTCAGAATTCTCCGCTCTATCGATAGAGCCTCTTTGTGGCTATGGTCAGCTATTGGTAACACGGTGCAATCGGCTTTTAACCTTAATTCAACATCTAACAAACAAACGAATTGGGCACATGCCTTGCTGCATTCCTCTGCGACGACGAGTCTGATCGGGCTCAGCTTTTCTGCATCAGATAGGTCTACGCCTGTAGATTCAGACTATATACTTTGCACGTCCGCTTTCCTATATCGATGGTTCCGAATCGGACCTGCGGTCTCCCCCACCAATCGACCAGTACCGATCTTCCAGAAGCCATATCTCCTCGATGGCTGGTCCGATTGCCTCGAATGTGGTACCGTTCGAAAGGTCTTGACCTACTCTATCGAATGATGTGTCGGTTGCTATACTATGATACCAGCCGGTGGTCCGTGCTCAGGCTGAAACCGGAAAGTCCGATTTCTCGGCGATAGGACGTCCCCACGTGGCGATCGGCTCTGTCCCGTACTCAGCATCGAATTCTCTACCGGAAACCACCGAGACCTTTCGAATCGGATGATATTCACTTTCTCGGCCGAGAGGTGGCCCGTGCGCCGGAACCACGGTTTGTTTGTTATCCCGATGCAGAAATAACGGTCGGTTTCAGATCACTAACGGTCGAGTAGTGCGAGTTTGAAGTGAGCCCTGGCTTGAGCCGAGATGGTCAACATGAAATAATTTTGTAGATTTCTGATAGCGGTCTCTTCGCCTTCGTTCTCATCTTGCCGTTCTTTCCTCAAAATTTCAGTCCAGGTCGATCAGACCACTTGGGAGAAAAGACCGGTTTTGTGTTCTGGTAGCTTGGATTTCGGTCTGAAAACGGCAGGCTCGAGTGTGTCTGATGAACACTTTCTGCGTACTTGGTTGCATGATATCTTGCTCAGAATTCTCCGCTCTATCGATAGAGCCTCTTTGTGGCTATGGTCAGCTATTGGTAACACGGTGCAATCGGCTTTTAACCTTAATTCAACATCTAACAAACAAACGAATTGGGCACATGCCTTGCTGCATTCCTCTGCGACGACGAGTCTGATCGGGCTCAGCTTTTCTGCATCAGATAGGTCTACGCCTGTAGATTCAGACTATACTTTGCACGTCCGCTTTCCTATATCGATGGTTCCGAATCGGACCTGCGGTCTCCCCCACCAATCGACCAGTACCGATCTTCCAGAAGCCATATCTCCTCGATGGCTGGTCCGATTGCCTCGAATGTGGTACCGTTCGAAAGGTCTTGACCTACTCTATCGAATGATGTGTCGGTTGCTATACTATGATACCAGCCGGTGGTCCGTGCTCAAGGCTGAAACCGGAAAGTCCGATTTCTCGGCGATAGGACGTCCCCACGTGGCGATCGGCTCTGTCCCGTACTCAGCATCGAATTCTCTACCGGAAACCACGAGACCTTTCGAATCGGATGATATTCACTTTCTCGGCCGAGAGGTGGCCCGTGCGCCGGAACCACGGTTTGTTTGTTATCCCGATGCAGAAATAACGGTCGGTTTCAGATCACTAACGGTCGAGTAGTGCGAGTTTGAAGTGAGCCCTGGCTTGAGCCGAGATGGTCAACATGAAATAATTTTGTAGATTTCTGATAGCGGTCTCTTCGCCTTCGTTCTCATCTTGCCGTTCTTCCTCAAAATTTCAGTCCAGGTCGATCAGACCACTTGGGAGAAAAGACCGGTTTTGTGTTCTGGTAGCTTGGATTTCGGTCTGAAAACGGCAGGCTCGAGTGTGTCTGATGAACACTTTCTGCGTACTTGGTTGCATGATATCTTGTTCAGAATTCTCCGCTCTATCGATAGAGCCTCTTTGTGGCTATGGTCAGCTATTGGTAACACGGTGCAATCGGCTTTTAACCTTAATTCAACATCTAACAAACAAACGAATTGGGCACATGCCTTGCTGCATTCCTCTGCGACGAG
>MAPW01000298.1:0-19634 GCA_001689995.1 Tilletia indica
GGCAGATGCAGGATAGCCTGCTGAGTGCGTGGCAATGCATACTTGATGCCCTAGATGCCTGACAAGTCCGAGGACCCTAATAGTAAACGCTTACTTAGTAACTTTCCTCGATTGAGCGCCATTAATCACCGATTGCCCGTCTCTGGACAGGAAATCCTGGGTCCCTGCATGTCTGGCAGATGCAGAACAGCCAGCTGAGTGCGTGACAATGCATACTTGCTGCCTTAGATGCCTGACAAGTCCGAGGACCCTGATAGTAAACGCTTACTTAGTAGCTTCCTCAATTGAGCGCCATGAATCACCGATTGCCCGTCTCTGGACAAGAAATCCTGGGTCCCTGCATGTCTGGCAGATGCAGGATAGCCTGCTGAGTGCGTGGCAATGCATACTTGCTGCCCTAAATGCCTGACAAGTCCGAGGACCCTGATAGTAAACGCTTACTGGTAGCTTCCTCAATTGAGCGCCATTAATCACCGATTGCCCGTCTCTGGACAGGAAATCCTGGGTCCCTGCATGTCTGGCAGATGCAGGAAGCCTGCTGAGTGCGTGTGCACATGCATACTTGCTGCCCTAATGCCTGACAAGTCCGAGGACCCTGATAGTAAACGCTTACTTAGTAACTTCCTCATCTGAGCGCCATTAATCACCGATTGCCCGTCTCTGGACAAGAAATACTGGGTCCCTGCATGTCTGGCAGATGCAGAACAGCCTGCCGAGTGCGTTGGCAATGCATACTTGCTGCCCTAGATGTCTGACAAGTCCGAGGACCCTAATAGTAAACGCTTACTAGTAACTTCCTCGATTGAGCGCCATTAATCACCGATTGCCCGTCTCTGGGCAGGAAATCCAGGGTCCCTGCATGTCTGGCAGATGCAGAACAGCCTGCCGAGTGTGTGCAGTGCATACTTGCTGCCCTAAATGCCTGACAAGTCCGAGGACCCTGATAGTAAACGCTTACTTAGTGACTTCCTCAATTGAGCGCCATTAATCACCGATTGCCCGTCTCTGGACAGGAAATCCTGGTCCTGCATGTCTGGCAGATGCAGGATAGCCTGTTAAGTGCGTGGCAATGCATACTTGCTGCCCTAGATGTCTGACAAGTCCGAGGACCCTATATAGTAAACGCTTACTTAGTAACTTCCTCGATTGAGCGCCATTAATCACCGATTGCCCGTCTCTGGACAGGAAATCCAGGGTCCCTGCATGTCTGGCAGATGCAGAACAGCCTGCCGAGTGCGTGGCAATGCATACTTGCTGCCTTAGATGCCTGACAAGTCCGAGGACCCTGATAGTAAACGCTTACTTAGTAACTTCCTCAATTGAGCGCCATGATCACCGATTGCCCGTCTCTGGACAAGAAATCCTGGGTCCCTGCATGTCTGGCAGATGCAGGATAGCCTGCTGAGTGCGTGGCAATGCATACTTGCTGCCCTAAATGCCTGACAAGTCCGAGGACCCTGATAGTAAACGCTACTTGTAGCTTCCTCAATTGAGCGCCATTAATCACCGATTGCCCGTCTCTGGACAGGAAATCCTGGGTCCCTGCATGTCTGGCAGATGCAGGATAGCCTGCTGAGTGCGTGGCAATGCATACTTGCTGCCCTAGATGCCTGACAAGTCCGAGGACCCTGATAGTAAACGCTTACTTAGTAACTTCCTCATTGAGCGCCATTAATCACCGATTGCCCGTCTCTGGACAGAAATACTGGGTCCCTGCATGTCTGGCAGATGCAGGATAGCCTGCTGAGTGCGTGGCAATGCATACTTGCTGCCCTAGATGTCCTGACAAGTCCGAGGACCCTGATAGTAAACGCTTACTTAGTAACTTCCTCGATTGAGCGCCATTAATCACCGATTGCCCGTCTCTGGGCAGGAAATCCAGGGTCCCTGCATGTCTGGGAGATGCAGAACAGCCTGCCGAGTGCGTGGCAGTGCATACTTGCTGCCCTAAATGCCTGACAAGTCCGAGGACCCTGATAGTAAACGCTTACTTAGTAACTTCCTCAATTGAGCGCCATTAATCACCGATTGCCCGTCTCTGGACAGGAAATCCTGGGTCCCTTGCATGTCTGGCAGATGCAGATGCCTGTTAAGTGCGTGGCAATGCATACTTGCTGCCCTAGATGCTGACAAGTCCGAGGACCCTAATAGTAAACGCTTACTTAGTAACTTCCTCGATTGAGCGCCATTAATCACCGATTGCCCGTCTCTGGACAAGAAATCCAGGGTCCCTGCATGTCTGGCAGATGCAGAACAGCCTGCTGAGTGCGTGACAATGCATACTTGATGCCCTAGATGCCTGACAAGTCCGAGGACCCTGATAGTAAACGCTTACTTGTAGCTTCCTCAATTGAGCGCCATTAATCACCGATTTGCCCGTCTCCGGACAAGAATCCTGGGTCCCTGCATGTCTGGCAGATGCAGGAATAGCCTGCTGAGTGCGTGGCAATGCATACTTGTGCCCTAGATGCCTGACAAGTCCGAGGACCCTGATAGTAAACGCTTACTTAGTAACTTCCTCATTGAGCGCCATTAATCACCGATTGCCCGTCTCTGGACAGAAATCCTGGGTCCCTGCATGTCTGGCAGATGCAGGAAGCCTGCTGAGTGCGTGGCAATGCATACTTGCTGCCCTAGATGCCTGACAAGTCCGAGGACCCTGATAGTAAACGCTTACTTAGTAACTTCCTCGATTGAGCGCCATTAATCACCGATTGCCCCGTCTCTGGACAGGAAATCCAGGGTCCCTGCATGTCTGGGAGATGCAGAACAGCCTGCCGAGTGCGTGGCAATGCATACTTGCTGCCTTAGATGCCTGACAAGTCCGAGGACCCTGATAATAAACGCTTACTTAGTAACTTCCTCAATTGAGCGCCATTAATCATCACCGATTGCCGTCTCTGGACAGGAAATCCTGGTCCCTGCATGTCTGGCAGATGCAGGAAATAGCCTGCTCGAGTGCGTGGCAATGCATACTGATGCCCTAGATGCCTGACAAGTCCGAGGACCTGATAGTAAAACGCCTTAACTTAGTGACTTCCTCGATTGAGCGCCATTAAATCACCGATTGCCCGTCTCTGGGCAGGAAATCCAGGGTCCCTGCATGTCTGGCAGATGCAGAACAGCCTGCCGAGTGCCGTGGCAGTGCATACTTGCTGCCTAAATGCCTGACAAGTCCGAGGACCCTGAAGTAAACGCTTCTTAGTAACTTCCTCGTTGAGCGCCATTAATCACCGATTGCCCGTCTCTGGACAGGAAGTCCTGGGTCCCTGCATGTCTGGCAGATGCAGAACAGCCTGCTGAGTGCGTGGCATTGCATACTTGCTGCCCTAGATGCCTGACAAGTCCGAGGACCCTATAGTAAACGCTTACTTAGTAACTTCCTCAATTGAGCGCCATTAATCACCGATTGCCCGTCTCTGGACAGGAAATCCTGGGTCCCTGCATGTCTGGCAGATGCAGGATAGCCTGCTGAGTGCGTGGCAATGCATACTTGCTGCCCTAAATGCCTGACAAGTCCGAGGACCCTGAATAGTAAACGCTTACTTGGTAGCTTCCTCATTGAGCGCCATTAATCACCGATTGCCCGTCTCTGGACAGGAAATCCTGGTCCCTGCATGTCTGGCAGATGAAAGACAGCCTGCTGAGTGCGGGGCAGTGCATCTTGCTGCCCTAGATGCCTGACAAGTCCGAGGACCCTGATTGTAAACGCTTACTTAGTAACTTCCTCAATTGAGCGCCATTAATCAACCGATTGCCCGTCTCTGGACAGGAAATCCTGGTCCCTGCATGTCTGGCAATGCAGAACAGCCTGCCGAGTGCGTGGCAATGCATACTTGCTGCCCTAGAATGCCTGACAAGTCCGAGGACCCTGATAGTAAACGCTTACTTATAGTAACTTCCTCAATTGAGCGCCATTAATCACCGATTGCCCGTCTCTGGACAGGAATCCTGGTCCCTGCATGTCTGGCAGATGCAGGATAGCCTGCTGAGTGCGTGGCAATGCATACTCTGCCTAGTTGCCTGACAAGTCCGAGGACCCTAATAGTAAACGCTTACTTAGTAAATTCCTCAATTGAGCGCCATTAATCACCGATTGCCCGTCTCTGGACAGGAAATCCTGGGTCCCTGCATGTCTGGCAGATGCAAGACAGCCTGCTGAGTGCGTGGCAATGCATACTTGCTGCCCTAGATGCCTGACAAGTCGAGGACCCTGATAGTAAACGCTTACTTAGTAACTTCCTCGATTGAGCGCCATTAATCACCGATTGCCCGTCTCTGGACAGGAAATCCAGGGTCCCTGCATGTCTGGCAGATGCAAGAACAGCCCTGCTGAGGTGCGTGAATGCATACTTGCTGCCCTAGACGCCTGACAAGTCGAGGACCCTGATAGTAAAACGCTCATTAGTAACTTCCTCAATTGAGCGCCATTAATCACCGATTGCCCGTCTCTGGACAGGAAATCCTGGGTCCCTGCATGTCTGGGAGATGCAGAACAGCCTGCTGAGTGCGTGGCTTGCATACTTTCTGCCCTAGATGCCTGACAAGTCCGAGGACCCTGATAGTAAACGCTTACTTAGTAACTTCCTCAATTGAGCGCCATTAATCACCGATTGCCCGTCTCTGGACAGGAAATCCTGGGTCCCTGCATGTCTGGCAGATGCAGAACAGCCTGCGAGTGCGTGCAATGCATACTTGCTGCCCTAGATGCCTGACAAGTCCGAGGACCCTGATAGTAAACGCTTACTTAGTAACTTCCTCAATTGAGCGCCATTAATCACCGATTGCCCGTCTCTGGACAGGAAATCCAGGGTCCCTGCATGTCTGGCAGATGCAGAACAGCCTGCGAGTGCGTGCAATGCATACTTGCTGCCCTAGATGCCTGACAAGTCCGAGGACCCTGATAGTAAACGCTTACTTAGTAACTTCCTCATTGAGCGCCATTAATCACCGATTGCCCGTCTCTGGACAGGAAATCCTGGGTCCCTGCATGTCTGGCAGATGCAGACAGCCTGTGAGTGCGTGGCAATGCATACTTGCTGCCCTAGATGCCTGACAAGTCCGAGGACCCTGATAGTAAACGCTTACTTAGTAACTTCCTCAATTGAGCGCCATTAATCACCGATTGCCCGTCTCTGGACAGGAAATCCTGGGTCCCTGCATGTCTGGCAGATGCAGAAGCCTGCTGAGTGCGTGGACATGCATACTTGCTGCCCTAGATGCCTGACAAGTCCGAGGACCTGATAGTAAACGCTTACTTAGTAACTTCCTCAATTGAGCGCCATTAATCACCGATTGCCCGTCTCTGGACAGGAAATCCAGGGTCCCTGCATGTCTGGCAGATGCAGAACAGCCTGCGAGTGCGTGACAAGTGCATACTTGCTGCCCTAGATGCCTGACAAGTCCGAGGACCCTGATAGTAACGCTTACTTAGTAACTTCCTCGATTGAGCGCCATTAATCACCGATTGCCCGTCTCTGGACAGGAAATCCAGGGTCCCTGCATGTCTGGCAGATGCAGAACAGCCTGCTGAGTGCGTGGCAGTGCATACTTGCTGCCCTAGATGCCTGACAAGTCCGAGGACCCTGATAGTAAACGCTTACTTAGTAACTTCCTCAATTGAGCGCCATTAATCACCGATTGCCCGTCTCTGGACAGGAAATCCTGGGTCCCTGCATGTCTGGCAGATGCAGAACAGCCTGCTGAGTGCGTGACAATGCATACTTGCTGCCCTAGATGCCTGACAAGTCCGAGGACCCTGATAGTAAACGCTTACTTAGTAACTTCCTCATTGAGCGCCATTAATCACCGATTGCCCGTCTCTGGACAGGAAATCCAGGGTCCCTGCATGTCTGGCAGATGCAGAACAGCCTGCTGAGTGCGTGACAATGCATACTTGCTGCCCTAGATGCCTGACAAGTCCGAGGACCCTGATAGTAAACGCTTACTTAGTAACTTCCTCAATTGAGCGCCATTAATCACCGATTGCCCGTCTCTGGACAGGAAATCCAGGGTCCCTGCATGTCTGGCAGATGCAGACAGCCTGCTGAGTGCGTGCAATGCATACTTGCTGCCCTAGATGCCTGACAAGTCCGAGGACCCTGATAGTAAACGCTTACTTAGTAACTTCCTCGATTGAGCGCCATTAATCACCGATTGCCCGTCTCTGGACAGGAAATCCTGGGTCCCTGCATGTCTGGCAGATGCAGGACAGCCTGCTGAGTGCGTGCAATGCATACTTGCTGCCCTAGATGCCTGACAAGTCCGAGGACCCTGATAGTAAACGCTTACTTAGTAACTTCCTCAATTGAGCGCCATTAATCACCGATTGCCCGTCTCTGGACAGGAAATCCTGGGTCCCTGCATGTCTGGCAGATGCAGACAGCCTGCTGAGTGCGTGACAATGCATACTTGCTGCCCTAGATGCCTGACAAGTCCGAGGACCCTGATAGTAAACGCTTACTTAGTAACTTCCTCAATTGAGCGCCATTAATCACCGATTGCCCGTCTCTGGACAGGAAATCCTGGGTCCCTGCATGTCTGGCAGATGCAGAACAGCCTGCGAGTGCGTGAATGCATACTTGCTGCCCTAGATGCCTGACAAGTCCGAGGACCCTGATAGTAAACGCTTACTTAGTAACTTCCTCAATTGAGCGCCATTAATCACCGATTGCCCGTCTCTGGACAGGAAATCCTGGGTCCCTGCATGTCTGGCAGATGCAGACAGCCTGCCGAGTGCGTGGCAATGCATACTTGCTGCCCTAGATGCCTGACAAGTCCGAGGACCCTGATAGTAAACGCTTACTTAGTAACTTCCTCAATTGAGCGCCATTAATCACCGATTGCCCGTCTCTGGACAGGAAATCCTGGGTCCCTGCATGTCTGGCAGATGCAGAAGCCTGCTGAGTGCGTGACAATGCATACTTGCTGCCCTAGATGCCTGACAAGTCCGAGGACCCTGATAGTAAACGCTTACTTAGTAACTTCCTCAATTGAGCGCCATTAATCACCGATTGCCCGTCTCTGGACAGGAAATCCTGGGTCCCTGCATGTCTGGCAGATGCAGAACAGCCTGCGAGTGCGTGCAATGCATACTTGCTGCCCTAGATGCCTGACAAGTCCGAGGACCCTGATAGTAAACGCTTACTTAGTAACTTCCTCAATTGAGCGCCATTAATCACCGATTGCCCGTCTCTGGACAGGAAATCCTGGGTCCCTGCATGTCTGGCAGATGCAGAAGCCTGCTGAGTGCGTGGCAATGCATACTTGCTGCCCTAGATGCCTGACAAGTCCGAGGACCCTGATAGTAAACGCTTACTTAGTAACTTCCTCAATTGAGCGCCATTAATCACCGATTGCCCGTCTCTGGACAGGAAATCCTGGGTCCCTGCATGTCTGGCAGATGCAGGACAGCCTGCTGAGTGCGTGGCAATGCATACTTGCTGCCCTAGATGCCTGACAAGTCCGAGGACCCTGATAGTAAACGCTTACTTAGTAACTTCCTCAATTGAGCGCCATTAATCACCGATTGCCCGTCTCTGGACAGGAAATCCTGGGTCCCTGCATGTCTGGCAGATGCAGACAGCCTGCTGAGTGCGTGGCAATGCATACTTGCTGCCCTAGATGCCTGACAAGTCCGAGGACCCTGATAGTAAACGCTTACTTAGTAACTTCCTCAATTGAGCGCCATTAATCACCGATTGCCCGTCTCTGGACAGGAAATCCTGGGTCCCTGCATGTCTGGCAGATGCAGACAGCCTGCTGAGTGCGTGCAATGCATACTTGCTGCCCTAGATGCCTGACAAGTCCGAGGACCCTGATAGTAAACGCTTACTTAGTAACTTCCTCATTGAGCGCCATTAATCACCGATTGCCCGTCTCTGGACAGGAAATCCTGGGTCCCTGCATGTCTGGCAGATGCAGAACAGCCTGCGAGTGCGTGCAATGCATACTTGCTGCCCTAGATGCCTGACAAGTCCGAGGACCCTGATAGTAAACGCTTACTTAGTAACTTCCTCAATTGAGCGCCATTAATCACCGATTGCCCGTCTCTGGACAGGAAATCCTGGGTCCCTGCATGTCTGGCAGATGCAGAACAGCCTGCTGAGTGCGTGCAATGCATACTTGCTGCCCTAGATGCCTGACAAGTCCGAGGACCCTGATAGTAAACGCTTACTTAGTAACTTCCTCAATTGAGCGCCATTAATCACCGATTGCCCGTCTCTGGACAGGAAATCCTGGGTCCCTGCATGTCTGGCAGATGCAGAAGCCTGCTGAGTGCGTGACAATGCATACTTGCTGCCCTAGATGCCTGACAAGTCCGAGGACCCTGATAGTAAACGCTTACTTAGTAACTTCCTCAATTGAGCGCCATTAATCACCGATTGCCCGTCTCTGGACAGGAAATCCTGGGTCCCTGCATGTCTGGCAGATGCAGAACAGCCTGCTGAGTGCGTGGCAATGCATACTTGCTGCCCTAGATGCCTGACAAGTCCGAGGACCCTGATAGTAAACGCTTACTTAGTAACTTCCTCAATTGAGCGCCATTAATCACCGATTGCCCGTCTCTGGACAGGAAATCCTGGGTCCCTGCATGTCTGGCAGATGCAGAACAGCCTGCTGAGTGCGTGACAATGCATACTTGCTGCCCTAGATGCCTGACAAGTCCGAGGACCCTGATAGTAAACGCTTACTTAGTAACTTCCTCAATTGAGCGCCATTAATCACCGATTGCCCGTCTCTGGACAGGAAATCCTGGGTCCCTGCATGTCTGGCAGATGCAGAACAGCCTGCTGAGTGCGTGCAATGCATACTTGCTGCCCTAGATGCCTGACAAGTCCGAGGACCCTGATAGTAAACGCTTACTTAGTAACTTCCTCATTGAGCGCCATTAATCACCGATTGCCCGTCTCTGGACAGGAAATCCTGGGTCCCTGCATGTCTGGCAGATGCAGAACAGCCTGCTGAGTGCGTGGCAATGCATACTTGCTGCCCTAGATGCCTGACAAGTCCGAGGACCCTGATAGTAAACGCTTACTTAGTAACTTCCTCAATTGAGCGCCATTAATCACCGATTGCCCGTCTCTGGACAGGAAATCCAGGGTCCCTGCATGTCTGGCAGATGCAGAACAGCCTGCTGAGTGCGTGCATGCATACTTGCTGCCCTAGATGCCTGACAAGTCCGAGGACCCTGATAGTAAACGCTTACTTAGTAACTTCCTCGATTGAGCGCCATTAATCACCGATTGCCCGTCTCTGGACAGGAAATCCAGGGTCCCTGCATGTCTGGCAGATGCAGAACAGCCTGCTGAGTGCGTGACAATGCATACTTGCTGCCCTAGATGCCTGACAAGTCCGAGGACCCTGATAGTAAACGCTTACTTAGTAACTTCCTCAATTGAGCGCCATTAATCACCGATTGCCCGTCTCTGGACAGGAAATCCTGGGTCCCTGCATGTCTGGCAGATGCAGAACAGCCTGCCGAGTGCGTGAATGCATACTTGCTGCCCTAGATGCCTGACAAGTCCGAGGACCCTGATAGTAAACGCTTACTTAGTAACTTCCTCAATTGAGCGCCATTAATCACCGATTGCCCGTCTCTGGACAGGAAATCCTGGGTCCCTGCATGTCTGGCAGATGCAGAACAGCCTGCTGAGTGCGTGCAATGCATACTTGCTGCCCTAGATGCCTGACAAGTCCGAGGACCCTGATAGTAAACGCTTACTTAGTAACTTCCTCAATTGAGCGCCATTAATCACCGATTGCCCGTCTCTGGACAGGAAATCCAGGGTCCCTGCATGTCTGGCAGATGCAGAACAGCCTGCTGAGTGCGTGCAATGCATACTTGCTGCCCTAGATGCCTGACAAGTCCGAGGACCCTGATAGTAAACGCTTACTTAGTAACTTCCTCAATTGAGCGCCATTAATCACCGATTGCCCGTCTCTGGACAGGAAATCCAGGGTCCCTGCATGTCTGGCAGATGCAGAACAGCCTGCTGAGTGCGTGACAATGCATACTTGCTGCCCTAGATGCCTGACAAGTCCGAGGACCCTGATAGTAAACGCTTACTTAGTAACTTCCTCAATTGAGCGCCATTAATCACCGATTGCCCGTCTCTGGACAGGAAATCCTGGGTCCCTGCATGTCTGGCAGATGCAGAACAGCCTGCTGAGTGCGTGGCAATGCATACTTGCTGCCCTAGATGCCTGACAAGTCCGAGGACCCTGATAGTAAACGCTTACTTAGTAACTTCCTCAATTGAGCGCCATTAATCACCGATTGCCCGTCTCTGGACAGGAAATCCAGGGTCCCTGCATGTCTGGCAGATGCAGAACAGCCTGCTGAGTGCGTGACAATGCATACTTGCTGCCCTAGATGCCTGACAAGTCCGAGGACCCTGATAGTAAACGCTTACTTAGTAACTTCCTCAATTGAGCGCCATTAATCACCGATTGCCCGTCTCTGGACAGGAAATCCAGGGTCCCTGCATGTCTGGCAGATGCAGAACAGCCTGCTGAGTGCGTGCAATGCATACTTGCTGCCCTAGATGCCTGACAAGTCCGAGGACCCTGATAGTAAACGCTTACTTAGTAACTTCCTCAATTGAGCGCCATTAATCACCGATTGCCCGTCTCTGGACAGGAAATCCAGGGTCCCTGCATGTCTGGCAGATGCAGAACAGCCTGCTGAGTGCGTGGCAATGCATACTTGCTGCCCTAGATGCCTGACAAGTCCGAGGACCCTGATAGTAAACGCTTACTTAGTAACTTCCTCAATTGAGCGCCATTAATCACCGATTGCCCGTCTCTGGACAGGAAATCCAGGGTCCCTGCATGTCTGGCAGATGCAGAACAGCCTGCTGAGTGCGTGAATGCATACTTGCTGCCCTAGATGCCTGACAAGTCCGAGGACCCTGATAGTAAACGCTTACTTAGTAACTTCCTCAATTGAGCGCCATTAATCACCGATTGCCCGTCTCTGGACAGGAAATCCAGGGTCCCTGCATGTCTGGCAGATGCAGAACAGCCTGCTGAGTGCGTGGCATGCATACTTGCTGCCCTAGATGCCTGACAAGTCCGAGGACCCTGATAGTAAACGCTTACTTAGTAACTTCCTCAATTGAGCGCCATTAATCACCGATTGCCCGTCTCTGGACAGGAAATCCAGGGTCCCTGCATGTCTGGCAGATGCAGAACAGCCTGCTGAGTGCGTGGCATGCATACTTGCTGCCCTAGATGCCTGACAAGTCCGAGGACCCTGATAGTAAACGCTTACTTAGTAACTTCCTCAATTGAGCGCCATTAATCACCGATTGCCCGTCTCTGGACAGGAAATCCAGGGTCCCTGCATGTCTGGCAGATGCAGAACAGCCTGCTGAGTGCGTGGCAATGCATACTTGCTGCCCTAGATGCCTGACAAGTCCGAGGACCCTGATAGTAAACGCTTACTTAGTAACTTCCTCAATTGAGCGCCATTAATCACCGATTGCCCGTCTCTGGACAGGAAATCCAGGGTCCCTGCATGTCTGGCAGATGCAGAACAGCCTGCTGAGTGCGTGAATGCATACTTGCTGCCCTAGATGCCTGACAAGTCCGAGGACCCTGATAGTAAACGCTTACTTAGTAACTTCCTCAATTGAGCGCCATTAATCACCGATTGCCCGTCTCTGGACAGGAAATCCTGGGTCCCTGCATGTCTGGCAGATGCAGAACAGCCTGCTGAGTGCGTGCAATGCATACTTGCTGCCCTAGATGCCTGACAAGTCCGAGGACCCTGATAGTAAACGCTTACTTAGTAACTTCCTCAATTGAGCGCCATTAATCACCGATTGCCCGTCTCTGGACAGGAAATCCTGGGTCCCTGCATGTCTGGCAGATGCAGACAGCCTGCTGAGTGCGTGCAATGCATACTTGCTGCCCTAGATGCCTGACAAGTCCGAGGACCCTGATAGTAAACGCTTACTTAGTAACTTCCTCAATTGAGCGCCATTAATCACCGATTGCCCGTCTCTGGACAGGAAATCCTGGGTCCCTGCATGTCTGGCAGATGCAGAAGCCTGCTGAGTGCGTGGCAATGCATACTTGCTGCCCTAGATGCCTGACAAGTCCGAGGACCCTGATAGTAAACGCTTACTTAGTAACTTCCTCATTGAGCGCCATTAATCACCGATTGCCCGTCTCTGGACAGGAAATCCAGGGTCCCTGCATGTCTGGCAGATGCAGAACAGCCTGCTGAGTGCGTGGCAATGCATACTTGCTGCCCTAGATGCCTGACAAGTCCGAGGACCCTGATAGTAAACGCTTACTTAGTAACTTCCTCATTGAGCGCCATTAATCACCGATTGCCCGTCTCTGGACAGGAAATCCAGGGTCCCTGCATGTCTGGCAGATGCAGAACAGCCTGCTGAGTGCGTGAATGCATACTTGCTGCCCTAGATGCCTGACAAGTCCGAGGACCCTGATAGTAAACGCTTACTTAGTAACTTCCTCATTGAGCGCCATTAATCACCGATTGCCCGTCTCTGGACAGGAAATCCTGGGTCCCTGCATGTCTGGCAGATGCAGAACAGCCTGCTGAGTGCGTGAATGCATACTTGCTGCCCTAGATGCCTGACAAGTCCGAGGACCCTGATAGTAAACGCTTACTTAGTAACTTCCTCAATTGAGCGCCATTAATCACCGATTGCCCGTCTCTGGACAGGAAATCCAGGGTCCCTGCATGTCTGGCAGATGCAGAACAGCCTGCTGAGTGCGTGGCAATGCATACTTGCTGCCCTAGATGCCTGACAAGTCCGAGGACCCTGATAGTAAACGCTTACTTAGTAACTTCCTCATTGAGCGCCATTAATCACCGATTGCCCGTCTCTGGACAGGAAATCCTGGGTCCCTGCATGTCTGGCAGATGCAGAAAGCCTGCTGAGTGCGTGGAATGCATACTTGCTGCCCTAGATGCCTGACAAGTCCGAGGACCCTGATAGTAAACGCTTACTTAGTAACTTCCTCATTGAGCGCCATTAATCACCGATTGCCCGTCTCTGGACAGGAAATCCAGGGTCCCTGCATGTCTGGCAGATGCAGAACAGCCTGCTGAGTGCGTGCAATGCATACTTGCTGCCCTAGATGCCTGACAAGTCCGAGGACCCTGATAGTAAACGCTTACTTAGTAACTTCCTCATTGAGCGCCATTAATCACCGATTGCCCGTCTCTGGACAGGAAATCCTGGGTCCCTGCATGTCTGGCAGATGCAGAACAGCCTGCTGAGTGCGTGCATGCATACTTGCTGCCCTAGATGCCTGACAAGTCCGAGGACCCTGATAGTAAACGCTTACTTAGTAACTTCCTCAATTGAGCGCCATTAATCACCGATTGCCCGTCTCTGGACAGGAAATCCTGGGTCCCTGCATGTCTGGCAGATGCAGACAGCCTGCTGAGTGCGTGACAATGCATACTTGCTGCCCTAGATGCCTGACAAGTCCGAGACCCTGATAGTAAACGCTTACTTAGTAACTTCCTCGATTGAGCGCCATTGAGCGCCATTGAATCACCGATTGCCCGTCTCTGGACAGGAAATCCTGGGTCCCTGCATGTCTGGCAGATGCAGAACAGCCTGCTGAGTGCGTGCAATGCATACTTGCTGCCCTAGATGCCTGACAAGTCCGAGGACCCTGATAGTAAACGCTTACTTAGTAACTTCCTCAATTGAGCGCCATTAATCACCGATTGCCCGTCTCTGGACAGGAAATCCTGGGTCCCTGCATGTCTGGCAGATGCAGAGCCTGCTGAGTGCGTGGAATGCATACTTGCTGCCCTAGATGCCTGACAAGTCCGAGGACCCTGATAGTAAACGCTTACTTAGTAACTTCCTCGATTGAGCGCCATTAATCACCGATTGCCCGTCTCTGGACAGGAAATCCAGGGTCCCTGCATGTCTGGCAGATGCAGAACAGCCTGCTGAGTGCGTGCAATGCATACTTGCTGCCCTAGATGCCTGACAAGTCCGAGGACCCTGATAGTAAACGCTTACTTAGTAACTTCCTCAATTGAGCGCCATTAATCACCGATTGCCCGTCTCTGGACAGGAAATCCGGGTCCCTGCATGTCTGGCAGATGCAGAACAGCCTGCGAGTGCGTGAATGCATACTTGCTGCCCTAGATGCCTGACAAGTCCGAGGACCCTGATAGTAAACGCTTACTTAGTAACTTCCTCAATTGAGCGCCATTAATCACCGATTGCCCGTCTCTGGACAGGAAATCCTGGGTCCCTGCATGTCTGGCAGATGCAGCAGCCTGAGTGCGTGCAATGCATACTTGCTGCCCTAGATGCCTGACAAGTCCGAGGACCCTAATAGTAAACGCTTACTTAGTAACTTCCTCAATTGAGCGCCATTAATCACCGATTGCCCGTCTCTGGACAGGAAATCCAGGGTCCCTGCATGTCTGGCAGATGCAGAACAGCCTGCGAGTGCGTGAATGCATACTTGCTGCCCTAGATGCCTGACAAGTCCGAGGACCCTGATAGTAAACGCTTACTTAGTAACTTCCTCAATTGAGCGCCATTAATCACCGATTGCCCGTCTCTGGACAGGAAATCCGGTCCCTGCATGTCTGCAGGCAGATGCAGACAGCCTGCTGAGTGCGTGAATGCATACTTGCTGCCCTAGATGCCTGACAAGTCCGAGGACCCTGATAGTAAACGCTTACTTAGTAACTTCCTCGATTGAGCGCCATTAATCACCGATTGCCCGTCTCTGGACAGGAAATCCTGGGTCCCTGCATGTCTGGCAGATGCAGATAGCCTGCTGAGTGCGTGCATGCATACTTGCTGCCCTAGATGCCTGACAAGTCCGAGGACCCTGATAGTAAACGCTTACTTAGTAACTTCCTCAATTGAGCGCCATTAATCACCGATTGCCCGTCTCTGGACAGGAAATCCTGGGTCCCTGCATGTCTGGCAGATGCAGGATAGCCTGCTGAGTGCGTGCAATGCATACTTGCTGCCCTAGATGCCTGACAAGTCCGAGGACCCTGATAGTAAACGCTTACTTAGTAACTTCCTCAATTGAGCGCCATTAATCACCGATTGCCCGTCTCTGGACAGGAAATCCAGGGTCCCTGCATGTCTGGCAGATGCAGAACAGCCTGCGAGTGCGTGGAATGCATACTTGCTGCCCTAGATGCCTGACAAGTCCGAGGACCCTGATAGTAAACGCTTACTTAGTAACTTCCTCAATTGAGCGCCATTAATCACCGATTGCCCGTCTCTGGACAGGAAATCCGGGTCCCTGCATGTCTGCAGATGCAGACAGCCTGCTGAGTGCGTGCAATGCATACTTGCTGCCCTAGATGCCTGACAAGTCCGAGGACCCTGATAGTAAACGCTTACTTAGTAACTTCCTCGATTGAGCGCCATTAATCACCGATTGCCCGTCTCTGGACAGGAAATCCTGGGTCCCTGCATGTCTGGCAGATGCAGAACAGCCTGCGAGTGCGTGCAATGCATACTTGCTGCCCTAGATGCCTGACAAGTCCGAGGACCCTGATAGTAAACGCTTACTTAGTAACTTCCTCAATTGAGCGCCATTAATCACCGATTGCCCGTCTCTGGACAGGAAATCCTGGGTCCCTGCATGTCTGGCAGATGCAGGACAGCCTGCTGAGTGCGTGAATGCATACTTGCTGCCCTAGATGCCTGACAAGTCCGAGGACCCTGATAGTAAACGCTTACTTAGTAACTTCCTCAATTGAGCGCCATTAATCACCGATTGCCCGTCTCTGGACAGGAAATCCAGGGTCCCTGCATGTCTGGCAGATGCAGAATAGCCTGGAGTGCGTGCAATGCATACTTGCTGCCCTAGATGCCTGACAAGTCCGAGGACCCTGATAGTAAACGCTTACTTAGTAACTTCCTCAATTGAGCGCCATTAATCACCGATTGCCCGTCTCTGGACAGGAAATCCAGGGTCCCTGCATGTCTGGCAGATGCAAAAGCCTGCGAGTGGTGCAATGCATACTTGCTGCCCTAGATGCCTGACAAGTCCGAGGACCCTGATAGTAAACGCTTACTTAGTAACTTCCTCAATTGAGCGCCATTAATCACCGATTGCCCGTCTCTGGACAGGAAATCCTGGGTCCCTGCATGTCTGGCAGATGCAGGATAGCCTTGAGTGCGTGAATGCATACTTGCTGCCCTAGATGCCTGACAAGTCCGAGGACCCTGATAGTAAACGCTTACTTAGTAACTTCCTCAATTGAGCGCCATTAATCACCGATTGCCCGTCTCTGGACAGGAAATCCTGGGTCCCTGCATGTCTGGCAGATGCAGGACAGCCTGCTGAGTGCGTGACATGCATACTTGCTGCCCTAGATGCCTGACAAGTCCGAGGACCCTGATAGTAAACGCTTACTTAGTAACTTCCTCGATTGAGCGCCATTAATCACCGATTGCCCGTCTCTGGACAGGAAATCCTGGGTCCCTGCATGTCTGGCAGATGCAGACAGCCTGCTGAGTGCGTGGCAATGCATACTTGCTGCCCTAGATGCCTGACAAGTCCGAGGACCCTGATAGTAAACGCTTACTTAGTAACTTCCTCAATTGAGCGCCATTAATCACCGATTGCCCGTCTCTGGACAGGAAATCCTGGTCCCTGCATGTCTGGCAGATGCAGGACAGCCTGCTGAGTGCGTGAATGCATACTTGCCCTAGATGCCTGACAAGTCCGAGGACCCTGATAGTAAACGCTTACTTAGTAACTTCCTCGATTGAGCGCCATTAATCACCGATTGCCCGTCTCTGGACAGGAAATCCAGGGTCCCTGCATGTCTGGCAGATGCAGACAGCCTGCGAGTGCGTGAATGCATACTTGCTGCCCTAGATGCCTGACAAGTCCGAGGACCCTGATAGTAAACGCTTACTTAGTAACTTCCTCGATTGAGCGCCATTAATCACCGATTGCCCGTCTCTGGACAGGAAATCCAGGGTCCCTGCATGTCTGGCAGATGCAGACAGCCTGCTGAGTGCGTGCAATGCATACTTGCTGCCCTAGATGCCTGACAAGTCCGAGGACCCTGATAGTAAACGCTTACTTAGTAACTTCCTCAATTGAGCGCCATTAATCACCGATTGCCCGTCTCTGGACAGGAAATCCTGGTCCCTGCATGTCTGGCAGATGCAGGATAGCCTGCTGAGTGCGTGCAATGCATACTTGCTGCCCTAGATGCCTGACAAGTCCGAGGACCCTGATAGTAAACGCTTACTTAGTAACTTCCTCAATTGAGCGCCATTAATCACCGATTGCCCGTCTCTGGACAGGAAATCTCAGGGTCCCTGCATGTCTGGCAGATGCAGACAGCCTGCCGAGTGCGTGGCAATGCATACTTGCTGCCCTAGATGCCTGACAAGTCCGAGGACCCTGATAGTAAACGCTTACTTAGTAACTTCCTCAATTGAGCGCCATTAATCACCGATTGCCGTTCTGGCAGGAAATCCGGATCCGGTCCCTGCATGTCTGGCAGATGCAGAACAGCCTGAGTGACGTGCAATGCATACTTGCTGCCCTAGATGCCTGACAAGTCCGAGGACCCTAATAGTAAACGCTTACTTAGTAACTTCCTCGATTGAGCGCCATTAATCACCGATTGCCGTCTCTGGACAGGAAATCCTGGGTCCCTGCATGTCTGGCAGATGCAGGAAACAGCCTGCGAGTGCGTACAATGCATACTTGCTGCCCTAGATGCCTGACAAGTCCGAGGACCCTGATAGTAAACGCTTACTTAGTAACTTCCTCGATTGAGCGCCATTAATCACCGATTGCCCGTCTCTGGACAGGAAATCCTGGGTCCCTGCATGTCTGGCAGATGCAGACAGCCTGCGAGTGCGTGACATGCATACTTGCTGCCCTAGATGCCTGACAAGTCCGAGGACCCTGATAGTAAACGCTTACTTAGTAACTTCCTCGATTGAGCGCCATTAATCACCGATTGCCCGTCTCTGGACAGGAAATCCAGGGTCCCTGCATGTCTGGCAGATGCAGAACAGCCTGCGAGTGCGTGAAATGCATACTTGCTGCCCTAGATGCCTGACAAGTCCGAGGACCCTGATAGTAAACGCTTACTTAGTAACTTCCTCGATTGAGCGCCATTAATCACCGATTGCCCGTCTCTGGACAGGAAATCCTGGGTCCCTGCATGTCTGGCAGATGCAGAGCCTGCGAGTGCGTGCAATGCATACTTGCTGCCCTAGATGCCTGACAAGTCCGAGGACCCTGATAGTAAACGCTTACTTAGTAACTTCCTCAATTGAGCGCCATTAATCACCGATTGCCCGTCTCTGGCAGGAAATCCAGGGTCCCTGCATGTCTGGCAGATGCAGACAGCCTGCCGAGTGCGTGCATGCATACTTGCTGCCCTAATGCCTGACAAGTCCGAGGACCCTGATAGTAAACGCTTACTTAGTAACTTCCTCGATTGAGCGCCATTAATCACCGATTGCCCGTCTCTGGACAGGAAATCCTGGGTCCCTGCATGTCTGGCAGATGCAGATAGCCTGCTGAGTGCGTGCAATGCATACTTGCTGCCCTAGATGCCTGACAAGTCCGAGGACCCTGATAGAAACGCTACTTAGTAACTTCCTCAATTGAGCGCCATTAATCACCGATTGCCCGTCTCTGGACAGGAAATCCTGGTCCCTGCATGTCTGGCAGATGCAGGATAGCCTGCTGAGTGCGTGACAATGCATACTTGCTGCCCTAGATGCCTGACAAGTCCGAGGACCCTGATAGTAAACGCTTACTTAGTAACTTCCTCAATTGAGCGCCAAATCACCGATTGCCCGTCTCTGGACAGGAAATCCTGGGTCCCTGCATGTCTGGCAGATGCAGGACAGCCTGCTGAGTGCGTGACATGCATACTGCTGCCCTAAATGCCTGACAAGTCCGAGGACCCTGATAGTAAACGCTTACTTAGTACTTCCTCGATTGAGCGCCATTAATCACCGATTGCCCGTCTCTGGACAGGAAATCCAGGGTCCCTGCATGTCTGGCAGATGCAGAACAGCCTGCTGAGTGCGTGCAATGCATACTTGCTGCCTAGATGCCTGACAAGTCCGAGGACCCTATAGTAAACGCTTACTTTTGCTTCCTCGATTGAGCGCCATTAATCACCGATTGCCGTCTCTGGACAGGAAATCCTGGGTCCCTGCATGTCTGGCAGATGCAGGACAGCCTGCGAGTGCGTGGCAATGCATACTTGCTGCCCTAGATGCCTGACAAGTCCGAGGACCCTGATAGTAAACGCTTACTTAGTAACTTCCTCGATTGAGCGCCATTAATCACCGATTGCCCGTCTCTGGACAGGAAATCCAGGTCCCTGCATGTCTGGCAGATGCAGACAGCAGCCTGCTGAGTGCGTGACAATGCATACTTGCTGCCCTAGATGCCTGACAAGTCCGAGGACCCTGATAGTAAACGCTTACTTAGTAACTTCCCGATTGGAGCGCCATTAATCACCGATTGCCCGTCTCTGGACAAGAAATCCAGGGTCCCTGCATTCTGGCAGATGCAGAACAGGCCTGCGAGTGCGTGTGCATACTTGCTGCCCTAGATGCCTGACAAGTCCGAGGACCCTGATAGTAAACGCT
>MAPW01000029.1:0-276495 GCA_001689995.1 Tilletia indica
TAAATTTAAAACGTCCAACTTTTCCGGCCATTTCCAAAAATACTGTTTTTAAGAATCTCAGCCTCAAATCTCAATTCAAACTTTAAGTCACGAAAGTCTAGTTGCCTAAACTGCTTTTGTAATATGTGTCAGGGACGATCAGCTGCCAATTAGATTTAGTCACATAGTCGCTTAGCAGTCAGCGGTCTGACTTCTGAGGACTGAGAGATAGAATCGCCCTAATTTGGCGCTCAGGGTCTCAAGTGATTTCACCACGTGATCACCATCCTTCACCTCCACTCTCATTTCTCTCGGCCGATACTTTTTATGTTCCCCCACTTTCAAAGTCCGATCCCCACTCGCTTTAGCCAGACCTTTTTGTCCACATTGCTCCTGACTTGTAAAATGTAACCACGACCATCCCAGATTTTTTGCACCCATTGGGTGCATTTTCCATCCTCACCACCGTCTGCACCCACACCGTCCGCAATCCACACACATTCTCTGGCACTCTCACGTTACCATCACAGTCCGCAACGCCAGCAGCGTCCGCATCCTCGTCCGCAGTCATCGCTTATAGAGCCAGAGGCTCGGCAGCAGCACCAGCAGCATTATCAGTCCGTCTTCTCTCTCAGGGGCATAGGGGCACGCAAGCAGCTCGAGAGTATCAACAAAACAAGAGTCTGAATTGCTACCCTTACCTTCGCCTGTCCGTCCGGCCCCCGTCCCCTCATCGACACCGTCCGTACCCTCGTCGACCTCATCTTTGCTGCTGCCCACCTCGTCCGTCCGTCCGTCGCGCACACCTGTCCGCCTGTCCGTTTGTCCGTCGCACGCGTCCGTCCGTTCGGTTTTATCCGCCGCGCGCACCGGCCGTCTGTCCGCCGTCCGTCTTCCGTCGTCCGTCACGCAGGTACAACTCATACCTGTTTTCACACTTGCATCAGAAATCATTGGGCACTTTCGATTTCGATCCATCTTGTGTTCCAAAGTCCGTACCGCCCGTTCTAGGGTAATTTGAGGTTCAGCACGTCCGTATGCTTGCCCTCACCACCCTCCAGTCCGCCGATCTCATCGTCAGGTCCGTCGACCTCATCGTTGAACCCTCAAACTTTCGGCCGAGAAATTTTCATCTCAAACGTCAGTTTTCAGTCCGTAAACCACATCGGCTTCGTCCGCAGTTTCGAATTATCATACCGTTTGCCCGTCCGTTTCTTGCGTCGTCGCCGAGCGAGAACCCTCCGAACCTCATCGTCCGTTTTCCAATTTGAGGAATTCGGTTTTTACCCAAGCAATCACGTGGTCGATGTTTTGCATATGCCACGTTTTCTATCTCTAATATCTTATTTCCTGTTCGTCCTCCATCACCTCATTCACCTTCTCGCTTGAGTCGCTGCTATCTTCTTTGTTGTGAGATGGTGGACTTGAATGATGGTGGTGCAACCAGCCCTTCAGTATTGCTTGCTTCATGGCCAAAAGGTGCCATGGAGAGGGGCTCACGTAATCCGGATGAGTAAAGCATTACGTAACCAGATCTTGTTTCCTTCACCGCACTTTTTACCTTTTGGCGACAAACTGAACTTCCCACAACACCACGTGACCTCATCAACCCTCACATTTTTTCCTTTCCTTTTCCCACACACTCTTTCAAACTCCGCCTGCGGCACAGCGGCATATTGGAGAAGAATTTTTTCCTCCTTCAGTCCTTCCTTTACTCAATTTTATAACAACCATCTTGCTGCCGTCTTTCAACTGTGGTGCGCAAGTCTGCAGTCTGCAATTGCCAGAGAAAAAAGGGTAATCCTCAAGTTATCACTTCACACACAGGACAAAGGTGAGTTCCCGAGGTAGCCACTGGCTAGGGTATATATCAACAACAGAATAAGAGTCTGACCAAGCTCTTCCCCTTTCCTCTTTCTCCTACTTTTTGGTCTCTTGACCTGTCCCTGCTGGCCAGCTGGACATTGACCTCGCCGCTCGTCCTCCGCCTTCATTGACAAGTTTCCGTGATGGCTAAGCTAGGTGTCTTGACTCTGGATGTATGAGACGAAAGAGCTGAGGGTGATGAGGTGAGGGGAGGTGAGTTGTGGTGAGGTTTGGTGCGCGTTGGTTGAAGCGGCGGTTTTTCGTGCGATGACGTCATTGGCCATGGACCACGGTGCAGAAATTCTTCACCTGTGAGAACAAATCAAAACACCAAAAAGATTTTCCACTACTTACCAGTGGGATTCGAACCAACGCACATGGAGACATGGAGTACAACAAGAGAAAAAAACTGATACTCGGAAGAATGAAGAACTCAGCCAAAGCTGCCGGATGTTTGAGTAGCAACTAGCAGTAATCCCGTGTGGTTAACATTCGCAAAACATGTGACATACTGACTCTTCAATGCAGTGCTTGGCATATGTCATATATGCCCCTATTTCATCGCAAAATCAAGACCACTGCATACACCTTTAGAAGGCCACTACACCCCCTTTGTCGCAAACATTGCCTCACACTCTTTCTAAGAGTCCCCATGCTCCATTCTTCTTTGCCTCCCCACAGACCAAATGCTTCTAAGTCTGCTCCCAATCGGCTCCCTAATACATCCATGACCCGGGCATTTCAACCACCCCACCGTTACGCTCAAATACCATTCTCGAAGGCAGGAGGGATTCCTTGCACCCGCGTCTTTTCCGCTCCGATATTTTCGACGGAACACCGTGCAAAGGTCCGTGCTGAGAAGAGCCTATCTGCCCGTGCTTCGTGATTCGTCCGTCCCCAGCTCTCCAGTATTCACCTCGCACCTTCTTCGTGTCACCGGTGTTCTCCCCAGCAAGGGTCCTTCGATTCCACGCAAGCAGCAAGGCCTCGCAGGGGTTGATGCTCAGCGCAGCGTGAACGCTAACAGCAGCGCGCACTCATCGGCCGGATCTCGTGCGTTCATTCCTCAACCATTGATGCCAGCTTCCCGATCGAAGCTCACCCTAATCACCATCATTCCCCAGAGTTGCCGCATCAGCCGGCAATGATGCTGCATGTCATGTCTCCGATCCCACGGGAGCGGCAGCTCGCAGGTGATGATGCTCTACGCAGCGCGAATGCTAATAGCAGGGCGCCTTTATCATCCAGATCTTGTGCGTTCATTCTCATCCATTGGTGCCAACTTCCCGATCGAAGCTCACTCTGATCACTATCCTTTCCCAGAGTTGGGGCAAAGATCGGCACCGGCTGAACATGAGCACCCAGAATCCGACAATGCTGACGCTACCATGAATGATATCAGCAACGTACTTCGTCACGAGGGAGATCCGATCAATCGCTCGTGGCCCGACCCGGGCACTCGAATCGACGCTCTATATCGAGACCATTCCCTACCATCCCCACCGTCATCACCGAAGCAGGTACACGGACAAGGCCTGGAGCCTACAAATGCTGATAGCAGCGCGATCCTCACAGCGCCTAGTGGATCGGTCCGTCGCCGACACTTGACACATATGGATGTGCAGACCGCTGACTCTGTGCGCACGCGTCGAGCCCGTGAATAAGAAAGCGATCGAGATACTTCCAGCACCCGCAATCTTCTAGCTTCTCGGACTGGCCGGGTTTTCAGCGATTATATCCACGTCTAAACGGATTCGGGGAGCCTTTTTCCGACAGTGACCTTCTTCGTCTTGTCTTCGAACCTGACCCAGACAATCCCGGCCTGCAACGATACCGGACAGCTACTCAGCTAAACGCATGCCAGACTACCAGCTTCCAGTGCGGAATCTGTGGATGCCTCAGGTCGCAGTTTCACGATCTTCAGAAGCACTGGCTTCGACATCCCATCGACACGACCCTCTCGATTCCTACTAACAGAAGGGCACAGCCACCTCGCTCAGTCAAGAGAGCGCGTACTTATCATTGAGGATGCCATATGCTCCACTGTCTTCTCTCTTTCTCCTCTCCTCTCTTGTCTTCTCTTCTTACTTTTGTTCCCCTGATTCTAATACCCTATCACCACAACCAGTGGTCGGCAAAATTTTAGACTTTCGTATTAGACTTTCGAAAAGTGTAATAGTCTAGACCTTTTCGGGCTTAGAATTTCACAATTTTTCGCGGGGAGGGCAGACTAAAAGTTCAAAAGTCTCAAAGTCCAACACTGCTTTGAAATGTCAGGCTATTGGACTAGCAGTCAGACTTATTGTCCAATACTCACAAAAATGCTTAGACTTCTTTGGACTTTGAGTTCAATATTCACACGGCTGAGCGACTATGTGACCAAAAGTTTGTTCTATCGTGACTAAAAGTCGAAATTGAGGCTGATATTTTTAAAAACGATATTTTGAAAATGGCCAAAAAAATTGGCGTTTTCGACTTTAAGTCTTAACAGTTGGACTTTCAGGCATAAAAGTCCCAATAAAGTCACTATTTGAGGCAAAATTTTGTATCAGACATTTACTCTGACTTTTTGACTAAAGTCTAGACTAGGACTAGGACTTTTGAAATGTTGGGAACGTTAGACTTGGACTTGGACTTGGGAAATCGAAAAATGTTAGACTTTTAGTTCTTGCCGACCACTGACCACAACAGTGATCACGTCTTGCAACTTGCATGCACTGTGTATTGGATTGAATGTATAGAAGCTGCCTAGCCTGCTGCCTGTGAACGAAGAATCGTACCGGGTGACAGACAGACAGACAGACACGAGGAAGATCCGACCAATCGCTCGTGGCCCGACCCGGGCACTCGAATCGACGCTCTATATCGAGACCATCCCCTACCATCCCCACCGTCATCACCGAAGCAGGTACACGGACAAGGCCTGGAGCCTACAAATGCTGATAGCAGCGCGATCCTCACAGCGCCTAGTGGATCGGTCCGTCGCCGACACTTGACACATATGGATGTGCAGACCGCTGACTCTGTGCGCACGCGTCGAGCCCGTGAATAAGAAAGCGATCGAGATACTTCCAGCACCCGCAATCTTCTAGCTTCTCGGACTGGCCGGGTTTTCAGCGATTATATCCACGTCTAAACGGATTCGGGGGAGCCTTTTTCCGACAGTGACCTTCTTCGTCTTGTCTTCGAACCTGACCAGGGCTCGGCAACGACTAATAGTCGGTGATTTTTGGATTTCTTAGTCATAGTCATAGTCACATTGCCACGGATCCTCCAATAGTCTAGTCTAATCGGGACTATTAGTCTCATAGTTTGCTTAGTTTGGCTTAGTCGGAAAGGAGTGTGACTAACTTTTGACTAAGCAACTAATAGTCGGATCCGTCAGACTAACATCTGACTAAGAAAACTATTTTCCGCATCGCAGCTATTTTGCGATAAATAATTTTGAAAATCTTCCGCCGAAGACCGACTATGACCGACTATGACCCTTAGTCTCGTTACCAAGGTTTTTAGTCGGGACCGCGTGCATCTTCTCTTCACCTCGCATGCAGAACACTGAGCTGCTCTCAACTTTCCACCATCACCACCCTACTCCCTTGTGATCGAGCACAACTCACATCATCAGTCGACTCATCCACAATGTCCGACGCGGCTCCCCCCGCGTACGACCCCATCATCTTCGACCTCGTCGGGCAGTATGCCTTTGAAAATCTACCAGATCAGCCCTTCCACTCTCAACTCGACGAGCTCAACCTCCCGCCCAACGTCGGCCAAGCGTGGAGCAACTTCGCTTTCCACGCAAGGAGCTCTACTTCCCAGCAGACCGATGCAAACAAAACGCTTCCGTCATCCGTCACAGCCATGATCGTGAGTGCTTGCTCCCCTGACTTGTATAGCGTGCGAACGAACACTCATTCAGGTCTACCTTCGCAGCCCAAGGTCAACGACCCAGGGACGAAGCTGTGGTGGGAAGAATTCGTGAAGGAACCCTCCTCTCAAACATGGTCGCAGCTGAGAGATGGCTCTCACAGCTCGCAAGCTGGGACATCACAGTCGACGGCGTCTCCGATCAAGCACGTCGCCATAGCTGCACGCTCGCCCTCCACCTCCAGGACAATCCTCGGACGACCAAAGGCACGTCCACTCGAACATCGTCGAGACAGATCAGAAGACGACGAGGAAGAAGGGACGGCCTTCTTCCGACGCTCGAAGCGAAGCCGGACATCATCAACTCGCCTTTCCGGCTACGAGACCGCCACCGACGGCGAATCCGAGAGGAAACGAACTGATCCACCCAAGCGCGGCCATCCATCGAAAGGCAAGGCTCGCGCGGTTAGCCAGAGCCACAACATAGGCAGCTCTGGTCCCAGTAGCAGCAAAGGCAAAGGCCGTATGTCCGGACTGGAACGGCGCGAACAAGACGCGGCAATGCGGAATCGCGCTCCAGAGAGCGACTTCGGAGACAGCGCGCTGGAAGACGAGGGGGACGACTCTGACGTGGATCAATACGATCCCGGCGCCAATGGTCAAGATTCCGACGAAGAGGCCATCACAAGCACACCCACTCGTGCTCATCCTAAGCGCAAACGAGCGGCAGCGAAGTCTGCCTCCCGGAAAGTGTCATCTTCTCGATCCAAGGCGCAAAAGGGGGGCCCATCTTCTCGATCCAAGGCGCCAAAGGAACGCGTCAACGTCGACGACATAGAGGACGCTTCCGAAAAAGAGCAAAGGAAAAGTCGACCCGAGGTGTCGGAAGCAAGGGTTCCGCGTACTACAAGTACTTCATCCCCAAGGCCAAGTCGCTCGAATGGAAATATCCTCGCAATGCCGTCCACGGTACCAAGCGATCGTACAGATGTTCATGTGTCGATTTTGTGAATCAGAGATTCCGATCACCAACGACACGCCATCCCCCATGGCCCTGCACTTCAACAAAAAGCACAAGTCGTCTCTTTGCCGGAATCTCTAGACCCAAAGGACCACTCTCTCCGCGGAACCTTTGGCCCGTACGTACCACCGGCACAGAAGGAGAAGGGGACACGGGCGGCATCGAGCTATTCGGCTGCCACGTCTGGCAAGGATGTTGCCGGTTGGCTCGCTGGACACCGCGAACGGGCTCACGAGATCAAACTGGAGGTGGTCCGGCGGAACGCGGCAGAATGGTTGTTCACAGACTGTCTTCCTTTCACCACTCTTCGGACGGCAGCCTTCCAGAAGTTCATCAAGTCCATCGATCCGGCTGCCCTCAAAGCCCTCATGTCTGCACGTCAAGTGCAGCGTGACGTATCGGAAATCGGTTCCGTTTTGCTTCGAAATGCTGTCTCGGCTTTGCGTAGCAATGACTTCTCGCTTCAACTCGACGAGTGGACGACACCTGGGTTTCGGCACGCATTCCAGGCCATGGTGGCAAGCTACATCGACGAGTCCTGGGAGTTCCATTCCTTTTGCGTCGATTTCAAGGTACTTCAAGGGCGCCATTCTGGGGCCACGTTCTCGGGATACGTCGTAGACTTCCTGTTCGAGCACGACCTGGTGTCGAAATGGAATGCGACAATCATCACGGACAGTGCGTCGGCAGTCGTGCGCATGGGCCACTTGATTGAACAACGGCTTCAAGAAGACAATATCACGACCAGCTTCAACGCTTCCACGCATCATCTTCGGTGCTTCGCCCATCACCTGAACCTTTGCGTTCAGTCGCTCTACGTGGCACTTGGCGTTCCGAAGAGTTCAGGCCGCAAGAAGGTGGTGATTCCCGGCCAAACCACTGCTAGCTCCGAGAGTGGTCCCAATCTCGACGATCCCAGGCGTCGAGCCAAGCTGATGGCGAGCCTTGACACCGACGACGAAGCCGAAAATGGGCTTTCTTCCGACGAGTTTGACGAGGAGACCGAAGACGAAGGAGACGATGACCCTGAGAAGGAGAAGTCTGCCGGCGATGGAGGCGCGCTCGGACCCACTGCGGACGACGATTTGGAGGACGACGACGGTGGAGTCGAAGAGGAGTGGCCCTGGACGAAGATTTCGAGAACAGTGGGATGAGGTTGCTTGAGACCATTCCTGAAGAAGCAGAGGAAGACGAACTACTCTCATCCGATCAGACGGTAGGAGCAGCACGTCCCTCAACAGGTCCAGCAGGTCCCTCCTCTTCAACAGACTCGACGGCTGGTCCCTCCTCCTCAACAGGTCCAGAAGGTACCCTCTCCTCAACAGAATCGAAGGCTCTGAGTCCTCTTGTCAAGATCGCAAACATCGTAGCGATCGCTCGCAGTAGCCCCGAGCGCCGCCGCCGCTTCCTCCGCTTGGCGAAAGAGGCGTATAAAGAGAATCCAAAGAAGGCTGCCGCCGTTCACATTCCTCCGGCTTTCAACAAAACGCGGTGGAATAGCCGATTCTTTCAACTTCGAGTGGCCTTGCGCTTCGCAAAGTCGTTGGCATACGTGGTCAGGGCCGATGTGCTGGAGGGAAACAACGAATATGGCGCCGATCTTGATCTCAAGCAGGACGAGATCATGCTCCTCCGACGCACGGTTAGGATACTGGGCTATTTCATGGCTCTCACCAAACAAGTGGAGGTCCGAGGTCCTTCTGCATGTGAGGTTCTGGCGTTACACGGCAAACTTGCACACGCTTTAACAGTCGAGATCGACCTCGCTCGCAAGACAGGTGGAGCGTCGGGAAAGTTCTTCGGAGATGCGTTACAGGTAGCGGCCGATAAGCTTCGCCCCTACCGAGAGAAAGCAAGCCATGCGAGCCTCTCCTTCTGGCGGCGGTGTTGGACCCCCGCAATCGTCTACGCACACTTCGCCGCGACTTTCCGGACAAAGTGGATGCCGCAAAGGCATTGCTTCATCGAGAGGTCAGCCTTGCCGCCGGGGATCGGGAAGTTCCTGCAATGGCTCCGTTGCAACCGATGTTCTTGAGATCGACGTATGGGCTCGAGACCGAACCCCGGACCCGGAGACGCCCGTCGGGTCAGAGGTAGACGAGATCACGGCGTATCTGGGCTTCCAATTCAACATGCGCGCGGGAACCACGGTTCTGCAGTGGTGGAAGGAAAATCAGGTTAACTTCCCCACACTTGCAAAGGTTGCCCGAAAGGCTCTGGCCCTGACAGGATCGACTGCCGAAGTCGAGCGCTGCTTTTCGGCGGCAGGACGGATCTGTTCGGTACGCCGCCGAAGCCTGTCTCCAACTTCTCTTCAGCAGCTCCTTCTCGCAAACCAACTCATCAAGGCTGGCTTCAGCACCACATTGGCCGCGCCTATTGCTCCCACTCCCGACATAACTCCTGCTTGAAGCATGTTTCCAGTCTCCTCTCCTTGCTTTCGCTTTGCTTTCGCTTCCCCTTAAACCTTGAAATGAAATCAAAATGTTCATAGACAACTGATTCTGACTATTATTCAATCATTAGTCGAACAATAGTCAGGATAGTCACTTGATAGTCAGAGCTGCACAGTCTGACTAAACTATTGCGCGACTATTGACCGACTATGAGTCAGTTTAGTCAGAGTTGCAAACAGACTGAAAACTATTGTTTGGATGTTGAGCGAATAACAGTCTCATAGTTTGTATTTCGTCCTGCCTAGTGCCTGATAGATACGGGCATGTCTTCTCTTGTGGTACGTCAACGACGGGGTAGGTCCCTTCGGATCTTGCGAACTAGGATGAGATCGGACGGCATGATAGTCACACGCCCTGCGTGTGCAGCAGCATCGTTGCTGGAGACAAAGCAATGTCACCGTCAGAGCTTCCTTCTCAACCCCAAGCAACAGGGGACGCAAACGTACCAGTCTTGCAGTAACTCAACGAGATAGTCCTCGGTGGCTGCTTGCAAAGCTTTTAGGGCTAGAGGCTCGTACCGATAACCCTCGTACCACATTGCTTCATAGATCTTACGCGCACCGGGCGGGGTCACCCACTGGGTGAGCTCGCGGACGAGACGGTAGAAACGTGCCTTTGGAATTATCGGTCCGCGACTGTCTCGATACCTGGCGGGTTCGCGCTGGAGGGGTTCTCCGGGACGTTGGTCTTCACGTTTCTTCTTGATGGTAGGTACATGTCGATGAGCTTGAAACTTGATGCGTGGCATAGTCGTGTGGTGTTTGGAAATGTTGTGTTCGTTACTTCGTTGTGTGGTGTACGATGAATGGTGATGTTGTGCGTGCATCAGGTTGTGTCTCTGGTCGGACAATCTTCTACTCGAATTTCCACCCAAATCTCAAAACAACACAAATGACCATAGATCCGACTAACGCGGCTATTAGTCGGAAGCTGTGGCTATTGGTCGATATTTGATCGAACTTGGTCGATTATTAGCCGAAAAATAGCCTTAGTTGATGCATCAGGATGAGATTCGCGGTGCTCACACCGGTACACACGTCCCACCGGCGCACATAGCTACATCAATACGGCAATACCAACACAAGACAAGACGTAAACGTGATCATCAACGTTCTGAGGTGTGTCTGGACGGGAAGCGTGGAAGAGAACCCTGTGCAGGACCGCTCAATACGACACTTTGGGAGACAATGGCGGTCATAGAAGGACGCCTGGACGGATCCACGACGAGGATGTGCGGTAAGGCCTCGATTAATTCATCATATGTGTTGTCCGCTCCGCGCATCGCCCGCAACCGACTAGGCAGCGGTGCCCGAGAAGCAACGCCGGGAGGTAATGCTATGCTTCGAATCACTCCTCGACGGGGGTCACTATACGCGATGTTTTCGTCGGAAAGAGCTCCTGGAAGCTCGTCTGATCCGGGCCAAAGCTCTCGCCCGACCAGGCCCATATCAGCTGCAATGTGACTGATCATCTCATCGGCCTGACCGGTAAACCAAGGAGGCACTCCCGTGGGATCAAGCAACTGAGCCAGAACGACTCCGAAGCTCCATACGTCTACGAAGCTTCCGACGTCGATCGACCGCAGTAAGGCTTCAGGCGATCTGTACCACAGGCTCACCACAGCCTGTCTACGAGTGGAAGGATGAGGCTGTCTAAGGTCCTCAGCGAGTCCGAAGTCGCCAATCCGAACTCGACCGTCGGATCCGATGAGGATGTTTGCAGGCTTGAGGTCGAAATGCGCGATACCTGCCTGTTAGATGTTGACGGCTAATGAATGAGCGGCTCCATATATTCAGGATGACCTGCACGTTGAAAGTCTACTTACCTGATGCACCGCCTGTAGCCCTCGGGCGACTTGGGACATCAAAGTCTGAACCACTGGAGCGGTAAGCTGCTGGCGTGTGGAGTTTGAGGACAACACCTGCAGCAAGTCCGTCTCGCAGAAGTCGAGAACGAGATGCATCTGTGGCCGACCATCCAGCTGCACGAGAAGGACATCGCGCAGCTGGATAACGTTCGGGTGCTCGATCCGCGTCAGAGCTCCGATTTCGTTCCACAGCGTGCGAGGAAACGACTCTTTCACTTTGCCGCTGACAGATTTGATGGCCACCGGCTCAGGGCGGAGCAGATCCATCGCACGATAGACGGAACCCTGCGAACCTGCTCCAATTCGAGAGTAGGACTTGTAGCGACCGGGTCCGCGCATCCACGAATACACGTCACGTTTGTGTATGAGGAGGTTCTTCATCCCAAATACGTGTGGATGTATATCTTGCTGACCTTGTAAGGGAACCGGTCGACATTTGCGTGTGGCTGACGGAGATGCCGAAGACGAAGGATGTGCAACGTCTTTTGGGCATTCCACTGGATGATGGCGGTCTCCTCGGTTGTCCCGAAAGGCAATGAGTTCTTCTTGGAGCTGATTGGACTTGGTCGTGGAGGCTGAGAGATTGTCTTTGCATGTGGCCAACTCCTGCTGGACTTGTTGTCCTCTGGCCATTGATGCGGACAGTTCGTCTTGTAGCTGGCGTTCTCTGGCAATCGATGCAGAGAGGTCGGCCTGGCATGCAGTGAGAGCGTCTTGAAGCTGATTTGACTTGGACGTTGACGCGGAGAGATTACCGTTACAAGTAGCAAGCTCTTCCAGGAGTTGTTGTAGTTTGGCCGTTGACTTGGAATGTTCTTCTTGAAGCTGACGCTCCCTGGCTATCGATGCGGAGAGACCGGCCCGGCATGCAGCGGAAGTATCTTCAAACCCACGTAGGGCGGCCTTGGTTGAGGTGAGCTCGTTCTGGGAGGCAGAGACCTCCTCCTGTAAGCGATGCACTGTAGATTCGGTTCAACGAGCTCAGCTTGGAGCCGTTGCACCGCGGAGCTAGACGTATCAAGTTCATCCTGTAGCTGTTGAATTCTTGAAGATGAGGCGGCGATGTGGTCTTGAAGTTCCTGGGTCCTCGATGCCGCGTTTTGTTGGGCGTCCTCGATTCTGCGGCTACAGGCGGCCTCTGCCAGCTGTTGAAGATGATCGTTGGCGGAAAGATTGGTCGGTGGATTCTTGGGAGGATCAGGTACAATCCATCGAGCAGCTTGCTGGAGTACGGCCAAGGACAAAGTATGGATTAGGCGTCCGAATGCGGCACCGGCAGTGATGTGTTCGCGGGCCTCTTCAATGGGATAGCCGGCGTCGATGTGAAGGAGCTGAGCGGCCAACTCGGGGATGAGACAATCGTCGACTTTGTTGATGTGGTCGAATGACAGACCGAGTTGGCAGGCCCGGTAGTGAAGACACATGAAAAGGTAGAGTTCTCCACGAGGACCGTACGGTCCCGCACCGCGCGTGTCCATGTAAGAGAGACTCTGGTTAGGTCGAACATATGACCGGAGAGTGGTGTTGCCGGGCGAGAGAGGAGTTCCGAATAGCTTTTGGTAGATGCTATCAAAGTCGTACCCCTCTGCGGGCCAGAAAAGCCTTAATCCTTCGCGCAGGACCTCTTGAGCATGTGGGATGTCATGTTTGTCGTGGGCGCGTACGTCGTACTGAGCTTGGAGTTCTCCCATAGTGTGATGAAGCTGATGGTTGTCGAATGATGAGAAGGTGGAGGACGCCAAACGGGACAGGGTAGAAAAAAGTGCATTACGTAAGCATGACAAATTGGCCATCAAAGTTATTTCGGCTAATAGTCGGATACATGCGATCAATAGTCGAAACATCCGGACTATAGTCGGAGCTTAGTCACAGCGGCACTAGAAAGGTGCATAGGAGATGGAACTTGTTGCGGAATCGTATAATAACCCCAAACCTGGCACGTTGACGTCGAGGAAGAAGTTAGACTGGCCAAATGCTGCGACCAACGGTCCGACTAACCAAACTAAGCCCGACTATAGTCGGTCCCGGACGATCGTTAGTCATAGTCATAGTCGGATGCCAAACTAAGCTTAGTCAGGCTTAGTTTTAGTCGGGACTAAGGCTTAGTCGGTTTCCTTAGTTTCATAGTCGGTATAGTTTTGCCGAGCCCTGTACCATGGTAAGGACAATAGTATAACAACTAAATACAAG
Source organism: Tilletia indica (assembly GCA_001689995.1). NCBI lineage: Eukaryota > Fungi > Basidiomycota > Exobasidiomycetes > Tilletiales > Tilletiaceae > Tilletia > Tilletia indica. The sequence continues at coordinate 13,247 of MAPW01000029.1, forward strand.
GTTTACGACGACAATATACTTCGTTGATTCGCAGATTTGCTCCCCAAAGGCTCAAAGGTGACAACAGTCTTGACTCTTGATTAAGGATGCACTGTGAAGTTACGCCGGAACTACTTTATGCCTAACGCGTCTACGCCTTCATTTTTTCAGAAAAACCTGCCTACGCCTGGACGTGGCGGAGACGACGCGGAGTTTTTTTTTGCGGAGATTCAGCTCCGCTGCCGTTTGAGCTCAGCAAAATCTCCCTACGCCTTGAAGGTTAGTTACAGAAATTGTAAAAATCTCCATCCGCCTCATCTACGCCGATCTCCGCCGGAACTCCCCTCCCGCAGTGTTTAACAACATATTATAGTATACCATTTTTCGGGGCCGACATACTATGCTCCATAGTATGTTTGGTCGGCGGCCCGGTGAGAAATAGGATAGTATATAAATAGTATGGTAGTATCTATTATAGTAGTACTATATCCCTGGGCAGGAATCAGGATTATAGTGGTAGTATAGTAGGGATATAGTATACTATAGTAGGTTTTCTTGATCAATTTCGTTATGCACATCTCTATAGTGCTACTATAGAGATACTATACTACTTTCCTAGTGAATGAGCACATATTGAGGTATGTTGTGCCCAAATCATGAGTAAAGTTTTATACTATAGTAGTACTATCAGTGGTCGGCTACTACAATAGTCACACGATTTTGGGCATAGTCATACTGTCATAGTCACTGGTCGGCATGGACTAAAAGTCTAACATTTTTCGATCTCAAAAGTCCAAGACTCCAAGTCCAAGTCTAATGTTCCCAAAAGTTCCAAAGTCCAAGTCCAAGTCCAAGCCTAGACTTCAGTCACAAAGTCAGACTAAAAGTCTAATACAACTTTTTGGCGTAAATATTAACTTGATTGGGACTTTTATGACTGAAAGTCTAAACTCTAAATGTTATGACTTAAAGTCCGAAAAGCCTATTTTTGGCCATTTTCAAAATACCGTCTCTGAAAATTTCAGCCTCAATTTCGACTTTAAGTCACGATAGATCAGGGTTTTGGTCGCATAGTCGGTCAGCCGTGTGAGTATTGAACTAAAAGTCCAAAGAAGTCTAAGCATTCTTGTGACTATTGGACAATAAGTCTGCCTGTTAGTCCGATAGTCTGAACTCTGACATTTCAAATTTCAAAGCAGTGTTGGACTTTTGAACTTTTTAAACTTTTAGTCTGCAGTCTGCCCTCCCCACGAAAAAGTTCAAGTCCAAGTCTAAGCCCAAAAGTGTAAAAGTCTAAGCCCGAAAAAGTCTAGACTATTAGACTTTTCAAAAGTCCAATAAGAAAGTCTAAAGGTTTGCCGAACACTGGTCATAGTCATAGTCATAGTCATAATGTTGAGACTCATAAGCAATTTTGGAAAATCGAAATAGTCATAGTCATAATCAGACTATAGTCCACATAGTCGACTATAGTCACAAGAGCATATATTGGAGACTATTGAGACAATGAGACTATAGTTAGACTATTTCGCTGTGACTATAGCTTTTGACGAGAAAATTGGGACTATAGTCAGACTATTCCAGTGAAAATGTCTATGACTATAGTCAAACTATCAGATTCGCAAATGAATGCCATAGCTAAAGTCAGACTTTCAAGACTGATAGTCAGATTATAGTCCAGCTATAGTTGCTGAATAATGTGACTATAGTCGCAATAGTCTGGCTATCACCACTTTTCACCAGAATTAGGGACTATCTAAGCTATAGCTACACTATCCTCGCCCCATAGTTATAGTCATAGTCATAGTCATAAGAGTGACTATTTGTGACTATGACTATCCCAGCACATCACTACTATACTACCATTGATGCTCATTATACTACCTACTATAGTATGTGTACAGTATGTGTTGATGTACTATAGTATGACTACAGTATATGTACAGTATGTGTTGATCTACTATAGTATGACTATAGTATACTATAGTACCCATGATCGAGCCCATGAAAGGTGAATTCCGATTTTATACTATGGTATACTATATCCCTGCCCAAAATTTGAAATAGTATTTAGTATGTTTTAAGGATGCACACGGAGATCTCCGCGGAGATTATCTCCTTTCCGCTGTCTCCGCCGCATCTCCACGGCCTTTGCCCTTTCCAGATACGGAGATCTCCTTTCCGCTGTTGTGGCGGAGATGTGGCGGAGCTCCCCCACATCTCCGCTCGACAGACCATCCTCTTGATGTATCTCCGTCTCCGCTGTGATTAGACACAAGGCTGGGACGTCTCCCTACCCCTTCTCCGCCCGTCTCCGCGACATCTACGGCGTAACTCCGCGTCTCCGCCGCCGAACAACTTTATCTGTCAGAATGACCTTCTGATGCATGTCAAACGGTTCAAAAACAATGGAAACGGGTGTAAGAAGCGTTCGCAGCGGCCAATTAGATCGGAATGGGTCTTTTGTTGAATTTTCAGACTTGAATACTCATTTGCAACCCCGGTAGATGAGTCCAGACTCATATGAGACCCCATTCCATTGAAGAGACCACGTGAGACTTCGGCGTCTTGGAGAGTCTTGGCAGGGTTTCTCGTTGCTCAGCGAAGACGCGGAGTTACGCCGTAGATGCCGCGGAGACGCACATTTTGAAATTCAACTCCGTGACTCCGCCATTTCTGGTCTGCGGCGAAGCATCTCCCTACCCTGTACAACATAGCGGAAAGGAGATCTCCGCGAAGTTTTTTTCATCTCCGCGGCGCGGAGATTTGGCACAGCGGAGAACATCTCCGCGGAGTTTTTCTCCGGGAGGGGTCACGGAGATAATCTCCGCCAAAACGGCGGAGATGGAGTTTTCAAAAATAAATCCCACAAAACCAAATAGTATTTAATATGTTTTCGCAAATAGTATATATACTATAGTATATAGGAATAGTATACACTACCATAGTATGTTAAACACTGCCCTCCTGCACCTGACGTTCACAACATTTTCAAAAATTGAAATTTCATCTCTACCGAAACCTTCCTAGCTGTGCTTGTTACACGTGTTTCTAGAATCCAAAAGATATTTGTGAGGTCCACGGTCCACACGCACGAAAATATAAATTTTCCAGGTGATGCCATACCCCCCGACCGCCAGACGATACTTTGATTGAGGCCCCAGACTTTTTCACAGTGTGTACTAAACAGGAGTACTTATAGTAACTCGAGCTAGTAAGCTTAGGTGTGCGAGAGTATGGATTGATGAAGAGAGCGAGAGGAAGAAGTAGCTACAAGGTGACAAGTACAACAAGAGTGAGAACTGTGCGTGGGAAATGTGGAGGTGAGGACTGTTGCTATGCGGGGTGTGATGAGTGAGAAGAAAGAAGAAGAGATAAGAAGGACCAAGGCGCAAGGAGAGATAAGATAGTAGACCACGTGGATATTCCATGTGGAGCTACTAGCACATCACCCCCCAAAAGAAGACGACTGTCCCGAGTCGTGAGAGACTTCAACGGAAAGAGAATGCGAAGTGGAGCGGCAATAATGTCGGAAAAGGAATCGAAAGTGAGGGTGGCAGGGGTGGAAAATGGAAACGGTGTGCAAAGAACGCAGGAAAGGGATGGCCAAGGCCGGTCAACGGATGTAACGCCGCACCCGTCAAGGCTGGAAGGAAGGGAGTGCAGCTTGCGCGATAGCAGGACGGTGAGGATACTGACGCAAACTGGGGGCGAGGGAGAGGAGTGTGCAGCGTCGGTCCGTTCTTGGCGTTCAAAGGCAGGCGTGACGAGGGAGAGATCGACACTGAAGCCGATGGAGAGCGCTGTTCCCGGCACCATTCCTTTGCATTCGACCACGCCGCGTGTACGCGCCGAAGCGCTACCTCAGCTGTCTGCAACGCACCAGATTGTGCATGGAGGGCATGACGAGCAATTATCCAGGCCGTATGGAAGCGCTCGACAGCGAGATCTAGGGAACTCCTCTTGTGTGCATCGGCTCCTTGCTGGCATGTGGTCTCGTCGTCCAATCGCCACCATTCCATTGCCTCTGCGCATTTGAGCTTGACCTTCTCCGGCATCACCGGCTGAGAACCGATCGCAGACCTATTGAACAAGCCACCGGATCGAGCGTTCGACGACCGTTGCGCGTCAGAGCTAGGCGACTGCTGATGCTTGGAGAGAAAAGAATCCGCCATGCAGTCCGATGAAGGCGACATCGAGCAGCAAGGATGCTCATCATGAAGAGATGCGGAACGGATGGCCGGAGGTGATGATGATGAAGAATCCGCTGGTGCTGCCGGTGATTGGCCATGAGGTGGGGATGATGTAGTGAACAACTGCGTTGGCGACGAAAGAGGGAAGGGTTGCAGAATAGGCGAAGGAGAGGGATGCGAGTGCGAGGAATCAAAGCCGGAGAGTGATGATGCCTGAGGAATATGGCCCATTACTTCCTCGGTCAGGACGGTGGCTTCTGTGATCGGTAATGCACCAGACGCATGCATCGTCGTTGCACTCTCTTCTTCGTCGTACGTATCGCTGGCCAAGGGAGTTGAAGGCCACGAAGGCAAGGACGGCGGTCTCGGTGGCGGCTCAAAGAGCGTCGAAGAGTGCGGTACCATCGGCATCGGAGACGGAGGTGAAGTAGGTAAAGCCGAGGACTGGTCAGAGGGAAGTACCGAAGTCGGTACCGAAGTTGAAAGCGCGCCAATACTCGACGCCGATGACGAATGGTGAGAGCAGGAAATCGGAATGGGGAGGGTGATGAGGACCGAGACGAGACTTGAGGCGAGGAGGATGAAGGGATGGACGTCGAAGAAACGCCGGAGGATGTTTGGACGATTGGTGCAGTGAAATCGAAACGACAAGTGAGATGGGTGTGGAAGAGGCCATCCGGTGCCAGCTCGCCAAATTCGAGAACGTCGCCGTCGTGACAGGTCAGAGGATAGTGCCAGTCTTTATCGTGCCAAAGAAAAGAAGTTGACCGTTGATCAATGTCCCGCACGAGTTTGGTCCTAAATCGTGAATAGCGAACTCTCCGGTCCCGCAAGAGGTGATTTCGGCGTGTGATGGGAGAAGCGCGGAGTTGAAAACGGCATTGTCGGTGATAGAAGCGTCTGAGGAGACGCTGCTGCCAATGTTGAGATGAAAGCGGCGGTCGTGCGGAAAAGCGAAGATTCGCGAAGGGCAGGGTCGTAAATCGGCTCGAGGCGGACGAGGGTGGTCATTGTGTAGCCGTGTGTAGAAGAGTAGGGCTGTAGAGAGTGACTGGAGAGGCTGACGGGAAGGGGTTGTTGGAAGGTGAAGTTGAAGAAGTAAAAAACGGTTAGGAAGGGATAGGGAGGGGTGAGATGGAAGAGCGGCCAGGCGCGTTGAGTGCGACCTAGAGGGAGTTGAGGTAGGAATCCTCTCTCATCACCATGTACTAAACAGGAGTACTTATAGTAACTCGAGCTAGTAAGCTTAGGTGTGCGAGAGTATGGATTGATGAAGAGAGCGAGAGGAAGAAGTAGCTACAAGGTGACAAGTACAACAAGAGTGAGAACTGTGCGTGGGAAATGTGGAGGTGAGGACTGTTGCTATGCGGGGTGTGATGAGTGAGAAGAAAGAAGAAGAGATAAGAAGGACCAAGGCGCAAGGAGAGATAAGATAGTAGACCACGTGGATATTCCATGTGGAGCTACTAGCACACAGTGGTGAGACTCCATGAAACCGAGTGCATTGACGATGAAACTTCGGAGTCTCACTAGGTATCATGGGGTCTCAACATGTACAAGGCGTAGGAGGGAAGTTCCGGCGGAGATGTGGCGTAGATGGTATTCCTCAAAATGTGCTCCGCGTCTACACCTTCATCTACACTCTGACAAAAATCTCCCTACGCTGATCTCCGCTGACGTCGGCGGAGATTTGGCGGAGTTGCGCTGACGGAGATTTTGGCGCAGCGGAGTTCTGCGGACTTCCGGCGGCGGAGAATTTCAATTTTTAAGGCGTAGGGAGAAAATCTACGCCAACAAGGCGTAGACACCGTGCATCCTTAGTCTTGAATTTTGATACCATCGAATTGCTTGGGTACCTTCCGTGTCGGACGCTAGACGGAGCCGATACACGGTCTGGGCCCTGAAGACACCGAGTGGAACAATTAGACCAAAACAGATTACCTTCACCCTTCGAATAGCATTTTGTTAGACAACATCACCACGCCTGATGACTTGAAAAGAGATGTCCAATACATAGCGACAAACATGCTCCAACTCTTCGATTGCAATTTGGTTTTCATGTTGGATAAAAGGATGGTGTTATTTGTTAAGCAATCTGAAAAATGAGCAGTGATGCAACATACCATAGGAAGCATCCTAGAAAAGTATCCTATTTATAGTAGAGTATCCAAGAACATACTATAGCCTTACATACTATATACTACTTAGTCCTGAGTTGCATACTATATGATGACTCTAGTCCCTTTTTGGAACTTCAAAAACATACTAACGGATATCTTCGCACCATATTACTACGACATGATTGATGATACTAGAAATTCACTTCAGACCTATTTGTCTCTTTGAAGTTGAAGCGTCCCACTTCTTGCGGCAGTACACTTGAATTTTGAAAGGTACTTTTTCATCCTTCTAACATCTTATACGAAGTATATGAAGTGCACCATTGATTGGTGACCTGGCCCTTACCTTGTGGGGCCAGAGTATTCCCCGAAACTCTAATAACACTTAAAGCTGCTGACACTTAACGCGCTGAGACGTTCGCAATTACTACGGAGTCTCTCAACTTATTTAAGTGGGTTTTGAGAGATTTGCACCAAAATCTGTGACTATACATAAGGATGAGCACGGAAGGCCCACGAATTTTCCGGGTTCCGGGAGGGGTTCCGCAGCTATTCCGGGCTTTTCAAGACATAATTACACATTCCGTGTTTCCGGAGATTAAGTGCCCTATGTTACACAGTATTTCGGGTTCCGGGGAAAACACCGTGTGCACCGTTCTGAAGTTTCGGCTTCCGTCAAAATCAAGGCTGCCAAAAAAGTTCATTCCGCATTTCGGGGCCCCGGAATGCGAAATTCCGCGAAATTCCGGGAGGTTCCGGGACTCCCCTCTACGATCAAAAGATGATCCAAATGTGGGCCCACCCCTTCGTAAATTGACCTTGTAGTCGCCCGCAGTGTGTATAGAGGCCCTGTCGTACTCTCATTCGGTCATTTGACAGCTGAGCCCTGTGTATGTGCTTCTCTCTGGGCCTCATAAGTAGTCATGAGACCACGTGACTGGGTCTCGTCATATATGAGACTTCGTCATGGAGTCTCATCATTCGATGAAACCCCAAATGAAACTCTTCATCACGTGACCCCCGGAATTTCCCGGAATTCCGCGAAATTTCGGGGAAATGAGCCAGTTCGGCCACACATTCCGGAATCCGTACTTTTGGACGTGAGTCGCCGATGTCGATTCCGGCTTCCGCATCAACGTGCACGAAATATTCCGGGTTCCGGGTGAGTACCCTGAAAGTGTCAAAACACCAAATTTTGCATTCCGGCTTCCGGGCTCCCCGGAATTTTTCGCGGAAGGCCCCGAAATTCCGGGGAGCTCATTTCGGGGCCCTTCCGTGCTCATCCTTAACTATATAAGCTACAGTTAGACTATCCTCGGCGCACAGACGTTGTCATAGTCATAGTCATAGTCTCTCATGGTCATGCCGAACAACTGCTACATACTCTAGTATGTTTTGCTTCAAAGTGGACATACTATAGACTATAGTGATGCGCTCATGCGCTTACGCGCTTGCTGCCTTCTATCCATTCCTTCCTAGTTCCTACCTTCTCGGCCGACTCTTCCACGTGCTCTTCTCTTCCTTTTGCTTTCATTTTTCCTGTTTTCTTCTCTCCGCTCGCTTCCGATTTCCTTCACCCTTAGCTCTCTCTTGCACAGATCACCTCGCAGTGTACCTAGCATTCTCCTTTGCAGTTTGCTCTCACGATTGAACACCTCGTACGTCTCACTTGTGATAGCATTATCTATTACACAAGTGCTGAGGCGCCACGGAATACAGCTTGAAGGAGGATGAATAGGACACCCTACCGAAGAAAAACTAGTGTCAACGGTAAGAGGCTCAGCTTTGAGGAGGAGCGCGCCTTGGCAGTGTTCACTGAGGAGATGCACAAGACTGGCTTTCCGCTTCAGAAGGGGGATGTATCATGTAGATGATATGGCTACGATTCTGATGACTGATCAAGAAGCGCACGACGAGTGGCACGGAAGTCAAACCTCCGCGGACAAGGTGGTTTTGGAGGTTCAGACACCTCCATCCAGCGCCAGTGGTTCGTTATCCCGGCGGGTGCACAGAAAGACTTGAGACCTGCGATCATTGATGAGATTTACATCCCCCAACCTTCTTCCTCTGCTGCTACTGTAACTAGCAGACTAGGTGGAAGGCTGGAGCTAATACTAATCAATACCACTGTGGTAAATCTGCTTATAGATGGGTCTCAAGAGCTCACGACCGTGATCGAATGCATAGGGGCGGATGGAAGCGTCCCTTCCCCCTTCCATGTGTTCAAGGGAAAAACGCTGGACCCCGCAGAGATCGTGGACGAGTGTGCTAGACGGACCACGTGGCATAGCCACATGTCTCGTCTATCATATCTTATCTCCTCTTTTCTCTCTCTGCTCTCTCGGCCGATACATCCGCTCGCAGCACTTCACCTCTGTAGCATTCCCTTTCTACTTCTTTCTTCTCTTCGACGATGAGTTGACCTCACTACCGCCTTGCCTAAGCTTACTGCTGGTAGTACATACAGTAGTCCTGTCAGTTCATGGTGATGAGAGTGGGATTCGACCCACGCCCTTTCGGACTACGTTGATCACAATGAGCCATGAGGTATTTTGACAAAGTCTTCCTGCCTAAAGGCGAGCGAATTCAGGCTCAGGAAAGCCCAGGGTTCTGATTATGGTTGATCTCAAGTCTGTGCCTGGTGTAAGGCCCAAAGCTCAATTTGACTCTGGCGTTTCTGAATCAGGACGGGCACAAGTCGCATTTCCCTTTGCCGGTTCTGGAGCTCGACGTTCAAAAAAAGGTTCACATCACCTACCTTCCGCACATAACGACTGAAACTCTTTCGCCTCTTGATGGCTCATGACTACTGTTTCCGCCCCCTCAACGAACGTTGAGCAGAGGAGCTCCGTCAGGAAATCATGCTCTCTGGCTGTGTGAAACGAAATGGTGTGATTCGGTATGTAAGAGAAAGATACCGGTAGTCACTACTCACTAGCGCAGTGCTAGATGCAGTATATGTTCCTGATCAGTTCATTCAATAATTATTGTTTATTTGAGACTGCATGACAGGCCAGCAACGCACGTACAAAGGCTATGATATCTGCCAACGCGTTCAGCGGGTCCGCCAATATGGGCATCTGGCCTCTCCGCGGTCTGGCGGCTATTCCTGCATTGAAAATTACAAAGGATGACAAGGCTACGGAAGACGAAATCGAGCAGATGGTCAAAGAGGCGGACAACAATGGCGAGACGCTAGACGATCTTTGGATACTGGAGGACAGATAGCGTACACTGAAAGCAAAGGCGATGCTGGCCCAGGCGGCTAAAGATGTCAGTCGCATGCGGGCGCTCGAAACCCTATTCAAGCATCTCTTCGACGCCAGCAGCAACACTTGGCGCGTCGCTAGAAGAGGCCGGCTACGTTCAGGGTTCCCTAGACGGATCTGAAAACTTTATACATCAGCAGGCTCACTTCAGCTGATGCGGCAAGCGGAAGCGCAAAAGAAAGCGGTGGAGGTGGCTAGAGAAAGGAGGTCATAGCTCGGGAACGGGAGAAGAGGGCGGCGGCAAAAGCGCGCGAGCAGGAAGAGAAGCGCAAGAAAGCGGAGAAGAAAGCAAAACGGGACAAGGCGGTGGCTGAGCTGCGAAGGTTAGCAGAGCTAACGGTTAGCAGAGCTGAAGGAGCAGCAGAAGAAGGCAGACGAGCAGGCAAAGAAGGCTCCGAAGGCAGCTGAGTAGGCAGCAGTGAAATCACAAAGGGATTTGGGGGGCGGGAGGCCAAGCCCCCTCGAGCCTCGCCAAGCTGGGGAGTGGGATCATGTGCCAGGTGCCCTGATTCTGCACTGCTTTAGCCGCAGTGATCACCATTGGTCATAAGACCCCCAATTCTGGGTCCCGGTCATAAGATATTATATGACTTGGTGGTCGTCCGGACGACGAGGTGATAAGATTCCTGACCTGGCTGGTCCCTTACCAGAGTGTTCCTCTAACTTTGACTGCAACCTTGAACCTGAACTTCGGACTTTAGCTTGGTTGAGGCCAGCCTCCAGGCCTAGGTAACGTTGGTGTGACATATCACATATTGACATATAAAGCCTTTGAGATTTGGCCTTCGATTCTTGGTCTCTTACACTTTAAGCTTTCGAACTTGGTTCCGCCGAGCTGAGTTTGGGTATTTCTACTACCTGGCAGCTGGCTGAGGCTGGAGGTAAGGATGTCGACCGGAACTCCGGCGGAACTCCTCTCCCTTCCGACACTCTCCGCAAGATCTCCGCAGTCATTTTTGGAATCCAAATCTCCCTCCCCCTGTTTCCGCGGTATTGACGGAGATAACGACGGAACTCCGCTGGCAAAGAAGACGAACAGCGAAACGAAAATCTCCCTCCCCTATTTCCGGTACACTTCCGACGGAACTCCGCACCTCCGCTACATAGTGTCTCATCTCCCCTGACCTCAACGCTCTATACCGGCTCAGGGCAGTCTCAAACCGCCAATGAGGTCGCTGAAGGCCTCCATCGACCTTCCAACAATGACAGCTGAGCTTATATAAGGCTCAGGGAGGAGTAAGAGGCGCTAGCGAGCAATTTGGTGTCCGAACCGGGACCCTGTGCGGATCCGGACTCATCCGGTATCAGTCTTGAGACTCCGGCGCGTGACCCCAGACTCTCTCCCAATCGAAGAAACTCTTCAAACTGGAAGGAAACCCCGGTGAGACCCCGGGTCTCAGGGTCTGGCGGAAATTTTGCGGAGTTCCCCTCGGCCCTCGCCCCCGACGGAGATGCAATTTTTTAGCCTCAAGAAAAAACTCCCTCCCCCACTCTCCCCAGTTTCTCCGCTATGGCAGAGGAGTTTTATCGGAGTTGGGAAGCGGAGATTTGACTTCAGCGGAGATAAAAATCCCAGAAAAAAAAACTCCGCTGCAGCGGAAGTAGCGGAGAGGAGATAATCTCCGCAACTCCGCTAGATATGACCGACATCCTTAACCTAGGCTATAGTGACCTTGACTGAAGATCAAGAGTCTTCCGCCCCTTTTCCTTCCTTTCTGCCCCCCTCAGCTTATTTCTATACATTCAGACAACTAACTTGGCAATCACAGAACATTGCAGATTTAAGTCTACCGTGTGAAGTTTGAGTCTCATTAAGTTTCAACTAGTACTTCAAGACCACCATCGTATCTACTATCTTATCTACTCCCGTAGGACCAGTGGTCGGCTACGACTATAGTTACACGATTTTGGGCATAGTCATAGTCATAGTCACAAGCGATTTTGAAAAAAAAGGAATAGTCATAGTCATAATCAGACTATAGTCCACATAGTCGACTATAGTCACAAGAGCATATATAAGAGACTATTGAGACTATAGTTAGACTATTTCGCTGTGACTATAGCTTTCGACGAGAAAATCGGGACTATAGTCAGACTATTCCAGTGAAAATGTCTGTGACTATAGTCAAACTATCAAGTATCAAATTTGCAAATGAATGCCATAGCTATAGTCAGACTTTCAAGACTGATAGTCAGACTATAATCCAGCTATAGCTGCTGAATTATGTGACTATAGTCGCAATAGTCTGGCTATTACCACTGTTGACCAGAATCAGTGACTATGTAAGCTATAGTTACACTATCCTCGGCCCATAGTCATAGTCATAGTCATAAGAGTGACTATTTGTGACTATGACTATAGTTCCCATAGTCACATGCGACTATAGTCGTAAATAGTCATAGTCACCCATAGTCACGCCGATCACTGCGTAGGACTACTACCTCACTATTCAGTGAACACTACTAGACATATCACATAGGTCAGAGTTCTTGCAATACGTCCCTTCTGTCTCTATACAACGAGCGGTACTACGTGGTTGACAGTCCCATCCCGAATCTAACTGGTGTTTTATTGCTTAGTAGTTAGGAAACCTTACAAACAGCGTCGTCAGAATGTGGTCAAAACGTGGTCTTGGGAAGCCAAAGGAGCATCCAGTATTCACGTATGCGTCGCGTCTCGCATCGTCGGCGATGAATGGGTGGTGACATGGGGATGGGGTTGCAGCGAGATTGTTACGAGAGCCATGCGAGCAGTGAGTGATTCAGTGTCCAGTGATGCCAGACCCGTTGTTGGGAAGTCACAAGTTCGCTCATCTCCTAAGGCGGAACCGCGATGAACTGCCTTGCTTGTCGAGGTCGACTACCACGTGCTGACGTGCGTTGCGGTCATGATGCGGAAGAAAGGTGGTGAAGGGCGGAATTCGGCCGAGATGATAACAGTCCAGAGTCCAGACGATGATAAAGACGCTGGCGACACGACATCTGGAGCGATAAGAATGAAAGTTTTTGGTAATATTCTGGTCATATGACCTGTATGATGGACTAAGTCATACGAAATGTGGTGACCACTGCTTTGGTAGAAATGGCCAAAAATTGGTTTTCGGACAAACTTATGAAACGTAGCTGTACTCTCGAGTCTCGGTTCATGGAGAGAAGAGAGCCACGTGGGCGACGAGTGCGATACGGGCGTACGGCAGATGATGATGATGATGGATTTTTAAACTTAAAGTGTGAAAGGAAGTACAGCGGAGGCTTTTTGCGCACAAATAAACGCACGCGGACGCATCGAGCTGACACACAGGCCAGCTCCATTCTACCCAACAGGGTGGCATACCCATCTCGGGTCTCTAGGGGAGGGGTGAGGTTGGAGTCATTACCGCTTTTCCTTCCGGGAAAATTGGCTGGTTCCTGCGCTGCTGACGTCATCAGCGTGGGAAAAGCATATTTTGTTGACACGTGTGGCCGTGTGGGGGTTGGAGACGGAGGTCGAGGAAAGCTCTGTTTAGTGATATATACAGACGCCCGACAGTCCTGTTGTTATTTAGGGGTGCAACCAGCCCTTAGGTTGCTCGCCCGGATGACTTCCCGTTCTTGAGCATGGTATCCCTCTTGTCGACTCCTTGTCGGCATCTCCATTGTAACTTTTTACAATGGAGTGTGAACCCACGTGACATGCGCTAATATTGCGGGTCTCCATTGTAAAATGTTACAATGGAGATTTGCGCCAATTCTGCGTTTTCGCCTCACCACTTTCGCTTCCTCTTCAGAGATCGATCGATCAATCGGCAGCTATCCTTTCCTTTTTCCCACACATTGCATTCAGACTCCGCTCCGAGTAAAGTTGTCTATCCATTCCTTTTTTCTTTTCTCTTCCTTCAATCCAACAACCATCTTGCTGCCGTCCTTCACACTGTAGTGCGCAAGTCTGCACTTGCAAGAGAAGAAAGGGTGATCCTCGCGGTATCACTTCACACACAGGTGAGTACCCGAGGTAGCCACTGGCTAGGGTGTTATTCATAACAGATTAAGAGTCTGACAAGCTCTTCCCCTTTCCTCTTCTTCCTCTCTTTCGGTCTTTTGACCTGTCCTTAACGGGCATCGACCTCGTCCTCCGCCTCCCTCGACAACGACCTTACCTGTCGGTTTCGGCTTCGTCCTCGCACCGCTGCTGGTTCTCCACTGCGTGTTGCCCGCCCTTTCGGTGCGGCTGCTGGTTCTCCACTGCGCACTTTGTCCTCAACATTCGGATTCTGGTGCTGCCCTGGTTCTCCTCCGCGCGCCTCCAACAATAATCACCTCGTCCTTCGGTGCCGCTGGTGGTTCTCCCCGCGCACTTTCGTCCTCGGTCCTCGTCCTTGACCTCGGGTGCTGCTTCTGCGCTGCCGGTTCTCCGCTCCGCTTTGCTACCCACCCTCGACCTCGTCCTCGTCCTCACGTCGTCCACTCTCGTGCTGCCCATTGGTTCTCCACGGCTTATCCACACACAGCCCTTACAACACGCAGAGTTTTTCGCACGTTCTTTCAGCAAGACGATTCACAGGCTATCGCAGCCCAACAACAAGACCTTCCCCCTCGTCCTTCGTCCTTCTTGGCCGACTTTCTTCCAGCACAGGTTCTCCTTGCTGTTCGTCGCCGTCCTTGTTCTATCGGCCGATACACCTTTGGCGCAGGTTCTCCTCGCTGCTGGTCTCTCAGAAATTAATTTTCTTCAACTTTTCATTCGCTTTTCGAAGCTCGTCCTCCGGTCTCTCAGTCCTTCCCCGAGCTCTTACTTTTCTTTTTCAAGAAATGTCCTTCGCCTACGTCAACCACGCCGACGATGGAAATTCCTCTACCTCCGTCGCTGCTGTTCCCATCTGCAGCAGCGTAGAGACATTCTTCAAGTGGCGTGAAGCCCTTGAACCAGTCCTGGTCGGCGTCCGCGCCCTCGAGATTGTCCGCGGGCAGGAGCAGCGTCCTACGCTCCCGCCCAATGCAACCTCCTCCGACCATCGCCTTGTCGAGTCTTGGAAAGACCGCGACGCCAAGGCAATGTCCCTCATCCGCAGGACGGTTGGCGGTGCCTATTCAGGCATGATCCGCAACATTTCCTCTGCCGCAGGGATGTGGGAGCTTCTAAGTGACCTCAACAATCTCACGACGCCGGACCATAGGGCAACCATCAACAGGAAGCTGTTGAGTCTCACCCTCACCGACGAAGGCGACATGACCACGCATCTTAATAGTTTCATGGCACTTGTAGCCGAAGCTGATGCTGCAGGACTTCCCTGGGGGCAGGATGACCGAGAAAAGTGCAATCGGTTCATCGACACTCTCCCCACAGTCTTAAGTGCGTTCGTTTGGAGTGGAGGACGCTGGACAAGCATGAGCAAACCTTTTTCGCTTTTGTCCGCCTCTACAACGAGGAAGACGCGGAGCGCAAGTCCTCGGCGCAACGCTCGGTGGATGCCATGGCTATGGCTGCCATACGGCCCACTCTCAAGATCAAGGGCGCCGCCAAGATGGCCCGCGGCGGCAAACCTGGATCCAGTCGAGGAAAAGGCAAGGGCAAGTCCTACCCTTCGCCTTCGCCCTCGACATCAAGGGCCACTGCAGGCGGCAGTGTGCCAAGCCCTTTGCCTGGCGGGAAGCGTCTTCTCTGCTATGGCTGCGGTGAACGCGACCATCTTCGGCCGGACTGCCCGGTCGCCAGTCAGCACGGGCCTGGAGAGATCATATGCTGGAATTGTCATCAGCCCGGACATTCTCAAACGGAGTGTCGCAAGCCACGAAAGACCTCCTCTGGCAAGGGCAAAGGGCACTCGGCGGCGGCGTACGCTGCCTACCCAGACGCTGATGCGATGCTCGGTGCTTTCTTTGAGCCCAGTACCGACATTCTTGCCGCCTCCTCCTCATCGACCCTGGTTCCTTTCATGGTCGACTCAGGTGCCTCGCAGCACATCGTCGACAGGGCTGATGTCTTAATCAACGCTCGGACGACCGACAAGCCTTTGTCGTTCAAGACTGTCGGTTCTAAGCAGGTCTCTGACCAAGTTGGAGACGTTACTGGCCTTCTGGCATCGGGAAGGCGCATCACCTTTCAAGGTGTTGTCCTCTTGCCCGGCGCTGGTGTCAATCTCCTCTCTGAGGAGCTACTCCGAGAGCGCGGCTGGATAAAGGTTGTCGAGTCCGACGACACTGCCTTTCTCCAGCACAGGGACCATCCGTCTTGGCGTATGCCTTGACGAAGCGCGGTCGAGCCCGATGGCTCATGCTGCAGGTCGAGCCTTCGGCTGCCTCAGCACCCGCGACGTCCCATCTCGCTCCCGCTCAGGACGTCAAGAGCAGTCCTGCTCTGGACATCCATGTCCGCCTGGGCCATTTGGCCTTCAGCACGATCAAGAAGCTGGTGAAGTCCGGTCACCTTCCTTCCGTGCCCGGCCTGATGGAAGATAAGCCTTGGTGCGACAGCTGCGAAGCTACCAAGGCTACTCGTCGCCCTTTCAACGACAGTCCTCTCCCGCGACTGCTCCGGGCGAGATCATCGTCACTGACGTTGCTAGCCTGCTTTGGCGGCTACACGTACTACGCGACGTTCATCGACGAGTACAGCAAGTGGACGAAGGTGACCTACTTCGTTCCAAAGCTGAAGTTTCCACCGTCTGGTGGAATTCGTCAAGGTGCCGAACGTGTTTTCGGTACAAAGGTGCAAGTGATTCGCACCGATGGCGGAGGAGAGTACGTCAACAAGCACATGTCTGCTTGGACGCGTCTCAAGGCATCCTCCACCACATCACCACCCCGCACACACCGGAACTCAATGGCGTGGCTGAGCGCAAGAACCGCACTCTCAAGGAGATGACGGCGGCCATGCTTCACAGCAGTGGCATGGCGGTTCAGTGGTGGGGTCACGCGATTTTATTCGCAGCGGTGTTGCTCATGAAGCTCACCATGTTGGATGACGGTCGTACGGTTTGGGAGCTTGTCCACAAGCGCAAGCCCTCCCTGGCAAGGCCCAGCATTTGGTTCTCCATGCTGGGTTCACGTTCCGGCCGCCGACCGTACCAAGTCCGACCTGACCACCCCGAAGGCCTGGAGGGGAATTATGGTCAGCTGGCCAACCGACCGTAGCGGCTGGGGTGTATACAACGAGACTACGAAGAAGATTGTCTTCTCGCGCAACGTCTCGTTCGGCCCCAAGCTCTCAACAAGGTGTCCGAGGTCGACGTTCCCTCCGATGCTGTTACGTTCGACGTCGAAGCCACATCCGCTGATATCTCCGAGTCCGACGGAGAACACAGCAATGCCGGCGACGCCATTCTGGGACCGACAACGATGAGCCCGTCGTCGATCTGCCTGCTCTGCCTCGCGGCCGCAAACGCCGTGAGCCCGAGGAGGGGATTCAGGTGCCCATCAATGCCCCTGTTGTTCAGGCTCAAGGCGTTCGACGGTCCACTCGTCCTGGCCGTGGACAAAAGTCCGCTCGTTTTCACGAGTCCTACACGACCCTCTTCCAGGAATCAGAAGGATTCCTGTGCAAGATCTCAGTCGTGGACAATGACCCCGCCAGCTATGGCGAAGCCATGTCAAGTCCGGAGCGACGTGAATGGGCAAAAGCTTTCGAAAGTGAGCTCACGTCGCTCATCAACAACAAGACGCTCGAGGAGGTGGTCCTCCCTCCCGGCGCCAAGGTGGTCTCCACCAAATGGGTCTGCAAGACGAAGCGAGATGCCGATGGCAACTTCCTCAAGCACAAGGCTCGTCTGGTCGGCCGTGGCTTCACACAGCGCTACGGCATCGACTATGACGAGACCTATGCTCCCGTCGGTAGGATGACGAGCATGAGGATCTTCTTCGTCGAGGCCGTCGTCCATGGTCTGCTCATCTGGCAGATGGATGCAGAGACGGCCTTCCTCAATCCCGATATGGATCGCGTCCTCTACATCAGCTTTCCTGAGGGATGGGAACAGCAGGATCCCAAGGCAACTGGGCTGCTTGTCCGTAAGGGCCTCTACGGTTTCAAGCAGTCCGCTCGCTTGTGGTGGCTTGATGTCGTCGCCAAGCTCTCGGCGCTCGACTTCACCCACAGCGATGCCGACTGGGGCATCTTCGTGCGTATTGAGCCGGAAGGCTCGCGCACTATCGTCTTCGTTTACGTTGACGACTTCCTCATTGCGGGGAAGACTCAGAAGATCATCGACTCCGTACGCAACGGCCTGAAGGCCTCGTACAAGATGACGGACATCGGTGCCGTCAGCTCTGTTCTTGGAGTCAAGATCGAGAAGCTTGACCACGGCTATGCCCTAAGCCAAGGTCACTACATCGACACCGTCCTGGAGCGCTTTGGCATGACAGATTGTCGTCCAGAGTCGACACCTATTGCGGTGGGAACGAAACTCGTTCCAGAGGGAGTCCTCCTTGAAGGAGATGATATTAGTTACTATCAGGCCCTGATTGGGAGCTTGATGTGGCTGTACCTCTGCACTCGTCTCGATTTCGCCTACGGCGTGAGCGCTCTTTCGCGTTTTGTGGCGCTCCCACGGAGCAGCATCTCAGGTACGCGCTGCGGATGCTCCGCTACGCCAAAGCCACACGAGACTTTGCTCTTGTCCTGGCTCCCGTCAAGGTCGACGGCGAGCCCGAGCTCATCGGCTATTCGGACGCCGACTGGGCCGGTAACGTTGAAGATCGTAAATCCCAGTCGGGATACGTCTTCAAGCTCTACGGAGCCACTGTGAGCTGGGGTTCTCTCCGCCAACAGTGTGTCTCCCTCTCCTCGGTGGAGTCGGAGTACGTCGCTCTCACCGAGGCGGCCAAGGATGCCATCTGGCTCCGTACTGCTGTCCTAGCGTACGACCAAGTGAGCCCCGATACAGTCAGCATCGTGCTGAACGGGGACAATCAGGGATCACTGGCTCTGGCTCAGAACACTGGTTGGCATCGGCGAACCAAGCACATTGGTCTCCGCTACCACTTCATCCGGTGGCAGATCGAAGAAGGTGCTCTCCAGCTCAAGTATGTCGGGACCTCGGATCAGCTCGCAGACATCTTCACCAAGGCCACTCCTGCTCATGTTCTCGTCAAACATCGGACCTCGCTTGGCGTGCTCGATATCTCGGCTAGCGTTGGACCTCGCGCTGGTTGAGAGGGAGTGTTGTTATTTAGGGGTGCAACCAGCCCTTAGGTTGCTCGCCCGGATGACTTCCCGTTCTTGAGCATGGTATCCCTCTTGTCGACTCCTTGTCGGCATCTCCATTGTAAGTTTTTACAATGGAGTGTGAACCCACGTGACATGCGCTAATATTGCGGGGTCTCCATGCGCTAATATTGCGGGGTCTCCATTGTAAAATGTTACAATGGAGATTTGCGCCAATTCTGCGTTTTCGCCTCACCACTTTCGCTTCCTCTTCAGAGATCGATCGATCAATTGGCAGCTATCCTTTCCTTTTTCCCACACATTGCATTCAGACTCCGCTCCGAGTAAAGTTGTCTATCCATTCCTTTTTTCTTTTCTCTTCCTTCAATCCAACAACCATCTTGCTGCCGTCCTTCACACTGTAGTGCGCAAGTCTGCACTTGCAAGAGAAGAAAGGTAAGGATGTTAACCGGAGCTCCGGCGGAGTTTTTCCTCCGTCCGGCTCCATCCGGCTCCTCCGGCACCGTGATGGCGGAGGGAAAACTCCCTCCGGCTGGCCTTTCAAGACTGACGCGGAGAAAAAACTCTCTCCGGCTGCCAAAACCACAAACTACTATTCTGAAAACTCCGTCCGGCTCTTAGCTGAGAACGTTAGCTCACCAAAAACTCCGTCCGGCTCTGTGAAATGTTTTCCCCTTTGAGCAAAAATCTCTCCGGCTCCATAAATTTTAGCGGAGCTCCGGCTGCTCCGGCTCAGTCATCCAAGGAATTTCAGTCTCGGTCACCGTTTTCTTAATAGCTTGCCACTGCTAGACAACGATACTGTGATTTGGTCACTCTTTGTCACCGCTGCTAACCGTCAAAGTGATATTTTTAATGGAGCCGGAGGTGAGCCGGAGCTTGTCGACTAAGACCGGAGATCCGTGCTCCGGCTCAAATGCAAGCCTCTGGCAATAACTCCGTCCGGCTCGATTCAGAAATTGTACAGCGCAAAATAACTCCGTCCGGCTCCTTTTCTAAGCCGGAGCGCGGACCTCCGTCATCCGGCTCTGAAGATACATCGCCAAAGAACTCCCTCCGGCTCGGTTTTTTGGCCGGAGATCGCCGGAGTTCTGAGCCGGAGGTGTAAAACTCCGGCTGAGGAGCCGGAGTTCGTTAACATCCTTAAAGAAAGGGTGATCCTCGCGGTATCACTTCACACACAGGTGAGTACCCGAGGTAGCCACTGGCTAGGGTGTTATTCATAACAAGTCCGTGGGTTGAAATTGGCCTGAAATTTGTACCTCTCACCATCACCACAACGAATCTACCACAGAAACATCCACTTTGACAAAGAAGAGAAACATTTTATACTGGTAAGAAAAGACACTCCCGCAATCAGAATGGAGATTGTTAAGTTGGTTGCAGAGGATGATGGTGATAAAGTGGTCAAGAAAGTTGATCATCTCCCTCTCCAAAAGCGTCAGTCCGTGGGTTGATTTTTGGGAAACGGACACTGACACTGGTCCAGTGCCTCAGTGCCTGCTAAAAATGTGATAGACGTGCTACATGCATGCAGTCAGGCGCTTGCTCTCATGTGCTTGCTCCCCTCACCCATTCCTCTCAGCCTCAGCTCTCTCGGCCGACTCTTCCACGTGCTCTTCCTTTTTCCTTTTCCTTTTCCTTTCCCTTTCTCTTTTCCTTTTTCCTCTCTCGATTCCCTGCTCGCTTCCCATTTCCCTCACGTGCTCGTTTCCCTTCGCTCCTGATTTTCCCACACCCGTTGCATAGCAACAGTCCACTCACGCTCAGATCACCTCGCCACTGTACTTAGCATTCTCTCTCGCTTCCAGCATTGAATACCTCGTACATCTCACTTGTGATAGCATTAACTATTACATGGTGATGAGAGGATTCTTCCTGCATAACTGAACGACAGACGCAAGAAAACCCACACGCCTACCCACACCCATCTCACCCACCTTCTACGATGGCACCCAAGCCCGAACCTACCACTGGTACCCCTCCGATTACGCGCAGCCAGACACAACGCGAAGCTGCTGCCGAATCCACCGCGCAGCTTCCGACTGGGGGGGAGAGTCGGAGCTTTCCGACAGCGAGATGCTCAGGAAGCTTCTCCTTCGACAAGACAATCTGATCGCCCGCCAAGACACCCTCATCGAGCAAGTGGCCGCATTGGAGGAGAATCGCTCCACCGTCTCCCAACAGATGGAGGAGTTGACTAGTCGGATGAGCCGCGTCGAGTTGTCGCCCCCGGCGATGTCCCGTCGACCGTCCCCGCTACGTCGACCAGCCGTCCATCGGATGATGTCCGTGTCGCCTCGACCGACTCCTTGTCGACGGAACCTCGTCCTTCGGTTGTCGTCGATCCCATTCCGGCCTCGCTTCAGAGCGTGATGTCGAAGATGGATTCGGGAGACCAGAGCGCGATGCGAGCGATCCTGGGCAAGTACGGCGCGGATAACTCCGTTACCAAGCTCGATGGTCGATCCGCCCCTGCCCCCACCGCGACCGGTTCGCCGAACGCCACTGCCCCCGTCCCTCCTGCTACCTTGCCTCTCGGCGGAAATCGGTCCCTCGTCTGTAAGAAGGAGGTGTTGGGCGAGTTTGATGGCGACCCGTCCAAGTTGGAACACTTCCTCGGCCGCATACAAGCGATCGCGAACTCGAACTCCGATCCTGCCTGGGAAATCGCCATTGTATGCACTCTCCCTCAGTGCTTCGTCGGAGACGCCCAGGTCTGGCACATCGGTTTGACTAAGGCCGAAACAGCCAAGCTGACGACCGTCGACGAGTGGTGCAAGACAATGCGACGCCGTTTTCCTGTCAACGCGATCGAGCAGCGTAAGCAAGCACACGCGCGTAAATGGGAAACCACAACGGAGACTTCGATGACTTACTACTTCAAGAAAGTTCAGCTCTTCCGCAGCGCGTACGGGGATGTCTTGCCCGACGACGCGATCGCTCAGGAGGTCATGGCGGCCCTGCCGGCGTCGATGCGTGCTTTGATCCGTCTCCCTCAGACCGCAGTCACGCTTGAGGAGGTTCAGGATGCGCTATGCGAGTGGGAGCCGACGTGGAGGGAGGATCGTAATACCCCGCTGATCAAGAGGAAGGACGAGTCGAAGGCCGTTTCAGCTTCACCGTCATCGCACACCGCTCCGGTGCCGGCAGTACTCACCTCACTGCCAGCGCGCCCGCCACGATCCGACCAACGTCCGATGGTTGTAGCTGTCAAGCCTTCGGCGGTGCCGTCCGAATCGCCTGTTGCATCGTCTCCTCCCGCGACGATGGCGTCCTTATCCGCGACGTACGACCCTACTCGGATCATCCCCGCCAAAGACGGGCAGCCGCGCATGTACCGTCGACCCGACTCCACGAAGCTCATGCGGCTGGGGCGAAATTGTGTCAAGTGTGGAAGTCAGCACTTCGACTTTGAGCATGACCACCTGCTCCGAGCCGGCCAGCTCAACGTGATCGACTCACTCACCGAGGACTACCCGAGGTCGATGAGTCCGAGCTGGACCTCCAGCATTTCTGAACGTCCGGAACGACGTAAAACTATCTGCGGGTGATGCTTCGGCATTCGCCCGCCCCCCTCCTCGTCCACCTGATCCCGTGCGGCCCGCCATTGCTGTATTTGAGGAGAGAGAGGAGGTTGTCAGCTCACTTGTCCGTGATGACGTTAAACTAGACCATGACCATGTCCGTGATGACCCTAAACTAGACCACACTCACATTTCCCACTCCTCGGCCTCTAAGCAGACAGGATCAGGGGAAGACGCCCCCCCTGACGAAGCTGTGGTGAGGTCGGTTGCTGGATGGGAGGGAGGCGCCCCTCCGCTGCGAAGCAGCACAGGATGTCAGTCAGATGTTGTCCTGGACGAACTCGCGCATGAGACAGTTCGTCGCAGCCCCTGTACTCACTCTGAGTACGGATGCAAGAGTCGGGGGGAGAGGGCTGCGTCTCCTCCTGGTCCAGATCGAGACCTCCCCCGGGGTACCGCGTAGGCGTGGCCATGCGTGGTGAGGACAGCGGGCCTGGACCACCAGCTGATCTGAGACCCCATGGCGCGATTTCTAGGGGAGTATTGACCTCCCCTGCTGAGCATGTGACGAACGGAACTGATGCACCTGTTATCGATCTTGCAGGGGGTCGTGAAGAGGAGGCGGTAGCGTCGATCCCGTTGGAGGAGGAGAAGTCATCGGCAGGCGAGATTCACATTGAAGCGGCGCCGCACTTCTTCATCGCGCGTACCTTCTCTGTAGATCAAGACAAACCTTTGCGTCAGCACACTAAGCGTAAGGGAACAACGGTCGCAGTGCAACCAGGGCCCGACGTCGGTAGCGGCGCAGCTTACCGTCGACACGTACCGCTTACCACGCATATTCGTATCAACGACTCAGACGGCGTCCCAATGTCCTCCCTGCTCGACACGGGGGCCTCTTTGTCTGTGATCGATCGAAACTTGCTGGAGGTGTTAGGCGGAGCGGTACAGGGGACGCCGATGCCCATCCATGGCCTCGGAAACACTTCGTCCCTTGGATGGTGCACCATCCCGTTCTTTGTTGACGCGAGGGACGATAGAGGGCGTTCGGTTAGCCTCGAATGCAAGGTGGACTTCCATGTTGTCGATGCCTTCGCTCCGGGTCTGTGCTTGGGGCAGGACTTCATTAGCATACATGGTGTCGCGATTCACTGCCGACGGGGAACAGCCGAGCTTCAGCAGGATGCACGCACCTTCACTTTCCCGGTTCACGAGCATATGCCGATACCCTTCGCTCCCGAGGCCGAGCTCTGCACCACCCGCGATGTCGTCGTCCGTGCCCGCTCTCACGTCTGGATCCCTGTCGACACCGGCAGTCTCGCGCCGGGCTTGACTACACTGCGTTCCCTCGGCTGGCGGTAAACGAGACTGAGACCGTGCGCCTTGCCGGTCCGCTGGCAGTCATCAATTCCACTACATCGCGCCTCCTCCTTACCAACATCGGTACCACGGATATAACCCTTGAGCGCAGGACTCCCGTTGCCGACGCTCTCGTCGCGCAGCTTGGGGATGTCGGAGTCCACTCTGCACACTCGTTCGATCTGCCCGCCACGTCGCCGGTCGCGGCCGTCCGCTCCGCTGCTCCACAACCGCCGGTGCTTGAGCCCACGCCTGCCGATCCGTTAGATATGGTGGAAGAGCCGGACGGGTTCGGCCTGGTTGATCCCGCCATAGAAGCCGAAACCACCCTCGTCGATGGGGCGTTCAAAGTTGGTGTGAATTCTGCCGGGGAGCCTCATCCCGCCTTGGTCGAAGTGCTGCGGAAACATTCTGGGGCGTTCGCTCTTGACGGGCGACCTGGACGGGTGGTCGGACACCAGATGCCGATCGATCTCGTCGATGAGCGCAGTCTTCACCCGGAGGCTCCCAGACGAGCGAGTCCTGAGAAGCAGCGTGCAATGGACTCAGCCATTGACCAGCTGCTCGAGTGGGATGTCATCGAGCCCAGCACGAGCCCGGTATCCTTCCCCATACTCATGGTGCGCCAGTACAACAAGTGGCGGTTCTGCGTGGACTACCGCCAGCTGAACGCTCACACCATCCCCGACGCCTACCCGCTCCCGACCACCGACTCCATCTTCAACTCCCTCGCCGGGAAGCGAGTCTACAGCTCCCTCGATGCCATTCGAGGCTATCATCAGCTCGAAGTCCGGGAGCGAGATCGGTGGAAGACCGCCTTCACTTGTCACCGCGGTCTGTACCAGTACAAGACCGTGCCGTTTGGTCTCCGTAACGCACCGGCGATATTCCAACGGTTGATGGATTCCCTCCTCGGTGACCTGCGTTGGAAGGTGGCGGTGGTATACATTGATGATGTCGTCGTTGCCACCCGTACCATGGAGGAGCATGTCCGAGCGCTCGGTATCCTCTTGAGCCGGGCGGAGTCGGTCGGGTTGCGTTTCAGTCCTACGAAGTGCACTTTCGGAGTGTCGTCCCTAGTGCTCCTCGGCCGGAAGGTGTCTGGGGCCGGAGTCGCCGTCTGGTCCGATCGCGCACGAGCCGTCCTGGATCTCCCTCGACCCGTCACTCTGCGGCAGCTATACCACACGCTGGGGCTCTTCGGTTATTACCGGTCGTTCATCCCCGGTTACGCGACTATTGCTGCTCCGCTGACCGCCCTCACGCGTGGCTGGCGATGGGAAAGGGTCGGTGATCGCACTCACCTGATCACCGCTGACGGGTCACCCGCCTCCGCCGAGCGCCTGGAGATTCCGTGGGGAGATGAACACCAGCAGGCGTTCGACACTTTGAAGCGTGCCATTGCTTCTCCGCCCGTCCTCGCGCACCCCGACCCGGGGCGCCCGTACGTCCTCTACGTGGACGCCTGCAAAGATGGGTTCGGCGCCGTACTCCATCAAGTGTTCGAAGAGGAGGATCCCGCTCCGCCCGCCTCGACATCGGCTGCCCTGGTCCACACCTTGCACCTTCCCCTGCTGCCCGTGAGCGTCGCCCGTGAACGATGGCGCGCGTGGCTGCACCGCGACCGTTTCTTTGGACCTATCCTTCGCGCGGTTGAAGCCGGGGACACTACTGGCGAGTGGGTGCTTGAGGACGACCTGTTGATCCGTCGCGAGGATGGGGTGTTGGCGTTGCCTGAAGGCGGCATTCCTGACTTGCTCCGCGAGGTGCACGATCGGCGGGGCCATTTCGGTTTTACTAAAACCTTTTTGGCTCTTCGACGCTGCTTTTGGCGACCGGGATTGTCCACGGTGGTGCGCTCGTGGGTGAAGCACTGTCCTCCTTGCGTGGCGACGAAGCTCAGTCGGAAGACCGGTCGATTAGACATCGACGATGATGCGTCCTTGCCCTTCGAAGCTATCTCAGTTGATTTGCTTCTGGGTTTCCCTCGGTCGCGCGCTGGGAACGATGCGGTTGTCGCCATCTTCGACTTGTTCTCCCGAATGACGCTTCTCGAGCCCTGTTCAGCCACGGTGACTGCGGAAGGAATAGCCGCAGTGATCAGTAATCGTGTGCTACGCTATGGATGGCGACCTCGTCGCATCATTCCCAACAGCTCTTCTTCACACCTCACCTTTGTACTGCTTTCTCATTCTCGACATCGAATCACTTCACTCTTAACTTACTGTTTGCTAGGTAGCATTAGCTATTCTAGTACATGGTGATGAGAGTGGGATTCGAACCCACGCCCTTTCGGACTACGGCCCGACTCACCGGCGAGGTTATGTCCGCTCTGGCAGCTTCGCTGGGCGCCGAGTTAACGCCGTCCGTTCCCCATCACCATCAAGCGAACCCAGTGGAGAGGGCCATCCAGACCACAAAGCACGTCCTCCAGACGCTGTGCGTAGAGTCCAAGTCGCACTGGGACAAACGAGCAGTCCCCGCGGCGGAGCTCGCGATGAATTCCACCCCGTCCGTTTCCACCGGGGTGTCTCCGTTCGATCTCGTGTTCATCGCCCATCCGGACCTGGTCCACGCTGTGTTCGATTCGGGGGAGCACGCTGGTGTCGGCGCATTTGATGAACGTCTTGCAGCGGCTGATGCTCGGCTCGATGATGCCAAGGCCGCGATCCTCGTGGCTCGCCGGGAGCAGCAGCGCAAGTACGACGGGTCGAGGGCGCCGCTGCCCGTTTTCGCAGTTGGCGATTCTGTCTTTGTGCGGTTGCCTGATCGCCCTGTACCCGGTGCCCCGACGCACAAGCTCGCTGCTCGAAAGATGGGCCCGTTTCGCATCCGAGAGGTTCTTGGTGATCATCGCGTCCGCCTCGACCTGCCCGACCATCTGCGCATTGGTGACACATTCAGTAACAGTCAGCTCGATGTCGCGCCGGGCGGTGTTGATCCCTTCCTTACTCACCGAAGCGTCCCCGTCTCTCCTACCCCCGCGGTGGACGTGAGACCATCGTCGCCGTCCGAAGATCCTCCTTCCCCTCCTCTGCCATCTCGCGCTCGTCGTGCACCTGCCGTCCTCCGTGATTATGAGACTGAGCCGAGCGTGCTCACGCTCTCGCCGGCATCTTACGAGACGCTTCGAGGACCCTATCATCGACCGAGGCAGACGGAGATGGATGGGCGGAAGGTGGTGTTGCGGGAGAAGCCGGTCGCCTTCCTTTCGCGTTTAACGACCCCGTCCGAGCAGAGGCTGGTTGCTGCCGAGTTGGAGTTGTGTTGCCTCGCTTGGGCCTTTGGACGTTTTTTGCACTTGCTGGAGGGTGCCGATGTGACGGTGGTGACCGACCACTCACCCCTGGGGCCCATGTTGACGAGCGTGGCAGGACAGAAGTACGGGCCTGTGATTTCGAGGTGCCGGGCCTTGTTGATGCCTCACCTCGGACACCTCCGGTTCGTTCATCGCCCTGGGAACACCCACGTGAATGCGGATGCGTTGTCGAGGCTGGTTCGTCCCGAGACGGACATCTCTTGAAGGGGGGGATGTGATAGACGTGCTACATGCATGCAGTCAGGCGCTTGCTCTCATGTGCTTGCTCCCCTCACCCATTCCTCTCAGCCTCAGCTCTCTCGGCCGACTCTTCCACGTGCTCTTCCTTTTTCCTTTTCCTTTTCCTTTCCCTTTCTCTTTTCCTTTTTCCTCTCTCGCTTCCCTGCTCGCTTCCCATTTCCCTCACGTGCTCGTTTCCCTTCGCTCCTGATTTTCCCACACCCGTTGCATAGCAACAGTCCACTCACGCTCAGATCACCTCGCCACTGTACTTAGCATTCTCTCTCGCTTCCAGCATTGAATACCTCGTACATCTCACTTGTGATAGCATTAACTATTACAAAAAAGTGGCGCAAAATTGTGATCAGAATTGGCTCGCAACTTCTGGCGGCTCTCCAGTCCAACCAACAAACTCCCCCTTGTTTTGCAACCTTCACAGCTCCTCAACCAGACACTACTTTTGCCTCAAATAACGTTCTATGATTTCTTGATGATCTCTTCTACAAGTTCTGTAATTGACTCTGTGCCAGTTGACTGAGCAGAAATTGTGTGACTTGGTGGTGAAGTGCGACCTACAACTCGGTACATTTTTTTCTCGAATAACGATGTCCTCGCAATCCGACCCTGCCAGACGTCTCGCACCATGGCGGCGAAGCTTGTTAAACGAATACAGCTCAGATTTGTACAGCTAGATCGCTGTGTGATAGAGAATACATGGCGCTTTGTTTTGGAGAAATTCAACGTGTTGTTGTGAAGTTATGGTGAGCAACCCACCGACTGTCGGACAACCCACGGACTGTCGGGCGTCTGTATAGGCATATAAAACGCATAGGTGGAAAGGTCAGAGTTCCTCACGTTCTATTAAATGTCATATATCATGATCGACCATGAAAGCGATGCGATTTGATGGACGCTGAAAGGCTGCGAATCAATTGTGCGAAAGGCCGAAAAGTGCCACGAAAGGAAGGGGAAGAAGTTCAGCACGCAGACAAGGCGCAGAGCGACATGAAGAGGGGTATTGCCGACCCAGTAATGAATACAGAGGCCGCAGATGACATGAAGATGTGTGGAGTCAAGATCTTGATGTGTAAGGTAAACCAGACGCTGCAGCTGTGAATGTAATCAGTACTGCCGCGTTTGTTGGAACGTTCATTCGTGAGACAAACCTTGCTGTCTTTTCGCTTTCCTCACTGCTCAGTGATTCTATAGTCTTAAGCGGTGATTTTTCTTCCCCTTGTTCCATGCAGCATGTGAAAGAGTATTTGACAAGCCGACTCGGACTGGCCTGTGAATCGTTTGGTTCATTGCTCCTCTTCTTGGCACTCTCACTCCTACCTTAATTTTCTTTCCCTTCTCTTCTCCGCCACCTTTCCATGCTCGGCCTCGCCACATGCTCGAGGCTATCTCGGTTTGTTGAATCTGGATCGCCTCCGGTACTTTGGCCTGATTTGCGTCCTTTCGCCTCGGAAGCTCACGCTTCTCGTCCGGCGTCTACCTTCGCTTCCCATACCTCATCCTCATCCTCTTGATCCATTTCTGTGGTGATCCTCTGCTCCGTACGGTCCAGTGTTGCGGCGTTATCCTTCGCCGTCTAGCTCTAGAGAGCTGGAATCCGCAAGGCTGTATATAATGAAGGGACCCAAGCCACAGGTTTGATTCAGTCAGTGCGAGCAAAAAGGGCTACCACACGCACACGGAACGTACTTTCTTTTGGCAAGACTCTTCCGAGAAATCTTGCTCCCAATCGACTAAGATCGCGAACGAGGAACAATCCGAAGCACGCTGGGCCCGCCCAGTAAAACGCTGCTCCCGATGGATCTCCTCCCTCCTTTGTATTTGTCGACATCGATTTTCTCCTAGTCCATCCGTCTACCATGGCACCGACTCCCACGGCAACGCAAAATATACCCACAACTTGCGAGCCGCAGGTTGACTCGACGGAATCTGCGCAAGAGAAGAGAATCCTCATGCTTGTCATCGCCATGCGGCTGAGCATGATGAAGACTGGGAGAGGTTTTGCGGGGATCACTGTGACGAGCATGGCGGATTTGTGTCTGTTGATAGTCCTAGCCGTGCTAGCGAGGGAAAAGGCGGTATGGTAGGCTTGGATGAAGAAAAGTGAAAAGCCTAGAGAGAGGGAGTGAAAGGAAAGAGGGGAATGGAATTGGAGAAGCTATGGAAAGATTTTCAGCAAAGTCTCTGAATTCCTTTCTGGGCCGATTCGGTTCAGCTGGTAGTGTGACACAGGTGGTGTGATAGGGTAGCACGCAGTCGATGAGGACGTGATCGTTCAATACTTGGCCTGATGAACGCAACAAGGCTAAGTGATGTGAGTGTATGAGGATTTGACAGGCTGCGGGGAGTCACAAAGGGAGGAAACGCTCAGCACAATCAATAGTCGAAGTCCCGAAGAGGGTCAGCCGCACAAAGGGAGCCAAGCTCGGGCTGAGCAATTTAGAGGCTATGAGCCGATAGGGATGAGGATGGGTGCGGACTCGATCTCCACAGGTTTCTTGCCGTAGGACAGGAGCCGAAGTCATGCTGCGCATGCTGCGAGAAGAGTGTATTTTGCGAATCGCTTCGAGAATCGAAGTGGGGACAAAGGGAGAACATTGCTTCCTTCGTCGGGATCCTCGACGCGGACGGAGCACCATCATCAACATCCACGATTATGTTTTTTCCCACGCTTTTCTTTCCCATAAGCAGGATACCTGCGAACCAACATCATCGCTTCACTTCCTCTCGAAGCTCGGCGTTTCGCTTTCTCCAACAGTACCAACAAAACTGCGTGCTGCACCCGAACTTTCCTTATTACCTGGCCCCGTTTGAATCTTTGTTCCCTCTTCCTTTCCGTCCTGCTTCATATTTGCCTTCTCTAGCTTCCAAGGCATCCATTTGCTCTTCCTGGCTAGCTTTGAGGATATGGCGACATCCTTTCGTCCGGTGGAAAGAAGAATGGACCCAGTAGATCCAAGCATAACCCGAAAAGCTCTCTTACTCTAAGCTCTCTTACTCTCACACCTTCACACATCTCACACCTGCTCTCGCAACGACCTACCCGCCCATTCACACCCACGCATACACCCAGCCATTAAGCCGGTACCCACATACCTATCCATACACACACCTCGGCTCCATCCAGCCGCCTACCAACACGCCTCCTTCGCATCACATGGTCGGATACTACGAGGACTTATCTCAAGACTTAATGTTCGTAAAGACTCACTCGCTCGCTTCTCCGGTATATGGGTTCACATCACTCGACTAGCCTACGCTATCCTACTCCTTCATCGAGCATCTCTACTCCTCACTCACGAAGCAAATCGTCTCCATCAAGTTCAACGATCCTCGTATCATCACACTCGGAACGTCAAGACTTTCACGGCTGGCCCACGTCTGGCAAGGTGCCCCTCCGTCTCGCTGTTGACATCAACCATGGGTGCGTTTCGCCCATCTCGCCCTACCCATCTGCTATCCTGATCCTCATGCTGACCTCTTCTCTAGCCCCTTCCCCATATCGTCAGGCACATCACACACACCAGGCTCATCGTTGCCACTGGGACAAGGACCCCCACCAACCCGACTCCCCATCCTAGCCCCACCAACGAGAGGCGCACGGACCGTGCCCAGGACAAGTAGAGAAGAAGGACAAGAGGAGGCGGCCCCCGAAATTCCTTCCCCATTTCCGAGTCGATGGTCGAGCGCGACTAGCGTGCTAAACCACCTTTCCGCTCCGAGCGCGACTAGCGTGCAGCCCTTTTCCCTTCGGGGGATTGGCAACTCACCTTTCCGCTCCCATCTTCGAGGAATTGGACGAGGTCGACTGGGGACCGTTTTTTTCTGCCTCTTCTGGACGAACGTTTTGGGAGGCCGACCCTCTTCGAGGTTGGGGCGACGGTGTGCCGATGAGGTGCGGTGGGGCACACTCCTTCCCTGCTGGCTTTTGATGCCTGCCGGCAAAGCGACCACCATGTCTGCTGGCGAGTGCATCCCTTCTCACCGTGTCCCTGAACATCGTTCGCTGACCCTCAATCCTTCCTTGCACCTCTCCATCAACAGGTCATCACCCCGCCTGAATAGCTCGGTCAAGGGTCAACGCCATCCCTGCCCGGATCGTACACCCTCAGGGCTCACCCACATCGAGCTCTGCCTCGGCCAAGATCTGAACGCTCACGGTGACCATCACCATCGCTCGGTAAGAAGCTGCTCACCATCTCTCATCTTGATCTCTCGTCGATCCTATCCTCATATCCTGACCCATCATCTCTCTCCTCTTCCTCGACTCAAGCTTTATGGCCACCATCATCGCTGGGTAAGTTGACGCCTTGACGGAGCTCCATACTCCATCTCTCACCTCGTATCTCGTCGTCATCGGATGCTCATCATCGTGCCTTCCATCTGCCTCGACCAGCTCGCCTCGACCCCAACATGGACATGGATCTTATCAACCATGGTGTCTTCCCTCCCTCTACTTCTCCCGGCCATGCCTTCCATGTTCATCATATACACCCGATTTCTGCACCATCACGCAATCGTCATCCTTTTCTCATCGCTCAACGAGCATCTTCATTCTTGCTCATCTCTTGCTACCGTCTTTGTCCCTTCGTCTGAGTCAGCATTGAGATGGGTCTCATCCTCGAGAGTGTCGAGCTCATTCTTCCTGCCTTCTTTCAATGCGTTCCGTCGGGTCATGCCCCGTCCGATTCTCAGCCATCTCTTCCTAGTCTCTTCCCGAACGTCTTCCGTCGTCTTTAAGCTCAATGGAGAAGGGCAAGGCTTCAGTCATTCAAGTTGAAGCGGAGCTACTCATACAGTGCGTAAAAAGGAGACCAGTAGGAGGGAGTCAACCCATCATGTTCAGAACTCGTCATGTACCTGAGGAGCAGGCTGCGCATCATTCCCGATATTCTCTCTTCGCCGCGGCTCGTCCTCATCCGACGAGCTAGGATGTTGTGATCCCGATGATGAGCTCGCCGAAGCAGACTCAGCAGCAGCTGCTGCTGCCGCTTCCGCATCCCGAGCAGCTTCCGCTTCGGCGAGCTCGCCAAGTGCACCGTCCATCCAATCGAAAGCCCCAATCCGTCAATCAGCGCATCGACCATCTCTTCCTCTGTGAGGTCCCCAGCGTTGACCACTTCTCGTTCACCGGCTTTCGCAACGCGGCCATCGCCACTAGTAGTTCCTACCGCACCTGATTCCGTGCTTGCCCCCTCGCCTGAAGTCTCTGCTGCTTCTTTTGCACCCGCTGTTTGCAGTGTGAGAACTAGGCCCCACTCACGGTCGCAGTGCGCGTGATGACCGTCTCCGATTCGATCCCACCCTTGCCCTTCTTGACCACTTGGACTTCTTGCACCTCAACCTCAACGCCCAAGTCCTTCAGCATCCGCGACAATCTCTCGTCCAGCTCCGTAAGCCGCTTCTCGTTGCCTTTAGCGACCTTCCCGCTCCGCTCCTTGCCGGCGCCGACCCCTTCATCCGCGTCAAAGTACTCCTCATGGGACCCAACTCGACCTGCATCTTTGTTGCCGCCCGCCTCCGTCCCCCCCACGGGCTTGTCACGAGGAGTGAGGAATTGCTCCGTCTGAGCAGGATCCAATCCAAAGTACTCCGCCAACGCTTCCGAAAGAGCCTTTGACATTCGATCTTCAGCTTGCTTCCGTTTCTCCGCCTTGGCAAATCATCCTTCGTCCAGCCGCAG
Source organism: Tilletia indica (assembly GCA_001689995.1). Lineage (NCBI taxonomy): Eukaryota > Fungi > Basidiomycota > Exobasidiomycetes > Tilletiales > Tilletiaceae > Tilletia > Tilletia indica. The sequence goes on from MAPW01000029.1 coordinate 46,066, forward strand.
CCGCCGCCGCAGAAGGAAATGACGACGCCTCATGAACAGAAGAGGGAGTTTTGAACTGGAGACCCTTCGCCTGTATTTGCTTCCGAAGGGCCGCCATCTCTTCCTCTTCACGACGTCGTTTGTCGGCTTTGATTTCGCGCACAGCCGCTTCGCCGTCCCAGTCGTCTCGCACAATGGGTCGACAGTCGATGGTGTAAGCGTCATCAGCACCGCCGTGCGAGGTCACGGATCGTCGTCCGACGGCTAGTGCAGGGATGGAGCAAAGTCTCGATGTTTCAATGACGATGACGCTGCGGCAGAGACAGAAATTTAAAGGTCAGACATGAAACATTTGCTAGGCTGGGCAAACAATCTCCTTCTCTTTCTGGACTTACTATTTGCACACTGTCGTCTCTCTGATCATCGAGATGCGATCGACAGGATGAGGGCTTGAGCTGGGAACACAGTGATACTGGACCTCAATCTCTCGCGGCTCGCCAATGTCAACGCAGGGCGTACCATCAGACCAGGTCTGGGATATGTACCGCTGCGCAATAGCCGGTGGCCTCGCCGAGTCTGTCTGCCTGGTCGAAGGAGGGACAGTAACATCTGAAGAAGCCGAGTCTGACCTGGACGCGCCTCGCCCGGCCGCAGCCTTGGCAGCCGCCTCGGCAGCACGTCGGAATCTTGCGCATCTTTGTCCTTCTCGGCTGCAACGTCCTGGACAGCTGGGTCATCGAATGCGACAACTTCGATGAGAGCGGTGTGAATGTGAGCGCGGTCCGTGTCTACGCTGGAGACGGGCATTACCGCAAGCTGAGTGGTATGTTGCGCTGTTGATGATGAAGGTGCCGAACCAGGCGTGTCAGATGACTTGGACACCAAGTCGCTCTGATATTGTGCAGAGGCGGAAGCTGAGGAAGGGACATAGAGTCGGGTACCGCCGTCGTCCAAAAGTCTTTCGACGTCACTGCTCCATCGACCGAGAACATAAGCGGGCCATTGCGGGTCTTTCCGTGGCTCGATTCTCTTGATGAGTGCCTTTCCCGTCGCGCTATCGGAGGAGGTTTCCGACAAGTTCAGCGGCTCCGACTGTTACTGGTAGCGCGTGGAATTGAGTGATGGCGCGTCCGTGGCAGTACGAATATGTGAACCACTGGAGGCTGTAGTACAGGCAGTGGGAAGCGAAGGTCGTCGGATTGTTCGCGCCGCTTGCCTTCGACTGAGATTCACTTGACGGCTTCAGAGGTTCAAGCAGAGCTAATGCTTGCTGTAGGACTCAATTGCTGAGGCTGGCTGTGATTCTGGAGGAGAGCGGTACTTGTCTGCGGTTGAGTTGATGCGCGGAATAGCGCACAGGTAAGGCGAGTCTTGGTCCAGGAAATGCAGTTCTAGAGAGTGTGAGACCGAGGAAAGGGGCCGAGAAAGCGGTGCGCCGAGTGCGCTGAATATCTTTGATTCGACGAGCTCGTCCCTGACCCGTTCTCGCCTTGCGCTTGTGCCTGCTGTTGTTCGTGGTCGTCTCCGGCCGCATTATGTTTTACCAGCGTAAGCTCATCGCCGTCCACTGCTTGATGCGGGCCGCCGCCGCCGAAGAGCAGCGCATGTGTCGTTGCGTTGCGGAGGGGTTCTCGGTCCAGCCATGCGACTTGAAAAGCTGGGTGTGCGAAGGCGTCAGGTGGGAAGCGTTGATCTGAGGTCTGTGCTGGCCGAATGACCTTGACACTGTGTGCGACGGGGCCAGCGGTCAGACCGAGGAGCAGCAAGAGCAGGGGACTTGAGATGAGCATCTTGCGCCTGTTGGTCCTGTTTGATGATTCGCAGCAGGCCATCTTTCTCTTCTTCGCCATCATCGTTCGACACCTTCCGCTTGGGATTGGAGGACCTTGGAGATGAGGCTGGTCGCGGGAGATGTGGTGGAAGGTCGTGGGAATTCTTGAGCTCTGTTGCTATGTGGACATCCTTCCTGAGGCACACCCGGCCCTTCCGAATCCTCTTCCGACCTCTTCCGACTTCCTTCTCCCCCCTCATCTCGCCTCCAAGCTTGACCCCACGACACAGTCAGTAGTGAGATGAAGCGGAAGTCATGGTCTTTAAGATGTGCTGGGAATGGGCTGGACGCCGCAGACGTCGCTAACGGCACCGCTGAATCGATCGCTTGTGCGATATGAGCTGACTTTCTCATAATTTACCGCTTCCGACACCAGATGAGGCTGACCATCCTTCTCCAGAAGAACATCTTTGAGGTGGTCCGCTACAGGTAGACGAGCATGTACATTTCCGAGCTTTGATTCGAACAAGATGCTGATGTCTTCTCCTTCTCTTCTTCCACCTCATGCCTCATGCTGCATCATCTCCCCTCCTTCCGCTCTACCATCCGCAAAGGCGAGAAGATGCCAACGTCCAGCCAGGCACGACGGCAGCTCAGGTTCTCGGTCTCTTTGCTGCCTTCGAGCGCTGCGAACCTCCAAAAGCGTATAGGACCCAGCTCTGCATATCCGCACTCATCTTTGTTGCCGTGCTCGGACTTGCCGGTTGGCCAACTTATATACGATACCGGGAGCGTTCGCTATGGATCGTCCGCATTCAAAGGACCCGCGGCGGTCACAAGCTCTACATATGCAACAACATCTACATCCTCTTCGTCGTGGGTGTCTTCTACTACGGCGTATCTTACGTTCTTGCCTGGATAGAAGTGCTCTACATCGTCGATCATCAAGTCTGGAGGGTGAGTCTCTCTGCGGTGATAGGCCATTCGTGCCCCTTTTTGACTGCGACTCTTTTTACTCTCTCCAGGGCCTCAGTCGAACCTTGCAATGGCTTCCCCTTTTCTGGGCAGGGTGGTTATCCATTCTAGGAACGTTCCGAGTGTCCCCAGGCTTCATGTTGCGGATGCCCCCAAACAAAGGAATACTCGTACGGTTGCTGGTGAGGAGATGGATGTCCTCAATAACATCCTGCTCGTCGCAGGCCCAGCGGCCTTGACCGTAGTACAGCTACCTATCGGTGTCTCGGCTTTTTCAGCGTATCGTAAGTTCGCGCAGGCGTTGCTATATCAAAGCGAACCTCGGGCTGAACGCTTGCCTCTGCTCCTCACAGGTGACGCTCTCAACCAGCTGCACGCGTTTTTCCCAGACATCGTGGTGCTGCCTCCCGACCAGATACTCAGCAGCGACCAAGTTGCACAGGCAACCCGCGTCTGGCAGTCCTTCAAGTACTACGTCGACCTTGAATCCACATCTTTGCTCCTCTGGGGAATCATCGGCGGAGCGACCATACTAGGAATCACCATGCTCTGCGTCTTGTGAGTGCTCTCTGATCTGACATTCAACCGGTCTTGCCTTTGTAGCTGATCTTGTCGGACTGCAAACAGCATGATCAAGCACCTAAGGCGGGAGATGAATCGGGAGCTCAGTCTGGTCGGCTTTGGTCTGTTGGGAGTAACTTGCCGCTGGAACATCCATGCAGAGCGCTTGATCACATGCCCTATCGCTGACGCAGCGGCGATTGAGGCGGAAAAGTGAGTGTTCCGACTCTCCTTCCTCTGAGATATCTTTTCAAGCCAGTTTTCCATCACTGATCATGCCTCTCCTCGTAAGCAGTGCCGCGCACAGCAAGTTCTTCCCTCGCCTAGCAGCAACGCCTCGGCCAAGAGGTGCGTCGGTCATCTCGAGTCCACAGTCAAAGGCATCAATGATAGGGTGAGCTACGTTGGATGATACCCAGGCTTTTTGAGTTCTGAAAACATCCTGGCTAATCTTAGCTACTGTGTCTTTACATCTTGCAGTTCAGCGATCATGAATGTCACCATCATGAGCCTCTTCATCGGCGGTGGAGCCGCATTTTATACCTTCATTGCGTTGTTCTCCAGTGTGCAGGTCCGAGAAGGAGTCAACGTCTCCTCAACCGAGCTCTGCCATCGAAGCTGGTGAGAACACGTGCAAGAAGGCGAGCTGCTCCCTAGTAGTCGCTGACGATCGCTCTCTTCTTCTTCTGCGTCACAGGCTTTGCCTCACCGTCGTTCTTTGGCTGAACAACGTCGCGGCAGTTTTCCTCTCCATATGCATCTATCTCAAAGCTTTCGACCCAGTCATCGACGGTATCTCCCGACAACACAGCGTCTTTGTGCGGGAAGACCACGTCTCGCGCAAGTTCGACTGTGTCGACAAAAAGGACTGGCATCAGCCCTTCGTAGTCCGATGGTTTGCGCAGGGGCAGGGGGTACGGCCATCGAGGATGGTATGCGAGGTCGACGTGTCAAGTCCAGTCCTGCCACTCGAACGTTTAGCGACGGCTCTTCTCGACAATGTGCAACTGGACATCCCTCATCATCAACAGCAACAGGTTTCGACAATAAAACCGATCCAGAGGAAGGCTACGATGCTGACATGGACATGTACCGCACCAAAACAGCTACATCGAATCTCGGAGCTGAAAGCTATCCTCTTCATTTGATACGGACGACAGACTCGGCTCCTCTAATTGCCTCGGACCCCTATTCGGAACAGGAAGGTCTTCTGCCTCCCGGTGCTTACACCGGCGAACACATGATCGTCACTCAGCACATCGAGTACACCCAACAGACGCAGATCACTGCGACTCCCGTCGAAAGGATGGGACCTCTGGAAGAACAACATAGCAGGGACGAGGGCCAGAGGTCAAGACGGCGTCCGAGGTTCCGTTGAATTCACTCATACTCAGCCTCCCCTTCGAACGGCGTGCCTGTGGACTGGACAAGCGACGAACACACCTTCAAAAGCGAAGAAACGCAATCCAAATAACATTTCCGGTGAAGAAGAGTCGAGCCCAATCCGTGTGGAGGGCTCGCGATGTATTGAGTAACCCTTGGCGAAGTCGTGACCAGTAGTATAATAGTAAGAAGGAGAAAGGTGACAGAAGACAAAGTACGTGAGAGTAGTGTAGGTGGAAGCGTTGAGGTGAAGGAAGCCTGTATGTGGAAGCGTTAAGGTTAAAGAAACCCAAAGGAGGAGGCGAAAAGAAGAAGGGAGGAAGAAGAGGCAAAAGATGGAGAACATCATCCCTTGCGTCCGAGACCTCCCGACATAGCTCGCCAAAGAGCCGTCGACAGCTGGATACCCCACTTCTCGATGGTGGCAGTGAAGATGGAGCACACGAAGCAGAGGATGATCATACTCGAGATGAAGTTGACCAGAGCGGAAGCCCAGTACGGTACGCCCGAGGAAGCCAACAGGACGGTGACCATGGCACTCCAGGACCAGAAGATGGTACCGTGGAGCAAGAAGAGACTCATCGAACGATCGGCGATGAAGTCCCAGAACCGAAGGGTGAAGAAGGCCCGGTACCAGTCGCAAGTGTCGCAAAGGATGTAGAACCCAAGCACAGAGATGTAGGTCGAGAACTTGAGGTCGAAGTAGTCAGGCTCGATATGGGCGTCCGGTGCCCAGCTCCATTTCTCAGGGTTGGCAGTGACGAATGAGAGCTTGATTCCGTACTCGTCCGAGTCGAAGAATCGACCGGGCGCCTTGAAGTCGTGCAAGAAGACGAGGAGCGTGCCGGAAAGCAGACAAGCCCATCCGAGAAGCTGGCCATGAAGACGAATCTTGCTGAGACGGCCGAAGCTCTTGGGGAAGAGAGGAAGCCCGATCGCGAACCATTTGCGGTAGTTGAGCTTGTTGTCCATGTCCGCCACGATGAAACCGAGGAGGAAGTACAGGTCGACTCGACCGGCATACCATGAGAAGAACGAGCAGAGGAAGTAGAAGAAGTAGCGCTTGTAGTGATTCTTGATCTCGTGGGCAATCAAGGCGCAAGTGAGGACACACCAGGTGCCCTGAATCATGATCGGAATGACCCAGAGGATACCAATGGCGTACCGCAGGCAGATGACGGGAACCTCGGGAGGCATGGAGAACCACAGAGAGACATACATATTGATGAACTCTCCGCCATGTTTGAAGGATTCGTAGTAAGACCAGGTGGTCCAGCTCCAGCTTGGTAGACGGCGGATCCAGACGTAAGCGTCGACTTCCATGAGGAAGTAGTTGATGGCCGCAGCGAACAAGACGGGAATTGCGAGACGAGGAAACCGCCGGACCGTGGTGTCGGCCAAACTGCTGAGGCCACCCTTCAGAAGGTATCGATTAGCAATAACTCGGGCCGGGAGCACAAAGAACATGGCAACCTTCCATCGACCCCAACCAGCCAAGAGCCACCCAAGAAGACGAGTGAGCCACAGATTGAGTTCCGGATTGTGAGGAGTGCCGTTGTTGACCCATTGGAAGATGGCGAGCCAGTTACCAACCATGATCAGGAAGGAGCACAGACCACGAATAGAGTTCAGGTATTGAACACGGTTCGCACCACTGCTGGTCGTCTTGGTGTCCTCCGGACTCGAAAACTGGCGTCGGATCCCTGTGGCGGTACACTTGAGCGCACGAATGAAAATATTTTGCTTAGGTGGGTCGATCGCCTCATCTGAGTTGGGTGTCTCGACATTCCGGGTCGCTTGACCGCGACCTTTCTTAACAGCCGGGGCAGCCAAAGTTCCGACGGCGTCATGCACCTTGCGTGCTTTCCAGGGGACGATACGAGTTTGCCAGATGGACGTCGTACTGGCGTTGTCAGCCGACTGTCCAACCAAGGAGCTCGATCCGGGTACTGGAGGACTGGTTCCGTTCAAGCTTTGGAATGAGCTTGCAAAGGTGTCACGCATCCGGAGGGCGGGTCGTTGTAGGAGGGCACCGGGAAAGTCCGAAAGAGAGCCATCGATGGAGAGCACGCCACCGGGAGTTTGAGGAGGGAACAGCTCTTCTTGGCTGGGCTGAGAGTACATGGATTGAGCGACGGACCGAGACGTGGGAAGAGCTGGGGAAAGACCTCGTCGTGCCTCAGGGTCCACGCACTCGAATCCAGCAACGTCAGCCTCGAGGCTACCTTGATCGTCATCCTCAAAGGGGTCGATATTCTCCTCTTCATCATCATCTTCATCCTCGGCATCCTTGTGGCCGTGAAGCAGAAGGTTGGGAGTGTTCCAAGCGTTGGCTGCATCTTCAAAGTCCTTGTCGCCGTAGATTGAGGTCTTGCTAGCACTGGTCATGAGGTTGATCTGGCTGTCGACAAAGGTTCGGTCCGGGTGCTCGTCTTCAATAACTCGATTGCGGATAGCACTGTGCAGGAAGATGAGGGCGAAGAGTCCGGCGAAGATAGAGACGCAAATGACAGCATACTTGGGCGGATCATACTTGATGCCGGGCACGAGAATGGTCTGGATGGCATCGATACTGAATGGGGTGCTCCCACGCAGGGTGATGTCGTCTGTGCTGCACCTTGGCTGAGCGGCTCTGGCGCAGATAGGACCAAAGTTGTCACGGCGAGATTCGAGTGTCGAGTTGAAGAAGAGACGGATGGTACGGACATAGCCGGTTGCGTTGGTGCGAATCGGAGGTCCTTGCGACACACTCCTTTCGCCGTTCGAGGAGTGGGAGATGGAGAAAGGTACGGCGACGGAGGGGTGGTTAGACAAACGGCCAGTGGAAAGGAACCCTTGGGTCCGATTGGGGGCATTGTTGCTCCACGTCACACCTTGCTCTCCGAGCCAGTCGAAGCGGTGCTCAAAGTATGCGAAGTTCCTGTCGGCGCCCGAGAGCGAGATGTTGTTCTGAATAGGGTTTGAATCGTGGTTCGTGGCTGAATACGACCATCGGAATGTGGCATTCTGAGGTAAATTTGAAGAGTGGATACCGACATTCACAGTTTCACTGTACGGTGGAAATGTGAGCTGGGCTAGTCGAGGTTGGCGAAGTTGTAGATGCAGTGAACATACCTGAGGTTGTACTGCGCGGCAGCTCGTAGAACAGACCCTGCGTTCCTGGTGGCCGGCAGCTTCATCTCGACCCGGAAAGAACCATAAAGGATGTCTCGGCGACGAGAGACGACTGTAGGGGAAAGCCACACCAAGTCAGAGGGATCAAGTCTTTCAAATAGCAAAAATGTTTTCAGCTCACTTTGGGCACCCAGACTGACGTGATTGCTCATGTCGGCAGGTTGAATGTTGAGGGCCAGCGCTGATTCGTTGCTATCGAGGAAAGTGTTGTTATAGTTGAAACCCGCGCGGTATGTGGCTGTGAAGCCTTCCTCCCACTTGTGTACTTGATCTCCAGCTACGACCCAAGATTGAGAACCTGTGCCACTGTCACCGCTGTCGCTATCACCGTTGGCGTAAGGGCTTCTTGCGGGCTGGAAGACGATATCGTTTGCGGCTTCAGTCTCGTTGAAGTAAGTGATGATAGCGTCCGTCCATACAGCACCGGTCGCGGGATCTTGGTAGCCACAGTCGCAAGGGGCTGCTCCGACGGTCCCGGCCAGGCCGGTTGCGGTCAGGAGCACCAGTGATAGTGCGTTCACTCCACGCATTGCAGTACCACGAGAGCGTTGAGTCAGGTCCAATAGCTGGCCGATGAGGGCGAAAGAAAAAGTTGGAGCTCAAGGAGAAGGAGAAGGCAAAGAGGAGAATGGAAGGAAAGGATAGTGAGGAGAGGCGTGAGGGATGGTGGTAATACTTATTGAAAGAGAGTGAGTGTTGGACGAGCGGGCTCGCAATGGCAGGTGTCCGTCTGCTTCGTTTGGGAGTGTGTAGTAGGGTATTGATGTCAAATACACAGGAGATTGGAGGTTTGATGGACGCTGCTGTTGGGGGAAGAGACACAGGATCTAGAGCCCAGGTCAATTAGACGGCGGGATCCAGATAATGCAGATGACAGAGACTTACAGGCAGGAGGGTCTAGGGAGAAGGCCCTCGGAATTCAATGATTCGCTGCTGATGCGTCTCGAATGAGAAGATTAGGCGAAGGGAAGCGTTCAGCTGCGAGGTCAAGAACAGGGAAAGCAATGAAGGGCGAGGACCGAGGACTTCGGGACCGATAGATTATAGAGAGTCAACGCTTGGCGAGCAGGAAAACTCCAGGAACCACAAGACATCAGGCATCAGGCATCAGGCACCAGTCTACTTCTCCTGTGGGCCTTCCCTGCAAGCCACTAGAAGGAAACGAGACACGGAAGGGAATTGTGCGCCTCCCTGGATAAACGGCCGGAGCAATTGTGAGGCTCATCTACCGGGCGGGTGTTATGCCTTGAGGCTTGTGGCTTGAGCAAGTGATAGCGATAGGGAAAAGGACAGTGATGCGATCGATCGATTTGAAAGGACTGGTGTAACGCGAAGGGAGGCGGTGTGTGTGAGTACACGAGGCTGGTAGCACGGTCAGCAGTGGTGGTCGGGGGGTGTCATGAACAGTTGGATATTTCTGAACGCCACGCACAATCTTTTACCAGGGAAAAGACTGGTTTTACCAGCAAAAGCACGATCTCACCCGCAGCTTATTTTCAGTGGTAAACCCCTCCTCGTTCGGGAAGCAGCCTTAGCGCCCGACGCCCAGCAGGTGTACCCGTAAGTGAAACAAACAAACGCCACATAATGAGCTTATCTAACTAGCTCCATCAGTTGGTGGTAACTGGTGCAGTTGAAACAAAGGAAGCCCGCCTCAGGCCTCAGGCCTCAGGCCTAGGAGGCGGCGCTCACGCCTCACGGCTCACGCTCATGATTCGGAAGTTGACACACCGCCAAACTGCAGATCTGTGACCTTCGGTTTCATGCATCTGCTTCGTGCCCACGGTGCCGTCGCTCCTGACTTGCCTCGAAACCAACAATATGTAATAGGGACGGCATTCGCGACTACTTGCGACCGCCCGGTATATCTGAGACATCCAGCCTGTTCCTGCTTGCTGCTCCGTGCTCCGTGCTTCAGCGTCCAGCGTTCAGCATGCTTCATCCTTCATCGACCATCCTGCCGACGACCTGCGTGCTGCTGACCGCTGCTTGTCGAATAGTATGTAGTCCACTTTCAATGGGTCCAACACCTGCTTATCCGATCTTGTCCTGTATGATAAATGTTCATTTGTCCCTGCCACAGTTTCTGCGCCACCTACCCTTGGTCTGGGCTCATCGCTCGCATCACCTATCAGCGTTTTTCTGGTATCTGGACTCTGGCCCTGAGGGTATCAGGTATCAGGCTGCAGGCATCAGGCCGCCTGAGTCCCGAGCAAGAACAGATCTTGACTGATGCATAAGTTGTATGAGCCTCGACTCGAGCCCTTTCTCCGAGGTCCCGACTTCCGACGACGACCAGTCCTCGCCACGAGGCTAAGAGCTTAGGCGCTCAGTATCAGCCATCTTGTGCGAGCTGGATTGGCGGAGGTGGAAAGAGCTCTTCGCTGCTCACATCTCACACTGCGCACATGTACGCACATCGTGGGCTCGCAGCAGCAGGCAGCAGTAGTGACAGCGCGGACATAGGCGATGTAGCAGCTCTTCCGGGAGCCTCTCATGAGCCAATGTTGGAACAGGTCAACGCTCAACGCTCAACCAACATAATGCACTCATCAAATCGCACTACTGGTCGATCGAGTGAATCGATGTACTTCCTCGCAGCGAGCACCGCAAGGCGCCTAGACCCGATCATGCTGTATGTGCCTCTGATTCTACTATCTACTCCTGCTTGCTCTGTTGGGCCTTGGCTTTTATGATACTCCCTCGTCAGCCAGGTTCACGCTCATTCGCGAGTCATAAACCTGGGAAAGCTCCCCAATACGAACAAATGACTCGCTCCTCAGGCCTCAGGGTACAGGATGAGAGAACAAGTTGTCTATTGCACTTGCCAGCCCTGTCGCGATACCGTCTTCGGGCAGGAGGAGAGGAGAGGAGAGGAGCCAAGGAGATGCGAGGAGTATGATTGTATGAATGTCTTTGGCCAGTGAATGGAACTTTGAGATTTCGCGGTCGAAGGCAAGTACAGTAACTCAGTACTCAGTACTCAGTAGCACTCACTCAGCAGGGAATGGAGCGATAAGGATAATATCGACCGGCACCGCCCAGCGCCCTAGCGCCGGCCCTGCATATACGAGTATGTGGAGCGATTATTTTCCTGGGTTATTCACCAGAATTTAACCAGTGAAACATGTGCAGGAGTTCCTGCAACAGACAGCCTTGCAACAAACAAAAGGGGAGAGGACAGAAATACAGAAACCTGCAGTCGATCATCTAGAATCACCACCGCCACCACTCTGCACGCCATGCTTACACTTGTATGTACATACACACCTGTGCTGGGTGCTGACTGCTGCCAGCCTCCAGACGCCTCGTCTTCGGAAAATAGGACAGCACTACGTATATCGCCTGCTTGAGCTTCGGCGCTCACCGCTCACCGCTCGGCGCGACTGCACAGTATGTTGAACAGCTGCAGTACGCACACAATCTATTCGCTGATTGCTACTGATTACTGATTATGTACTGACTGATGCTGGTTCCAAAGTACGCAGATCCTGGATCCCGCGCGCGCCTCTTCACCAGGGTTCCTTTCAACCCCTTCGTACGAGTCAGATGGACTTACAGCCCTGAAGTTCTAGATCCTGCTCAACGACTTCTTTTCCTTCCAATACCTTTGACGCGTCCCTACCATACAGCCAAAGCCGAAGCCGGCTTTGCAGTCTGCACCAACCCTCAAGCTTGTTCTTCATCCTTATCATCATCTCCCACCCCTTCCCCGCCGTCATTCTCTTCCACATTCTCCTTCTGCATTTCACCTTCGCCTGGTAGTGACCTGGCATCCACCGTCCATCTTACTACGTTTCCTCGCTATCCGACTCTATCCTCACTACCATTCATACCATAGCGCCCCCCCCCCCCCCCTCCCACCTCTCCCCGACACTAGACATCGTTATCATCGCTCCGCAAGTCTCTGGCCCATCATGATGTCCTCATTCTTCAAAGGGATCTCCAATTTCGTCAACGATTGTGAGTCTAGTACTCACGCAGAATCAAACCGCTCTGCTGCAGAAAGGAATGGCGCTGAACGATCCTCTTCCCTCTTCGAACTTGCAGGGACACCACTCGCTCTCCTGTTCTGCTACATCTGCACATCATTCTTCTTCTACCTCGTCATTCCGGACTCTTTACACACAGGCCTGTGGTATGCCTTCATCTGTCTGCAAACCTTCGTCACCGTCGCCGTCCTCGCCGAGGCCATCTCCAGTGTGAGGCCCAGTGTCATCGCTCGTCGTGTGATGCGCAAGGCTGAGAAGGAAGGCTTCCCGGACATGCCAGAGGAGAAGTGCCCGCGGATCGATGTTGTCTTTGTGGCTTACTTGCCAAATGAGAAAGGTTAGTGCGCAACCGCCTGAGCTCTTCTCCTTCCGAAAAGAAAGCACTGATCGACCCTTCTCTCTGTTCGCCTCAGACATCATTCTTCGCCAAATTCGTTACGCAATCCGACAAACTAAGTACCCTTCATCCAAGTTGCACTTCTACGTGTGAGTCTCTTGGCGCCTTTCACGAATTCCAATCTTGGACATCAATTCTGACACCATGTCTCCTCACCTCCTTGTCACAGCGTTTACAACACCCCTGTGGACATTCCCGACGTCGAGGGTGAACTGCGCAAGATCGAGGCGCAATGCAAGAACTTGACCGTCTTCCGCGTGCCTAACTCCGCTTCCAAGGCAGAAAACCTCAACTTCTTCCTGCAGCAAAAGACAAAGGGAGTCATCACCACCATTCTCGACACCGACCACTTCCTCGAGAAGAACGCTCTCTACTACGTCGGCCGTCGTTTCCTCACCGGCGATGTCGATGTCATCCAGGGACGCTGCTGTGTTTACAACCACGACGAGTCATGGCTCACCAAGCTCGTAGCCGCCGAAGTCGACGTCATCTACGGTGCCATGCACCCCGGCCGTGCTGAGCTTCAGGGATACGGTCTCTTCGGTGGCTCAAACGGACATTGGAACGCATCTCTTCTTCGGACTCTCCAGCTGAACCCCAAGATGCTGACAGAGGACATCGACGTCGCTCTCCGAGCTATCACCTCCGGTGCCCGCGTTGCATACGATCTCAAAGTCGTCTCATACGAAACTGCTCCCGCAACGGTAATGTCTCTCTTCAGACAACGTTCCCGCTGGGCTCAAGGATGGACTCAAGTTTTCCTCAAGCACACCAAGCCTGCCTTGCAGCGTGGTGCATACGGAAGCACCTACCGCAGCCGATTCGGTCTGTTTTTCCTCCTCGCTTTCCGAGAGTTCTACTTCTACTTCATCAGCCAGTTCACCCTCATGCTCATGTCGCAGTTCCTCACAAACCCACCCACGTCTTGGGACATGCTCTACAGAACCTTTGTCGGATTCTCCCTTTCGATCTGGATCCTCGTCCTCAACTTGGCCTGTCTATCCGCCATCGCCTTCGTAGCGCTCCGCAACACTTCCACCTTCGTGCGACCAGCCTCCGTCATCACCTTCATGGCTGCCTCGCCTCTGTACTTCACGATCGTCAGTATGGTCGCTATCATGTGCCACTTCCGACAATTCACCAACTTCAAGCGATGGAACCCTACCGCACGGACGAACACATCACAGGCTGTCCGCTACCCTGACAGCTCCAACTCCGGGTTCGCGACTCCCGTCAGTAGCCTCGCTTGATTTTCGATCCCTACCCCCTTCGTCACGTCACGTCACCTCTATTCTCTTTATCTCCCTCACGGTTACGGGTCTCCACTAAGTCCCATATTATTTTCTTTCACCGCACTATACGATCATTCAAGGCAAGCCTCGCATACTCGCTGGCTTTGCGCTGGGCTCTTCTAACGTTTACTCCTTCTTTCTCTGTCACGGGCTTCTCTCGCAATATAAATGATGGTACTCTTGGATATTGTAGACCTGTCGTCCTTGGGTGTATGATACAGGTGTGCGATGCCTTCTGATACGACAGAGCGCTCCGCTACAATGCGGATCACTGAGTCGGTCTTGGAGAGGCTAGAGCCAGACAGTTCATCTCCAACAAAAGAAAAGTATATGTAGACGTGATATTGTCGAAGCGAAGGACAGCCAGTAGTAACCAGTGTAACAGAAACGTGAACAATCCCAAAAGAAAACGTATATAAAAGACCCGTATGCCGTGCAGAATGTAGACCAAGAACAAGGAAAAGTTGAATAAAGGTGAGACGATCCGAGAATAGTTGAAGTAAGGTGATAAGGACGGGTTCCGTCAGTAGCCAGAGGGTATGAGTCGTGTAGGGGTCGATCTCTAGGTTCGGACCCAGTTGAATAGCCACTTGGCAGCCACATTCGACGTCGCCTCGGTAGCCCAGAAGAAGATCTCGGCAGTGACGAGGGAGACCGGCACCGTGGCCAAGAAGACGGCAGCAAGTACCTTGGAGGGGTCCGTGACGCCGACAGAGTGTACCAAGTGGTGGTAAAGGAGTGAACCAAGCGAAAGCATGATCGTACCACTCGTAAGGAAAAGGGCGAAGGAAATCCGACCGAGCCAACGTAAGGCGATATTGTCGAAGACTGCACGGACGGAGCGAGGCGAGAGCTCAAGCAACAGCAATGAGGAAGCGGCGACGAAGTAGTCGTCAATGCGCGGGAAGCGGTAGATGGGTTCGGGAGTCTGGACCCATCGTCCGGTCGTGGCGTCGACGTGAGTGGCCATGTAATCGCTGTGCTCGGGCATGCTGGCGAAGTAATACTTGAGGAAAATTCCTAGCGCCAAGATAGTGAGAGGAACCAGAGGTACCCAGAACTTGATCGAGCCAGATCGGGTGATATTGAGGGAGCGGGGCATAGCGGGGAGGTACACCACTGTTTATTGAAAGCTGATGTCAGTTGAGGAGAACTTTGTCATTCAATCGAACCTTCCATCTACATACCGGACAATTCTGCGATTGCCAACCCGGTGGAACTGTAGAACGCCCAACGACCACTCCACCACGAGGCGATGATGAACACGATGAAGAAGACAGCCTTCCACTTGACAATTGTGTATGGCATCAGCCATGCAATGGGCATGATGGAGTAGGTTTGGCGGAAGATAATCGGGATCTGCGAGTGAAGAAAGGGCTCGGAGTCAGGATTGTAACGTATCGAATCGGCATTAGCTACTCACAACGAAAGAGAAGGTACTGGGGGGCAGGAAGGCAAGACCGCGCTCGTTCAAGGCGAAGCCTTCGCTCATCAAAAGCGTAACGACAGAGTTCTGATGAGTGACAGAATCAAGTTCAGCTTCAGTTATCCTGGAGCGTGACAACCAGTAGCTGTGAGCTGGTACTCACCACGTACGTCAGGGTAGATTCCCAAATTCGAGGAGGCAAGGCGAGAAGGTTGCTTGTATCAACGCTCAGCTGGGTTGCATGCTGAAAGCGCCAGCTACGCTCAGCACAGAGGTGAAGGCAAGAGCGACCGCCAAAGGCAGAATGAACCGAAACGGCCTCCGGAAAGCAGCGCCAGCAAGAGTGATAGCGTTCCGTCGCTCGATGAACGTCTGCAATACACATCGACCGCTGAGGATCATGCCGGCGGCTAGTTGGAGGTTGCCATCGAACAAGACGGGTGTGAGGGCTTTTCGCAGCGTGTTCTGCCAAGATGGGGCGACGTTGATGAAGCTGGCGGACGAGTGCCATCCACATCTGTGTCCGTGACGACCGCGGGAGCGAAGAGGCGGAAGAAGGTGAAGATGAGGAATTGCAGGGCGAGCAGACCGCGGAAGCCTTCGAGATAGCCAATGCGAGTGGAATGACTCCGGCCCAAGTCGTTGTGATCGCTCGGGTTGAAGGCGTAGTCAGTTCGCAGGGAGCGAGCTTTCCCCTTGAGGACCAAGAAGCCGTGTTCATTATATTCCACTTGCTCCTTCTCTGCGATGGTGGGGTCAACTACGCGCTTCTCGTCCAGGAAAGGCGCCGGAGCCGGTGTGATTGATGGTTGAGCAGACATATTGCTGGCGAGAGCTTGCTGTGGGTAGTCTTGACAATTGAGCGAAGGGAGTTGGGAAGAAAAGAGAAGGGGAACGAGGGGAGAACGAGATGGAAGCAATGTGTGCAGCAGCGGGGGGAAAGATGAACTCTGACAAAACGTTGTGTGCTGCGAGAGGAGCCCTGATAGGATAGGATCGGAAGAAGGAAAGAGAAAGTCCGTGTTGACCTTATTGTTGGAGGACAAGGCCAAGTCGTTGTCCAATACGGTATTCAGAAGAAGCCGTCGATTTTGTTCTGGCCTCGCTCGACTCCAAGACTTTCGCTGCAACAAGGCCTAGAAGAGGGTTATCAGCCTCATCACATCTACATGCATGGCAATCCATATCTATGTATACCGTCCCTGCAGACGACGCTGTGCGCTATACGGCGTAATGTATGGCCAAGGGTCGGCGGTCAGCAGCGGAAATACTCTTGTCAGGCCTCAGGCTTCAGGCTTCAGGCTTCAGGCGCTTCCACGCTTCCACCTCCGTCGGCTGCGAGAAGTCGGAGTAATTCTTGAGGCTTGAGGCTTGAGATTTGAGATTTGAGACCATGCGTGGAGCGTGAAGTCGAAGATATGTGTCTTGTTGCCTCTGCAGCGGCCTCTGTAGCGGCCTAAATTGACCCAGGACATGGTAGTAATGATAGTGAGTTGATCCGTGATTCAGGTTCAGGAGATGTAGATGGCGCAGCATGCTTTTATATACTTTTTAAATGATAGAAATTATAAATTATAAATTATAAATGCAAAATGAAAATAAAAAGTCTCGGAATGGAAATAGAAAATAGAAAGTCCAGGGGGAGAATGAAGCTTTCGAACAAGAACGTACCCGCGTACCCGAAGCATCGTTGGATCCTGCTTCGAGTATAATGTACGTGTCTCGAGGACCACCGCGCGACCATGCAGCTGTGTATGAGCCGCTGATTTCTTCCTCCTGCTTTCTTGATGCTCGATCCCGCTGCTTCCCGAACGCAACTGCGCGTTGCAATTCTTACTACATACTCTGTGCTGCATCAGGCATCACGCATCATGCATCACGCATCACGTTGCACATCTGTACACACACCATTTTTTGGGACATGTGATATGTAGTCCTTGGGTTGTGCTTCGTGCTCGGTGCTCACCGCTCACGTAAAGCGTGCAGCGTGAAGGACAAAGGGCAGGAGAAATTTCGAACTTATTGCTCTTTATCCGTGGCCGAATCCCGTATCCCGGAGCGCGGTTAAGTTGTCAGAAGCAATCTGAAATTTGAAATTTGAAATTTGAAGCCTGAAGCCTGCAGGTGAAGGCGGTGAAGCGTGAAGCGTGAAGCTGTCAGCCAAGTATGCAAAACATCCTGGAGCGCTGGAGCCTGGATACTGGATACTACTGGACGCTGGACACCGAGGCCTGTCTACATATCTTCCTGTGGTACATGCATAAATTAAGGCCGAGAATGAGAACGCAAGAATAGAGCGGTACCTTGCATTGATTGGTTCCTTCTCTGCTAATGCATGAAAAACGCCACAAATTAACGTTCTAGGTTCGTCACTTAGTTTGTGGCGTAGGCGCTGGTACAATGATCTTGCGCTCGCTGGTACAGAAAAGGAAATGAAAAGTACTTTCGAATTCCATTCGCCTCATCTTGACTTTCGTTGATGCGTTGATGGTTCACTTCCTCGCTCCTCTCTTCTTCAGAATTCAGTTATCACCCTGCGTCTTCTGCACCGCTGCCTTATGCCTCAGGCCCTGTGCCCCGGCGCTCAGCGAACACCTTCAAGATGCGGCCGATTACGCTCTACACACTACGGTCCTGCCTTATCACATTCATTCACCATTCATCATTCTCAAGGCTTTTCCAGGTGCTATCAGATCTCAGATCTCAGGCCTCAGGCCTCAGGCCTCAGGCCTCAGGCCTCAGGCCTCAGGGTGCAAGCCTCAAGCCTCGAGCCTCAAGCCTCAACGCGTCCCGAGCTGCAGCTGCGAGTAGCTAGGAAGGGATATGTAAGTATGTAGGAACATGGAACGGAAAGGTGTCGACGCATCATAAACTAATCGCCCAATTAGTAGTGCATCGATGAACGAAGTCATAACGAATTGACGGTAGGACCGGGAAATTTTGACCTCTCAGTGAGCCTAGGGCGTGTCCTGCAGCACCCTTGCTTTGAAATTTCCCATATTAAATTTTAAAGCACGCTTTGACTTTGCCGATCCAAAGCAAACTGCCAAAAACCTGTCCTGCAACACGCTGAAAACGTGCTTTGCTTTGGATTTTCAAAGCAGATTTGGGTTTCAAAGCACGAAAACCAAAGCGAGGTCCAGAGGTCGCTCCAGCTTTTTGCTTTGGATTTCTTTCTCACTTTGCTCACATGGAAGTCAACACTAAGAAAATTTTCATCGCCGTCCAATCGCCTGCTCATCTTCATACTTTCCGGCCTCATCCGCAGGCCACTGCCACCTCCAATCATTGCACTCTGCTAAGCAAAACGATGGCCAGATGCTAGCATCGCTACTTGGTGCCGCTTGAGATGTGCTGACTGTATGGATGGGGGCTGGATGGAGGTAAACTGATGGCATGGTGGTGGTCGACTGGAAGGATGGTCACCTGGTTAGAACTTTTCTCCCATGTGTCCTTCATTTTTCAAAATTCTATTCCGTTGTATTTGCAAAAACAGGCGACGATTGATGATGGATTGTCCTGATGCGAGTTTCTGCTGTGCTCTGGGTCTTTCAAAGCAACTCAAAGCACAGCAGGGACAAGAATTTGTCCATTGCGCTCTTTTGCGGGAAAACCCCAAAGCAAAGCAAAATGCTGCAGGACACGCCCCTAGGCCTCGGCGCTCAGCAAGGATTCAGGAGGAGCGATAGCGTCCAAACGCGAGCCGGAAGCAGGCAGCCGCACGACCAACAATCTTTGTATCTCTCATTTCTAGGCTTCAGTTAGCTCCCTCTCTCCTGCAGGCAAAACTTCCGCAGCTAATCGTTCTGACCTATCGTACTTCAATACCCTGCACTTCTTTCTGCCGTCTCGACGCTCAACAGTTGCTCTCCATTCACCACCTCTTCCACTTCGAGGACCATCTTCCCTTCCTTGTCCCATTCGAACAGCTTTGAGCACGCAGCCCTCGACGATCTTTCAACCATCCCATCTCGAGCCCCTACACACAAGAAGCTTCTGGTAACAGGCAGAGAAGCAATGGCCTCACTCGCACCTAACTTCGCCTCACACGATCGCCGCCCCAAATCGGCTGGCAGTAGTATCTACTCCAAGCCATTCGGTAGAGCATCTTCCTCTCAGCCCTACTGGAAGAGTGCGTCTAACTCCCCGATGAGCTCGATTCGGGGCTCACGACTGCCGTGGAACCATCAGATCGACACTATCAAAGAGAGCAACCACATAGCGAGCTGGATCGTGTTCTCGAACAAGAACTTGTGAGTACTTCATCATCCCACATAGGAAGTGCGCCAAAGACGATCATTAGCTCTGATCAATCTCTTTTTTCTTCATCATCCACAGGACGGTCCCAAACCCTGACCAGGCTGAGGTCCGCCAAAAGCTTGTCAACGAGTTTCCCTTCCTTCTGGACGCCGAATACGCAATGACAAAGACCGCCAACACTGCCTCCCGGCCCCGCCTTTTCTCCTTCGCCAGCGCACCTAGCATCCTGGTTTCCAGCAACAGCCTTCCCAACCTCAACTCTCTCCGACTGAGCTTCGTCGCCTCCGAAGAACGAAGTGTGATGCGCGTCAAGCTGGTAACGGAGACTCGAGCCCTGGCTTGGCGGCCTATCGCGGCCGTAACAGAAGAACAGGCTTCCGAAGAAGTGAAGACCATCACACCTTTGGAATGCCTTCCGGGAGCATGGTCACTCCGAATCGACACTCGAGCCACTGCCCAGCGCGCCCTTGCCAAAGGTCCAAACGCCTGTCTCAAGCGCACCTTTGAGCTCGAAGACATGCGAAGAATCGCAGCCTGTGTGTCCTGCGACGGTTCCTCGCAGGGCAAGTGCAGTGACTGCAAAGGTATCGACGCTGCCGGCTGCTTCTGGTGCAACAGCTCAGGTCGACGCCGTGGTGCCGAAGCAAAGAAGGCGTGCCACCACTGCAAGGGCCACGGACGGACCTACTGCTCCAGCTGCAAGAACTCGGGCAAAAACACGTGCACGACGTGCGAAGGCAAAGGCAAAGCGCTCATGGGACTCTTTGTGGACGTCAAGGTGAGCGTCAGGGAGATGCCCGCTGTCTCTCTGTCCTCGCTCCTACGCAGCTCGGGCACCTCTACCCCCGTCACACTGGGAGGGAGCAACAGTGGCCCCTCTACCCCCAGCATCTCTGCTTTGACCCAACTCGGCATGAACGACGACAACGAGATGTCGATCAAAGTCCTGGCCAGTGCACGAATCGAACGGCTCGCAAACGACTTCCTCGCCGCTCAAGATGACTGCGTCAACCCCGCCCAACCCGTCCTCGCAATCTGCGAATTCGAGCGCTTCTCAATCCACACCGTCGTAGTCGGCACGTCCGAGATCGTTGGAACGCGCAGTAGTCCTTCTCCTCCAGGCTCTTCTTCTTCCGATGGATCGGGTCCTATGTCCGGCTTCCTCGACGCAACGAACACTGCTGCGACGTGCAAGAGCCCTGCCCCGTCTTCTAAATCGACGCGAAGCATCTTCCGACGCCGAAGTGGTATGAGCAGCTCCAATGCCTCGGCCGTTCCGTCATTCTGGACCTTCAAGGTGGCCTCAAGCCCTGGCGTTCCGCCTGTGCAAGTCCCCTAAGCCTTAAAGGGAGGATGTATTTTTCCACCTTTACTTTTAACCTTTCACGATCAACAGCCTGGCGGCTCTCACATATAATTCGGTCTTGCTCGATCTCCGACTTCACACCCGATTCACGATTCATTCAACGTTTTTACTCGACCATTTCTACGCTCGATCTCATACTGCATATTGACGCAGAGGATCAGGGCGCGATAGACGGCAACCCTTTTCACTCTCACGGCTCCAGGATCTCTCCTCTCCCTCTCGCTCTCGCTCTCCGGATACAGCATACACTCACTGAGGCTCTTGGACTCCTTTCTGGCTATATTTTCTGTTACCTTGGGTACCTTGTCATTGAATCTAAAGAACGTTACCTTCGCGCTTCGCGCTTCAACCTTGGAAATTGTGATTGCTCGAACCCAGGACAGAGTCCGGTCGCTAACAGCTGATCAACAGCGCCCGTTGTCGATTAAGCAGTCATCATATAGCAAGGAAGGAAAGTAGGTCCTGAAAGCGAACGTGTTCATTAAGGTACTATAGCAGAGGATAAAGGGCCACTGTGACTGGCTGCACAAGCCATAGAGCCGGAAGGTAGGATACCAATCGGGACGTGTCCGGACGTGAAACGCGAAGAATACCAGGCGGTTCTTCGATGGAATCCGATCTAGTAGGAAGAATATATACGATACTTGGGGTAGAAGTGGTGTTGCGTCCAGTTTGTTCCGCGTAGTTAGATGTGTTCGGATGCAGTTCTGGTATCTTGGAATAATCGAAGTCGGAAGGGACCTAAGGTGCTACCCATACGAGACTCGTGAGACCGGGCTGCAGTGGGGAGAAAAGAAGTACATGAGAGATGGGGCACAGTCAGCACAGGTCTGACCTAGAAAGAATGAATTGAGTTGAAAAAACACATACCCGGGTGTTGAAAGTGGTTGCCCGCCCATCAATGTTCAGCGCCAAGTTCTGTGCGTCGCCACACGAGTTGTACAAAACAAGTCCAACGCGTCGACTGAAGACCGTATCCGTCGTCATCGCGTTTGAGGGCCCCAGCTTGTCACCCTTCAGCGCCGCTGCAAATCCTTGGCTGGTGATGCACGTCATATTGGACGACGAGTTTGTGACGCTGTTGGGTTGTTGGATCGTCAGGGCGCGGTAGGCAGGCCCACCCCGACAGTGCTGAGATCAACAGCGGCAGCATCGAAGTGAGCCATGGTGAGGTACTGTGCCTGTACCTGCACCCATGGATCAGCAAAGTGGTCTGGAGTGCTGATCTGCAATCCACCGACGCAATTCGAGCAGTAGGCCGACTTCAGACGAGGACCGTTCTTCGGATCCAGAGCAATGTTCCAGATCTCGACAGAACGCGCGTACTGGTTGAGCATGGGGAAGTAAACGGACTCCAGCCAGTATTTCTGCGAGTCCCATCTTGTTTTGGAATCGCTGGTCGTCCCTGTGAACTCGGTCATGTGTGTCTCGAGCGATAAAGTGGTGATGTTGGCTCGGAACTGACTGATCTGAGATGCATCGCCTTTGTACGCGTGCCATGCGATGCCATCAATGGCGCTGCTGTTCAGGTTGACGATATCAGCAGCATCCTGCCAGAGGGCAAAGTTGTGGTCGTGCGCAAAGATCTTCATGTTGGAAAGATTGTAGGCTGGTAGCAAGGCTCGGATGGTCGATGCGAGCTGGGATTGTGTTGCACTATCGACAATGGTGGATGGATACTTGGCCGCAAAGCCAGGTTCGTTTTGGAGCGTCATGGACCAGGCAGGAATACCTGCGTCGACGAAGGCCTTGATGGACATAACGTAATATTGTGCAACCAAAGGAACGAAGGAAGGGATGATCGAGCCGCCGGATAGAGATCCGCCCGTCTTCGTCCAGGCAGGTGGCGACCATGGTGAGAACATGACTTTGAGCTGAGGTCGGATGGCGATGATGTCTCGTAGCACAGGGATGAGGTAGTCATTTGCCACACCCAGGCCAAAGCCGGCGCTTTGGAGAGCATTGGTGATGTTTTTCGGAGAAGCGATTGCTTGTGCCAAGATGTCACCTGGGGGCGCATTAGGCGCAAAGACATATTCTTGCAGAGAGAAATCGGACGATCCGAGTGGAATCCGCAAGATTGGGATTCCGGTGCGAATGTTGAAGAGAGAGTTGAGGGTCTGGTTGTAGATGGTCATATTACTTTGCTTGAGTTGAAAGAAAGTGTATGCCGCCGAATCGGTGA
Organism: Tilletia indica; assembly: GCA_001689995.1. Taxonomy (NCBI): domain Eukaryota; kingdom Fungi; phylum Basidiomycota; class Exobasidiomycetes; order Tilletiales; family Tilletiaceae; genus Tilletia; species Tilletia indica. Next base: position 68,827 of record MAPW01000029.1, read on the forward strand.
GCGCTGCACCAAAACCGTCGATCTGCTGAATAGGAAGGCTGGTGTTGACGATAATGTCGGCCTTGGTGGTGTCATTGGAGTATGTTTTGAATGTGAATCCTCCCGAGGTCCAGTTAAAGATTGGCGCCGATGAAGAATCTTCAGGACTTGTGTAGAAATAACCTCTCGTTTGAAGACTTCTGGAGGACAGATCTAAGCCGTCGGTGGGGAAGTTGACAGGCTTGACATGAGGCCGGTTGTTGTCAGGTTTGCGAAGGCCGATTCCCAATCCGGCTCCGAGGGCAACGGCGAGGACAATCAGGAAGACGATGGCAGCGATTGCGATCTGGAGAAGATGTCACCGAATATCAGTTTGAAAAAAAACCACCCTCGACAGCAGAAATCAAGAAGACGTACCTTGATAAGCCTCTTCCTCTTGTACGATTGGCCCTTGTGCCAGGAAGAGTCATCGTTGACTCCCGATTCGCGGTGTCGAGTGTACATGGCTGATACAGTAGCGAGCGTTCCTTCTTGATTTGGGATGATGAAAAGGGATGTCGGTAGAGGTCCTCCTTCCACGGTCGCAATGAGCAAGTATGTACGAGTATAGATCCAGATATGGAAACTATGACCTTTATCGTGCGTCTAGGGACGAGCGTAGAAACAATGAAGCCGGATGAAAGGAGAGTATGGAATAGGGCGATAGTGTGCGATAGTTTGCGGCCGAGGGAAACAACAACGGCGAGCGTGAGGGACGTATTGGGGTCGGCGGGTGTAAAGGTGTTGAAGGTGGTGGTCGAGGCGATGAAAGACGTCTGCGACTAGAGATCCCGCCTTGCCTTGCTCTTTATGGTCTAATATGTAAGCTAGCGAGAAAGCGGGACTGCGGGACTTTTCTTCCAAAACCAGCCAGGCTCTCTTTGCGATTTTGAGCCTATGTATTATTACATAAAGATCCCGATCCGGGCCAAGGGCCAAGCTTTGAGCAAATGAGCAAAAGAGGAACACGATTTGTTTGTCCGGTGCAGCAGACAAGCTCTCCATAAGCAAGGTCGAGCGCGTGAGGATGGCAGGACCTCTTTATCTTGACCATGCACGTACAGTAGACTCCCTCTAATCCCATAGCGATCGGTGGACAGTTTTGGGCTATGGTTTTGAAAGAGCATGGAATTAGAGAGAAGTGTGCCACACGTGGAAAATTCCACGTGACCCATATAAAAGTGGCGTTCAATTAACACCTGAAGCAAGCAAAATGCGGATTGTCCAGTGGCTCGCGTGGCAATTGACCAGCGAAAAGGTCCGCAGTTGGAATTCCACAGCTTGCCAAAAAAACAAGGGAAAAAACGATGTGAATTTTGGTGTACTAGCCTCGCAACACCGTGCGGCAAGCTCGCAACACGGTGTCGCGAACACTTTCACGTGACTTTATCTGTTTTTCCCATACAGAAACCAGGCCTCTGACGCTATGGGGTTGACAGAGTATGGGTCTTTTTGTCTGGTCCCACCCTCTGTTAGTGAACGGTCCGAGCTGGTCACAAGATGGTCACAGGTTTTGGAAGACAGAAGACTCGAAGGACCGTCCCTCCAAACCTGAACAACCTCACCTCCAACCTTGGTCGCAAGACAGCTACAAGACAAGTACAAGCTAGCTGTAAGTCACCCTACCCTGACCGCTTACACTCCTGTGTTGCTGATAACGTCTCCTTTCTCCCTTTGAACATCCAGCCTCAACTCTAGCCACAATGCCACATAGCAGCGCATCATTCATCAACGCGCGTCAAGACATCACAGCTTCTTCTCTCAAAGCTGGATCAGAGGCGCATACAGTGAGTCTTTCACATACCCCACCCAAACGCGCACAATGACCCATGACTTACAGTACGAGGCTCCTTTCTTTCTTCCCCCGCTCCGCATCTGCTTCTCACTTCTATCTGACAGCGCGTTCAACTATCAATACCATGACTCGAGACGGGCCAGTCTTTTCACGAGGACGACCAGATCAGGCACGCTCGTGAGTCTCTCGACTACTGCGCCTCCGCAGATGCACGCTACTGATTCTATGACATTTGCGTTTCCGATGTAGGCAACCTTAACCGGAGATGGGATAACGTGCGGATTTTGGAGGTCAAGAGCTGGGAGCGGACATCGAGCGGCCCCTGATCAAGCCGCTCGACAATACAACAAGAAGGAAGGGACATACGTGGGCAGGAGAAAGGAGAACGAGGAGAGTAGGCGATGACGCGTCGGACGGCCCTTGATCCAGCCGCCCGACCAAAGATCATTGAGGACGGACGCACACTGGGAAGGCCGAAGGGGAAAGGGGAGAAGTGGTGATGGCGAGTCGGGCGGCCACTGATTCAGCCGTCCGACCGCGGATCGTCAAGGATCAGCTTTGCTCCGGGCGGGCCTTGACGCTGTCGCACGGCGGCTGCGGCGCGTAGGATGGAATGCAAGGGGGGAGGTCATGGCGGTTTGTTGCGGGGCTCAAAGATCGCATACACAGCGTGTCATAGTGAGTGCTACCCTTAATCATCCATACGCATGTACCGACTAACTACTTAAGATTACTTTTACGCTTTACAGTCCCTTCTTTGACCTTTTTACACACTACAATCATACCTTCATACGGGAATGCAATTGCTGTGGTATACTGCGATTGCGGGCGCTGTGCGCTGTAGCGGAACGGAAAAGGACAACACTCGGTACTGGGACTGCCCGCTTCCGGACTGCAAGACTAGGAAGGAGTGATGGTACATCGTATTTACATCTTGAGCCTCGTGCCCTCATGATAATTAAGCTTAAGGCCTTAAGGGAGGCTGAAGAATAACTAAGCTTGAGGGAGGCCGAAAAATAACTGGAAAGGGTCAACCGGAAGATCATGGCGCAGATGCTGATGATGTGGTGGTGGTGCTGCTGGACGTAATGTCGCTCGTAGCAATGCCGAGGCCGAGATCCTCGATCCATTTTTTGCGCTGCTCTCCTCGTTTGTCTGCAAGAGCTCGAAGCCCGACCTTGTCTCTTGTCAATTGGTTGTCCATAGCAGCAACCACCACCACCTCGTTCCGCTCAGCAGACATTTCCTCCACCACAGCGACTATCAACCTCCACCGAGATAGCTGCTTCCTGGCACTTCCTGAGCCTTTTTGAAGCGTATCGTCTCCCTCTCGAACCCGATCCTGAAGCGGGCGTCTCCCTCCGCTTCCCTGTCTCCACTCGCGCATGAGCTGCCCAACTGTTCGAATCTCCAAGGCCATTTCGAGAATGCTGCTGCGGCAGCTGGCTTGAGGAGATGTCGGAGGCTGCTGCGCAGCAACAGAGAATGGTGTGGGTGGCGTGGCAGATGGAGTAGGGAGAGGCGGGGAAAGATGATCGATGATGCTAGGAGAGCTCATGTTTGAGCTGCTGGACTGTGAGAGGGGGAGCAAGGGAGAGAGTTCCTGAGAGGCTCCGTCGTCTTGCCGGTGCTCCGAAGGAGAAGGAACTGCGCCAAGTGATGAAGAAGTGGAAGCAAGCTGGAAAAAACTAACGTCAATATCAATGATCCATGGACTTAGGCCTACTACACCAAGCTCAGACATGAATACTCACTTCTACCGATGCATTTGCCAGCTGCTGCGCCCCAAATGCCAACGCTCTCTGGGCCCGTTCTCGTGCGTCCTCCGCCACCATGCGCCCACAGAGAAGGCGAGTGATGCCTTCAAATGCTGTGTTGATCGTTGCTCGGGTCATCTCTGCTTGCTGCTCCATTGCAGAGCCAGTCGCAGTCTTCAGCGTCAACTGGGAGAGGGTGGCCTGTACAGCACCCAAAGCATTGCCAAGCTGGGGAACAAGAGAGGCAATGGTGACCTCAAAAGGGCTCGGAGTCGCGGAGATGGCATTCTTGAGCGTGTCGGAGAAGGCTGAAAAGGCAGGAGAGGTGAAGGGCGCATGACGCCAGATTGGTAGGTCGGGAAAAAGAGGTTGCAGCAGCACTGAATCCTGGAGCAGCACAACTCGAAGCCACTTCAGCATGGAGAAGAAGTTCAAGGCAGCATTGTCGGTTTCTCCACCGTCCTTGTGGCGTTGCTGGACCTTGATCTCCTCGGCCTCGAGATGGGGAAAAATCTGCTGTTGGAGCTGAACGGAGGGCTGAACGAGAGTGCGCGGGAGCCAATGATCACCGCCGTTGATGCTCCACCCTCCAAGAGCGCGCACAGGCTGTATGGCCACTCCACCGAGGTAGCGATCGATGAGACGGTCTCCGCACCATCGTCCATGGATGCGAAGGCTGTCTTCTGTGCATCCTGCGTCGTGAGCAAATCGAGCGCCTCCAGACCGCATAGCGTGCGTAACCTTGGAACTAGCTATGCCGATGTTCTCGAATGCATGTCGGACTATGTACGCCTGGTCCGTCCACTCAATGGAATCGTCCTCATCGTCTTGTTCCGAAACCAGCAACCTCTCCTGGTACCACGACTCTCGAGAGTCAAAGGAAGGAAAGGACTTTTTGAGCACATCCCATCGCTCAAACAAGTACATCGCGAGCGCACCAACGGGGCACTTCTCCACATCCTTGTGACGAGCAGCTACGCCCCACTCGTTACGGCCGGTCGTGTTGGCCTTGCCGCTGCGAAGTGTAACCACAAAAGCTGTCGACGGCTGAGGGCGAGATTGTGGGACCTGAGACAAGAAGTGAAGGGTACGGGTACGCGAGTAATGAGTGGGACAGAGCTGGTCAGCTAAAGTCTTGTACCGCATGCGCAGCAAAGCAAGTTCAGAATGAGGGCAAGAGAAAGGAAGAAAGTCAAAGACCGGTCACAACTCGCGAGTGTGCCGTCACTCCACTCGTCGATCTCATCAGAAGAGAAAGCATGAGGAAGAATGCAAGGACGAGCATGGAAGCACAGGAAGGTGGGAGCGAAGCGAGAGCAAGAGACGCTCAAGAATACTCACTGCAATGGTGTAGGTTGCAGCCAGCTTTGCGTTCCGAAGGTCCTCCGACCTTCCCATCAGCGCATGCTGCATCAGGAACTCAAACCGGCCACGAAGCGCAGCCTTGGCCAACCGTTCCCGGGTCGCAAGGCTACGACCGTATATCGAGGCATGCGGCGGGGTATGATGCTGGATTGCCAAGGCGGAGGCAGAGGAAGAAGAATTTGTCGGAGGAGAGCTTGCTGTCGAAGAGGTGATTGTGCTGCTGCTGCTGGTACTCAGGTTCGGACTCGTGCTCATGGTGGTGCTGGAGAATCGTATCGGAACTGATCAACGAGTAAAAGACGACTAAGATCAGTCATCATACACACGACCCACACACCGCAAGCTTCACACAGAGATCCGCCACGCCTGATCCGCACCGCTGACCACCGGAATACACACACAGAGATACTCACACGATGCTTGCTGAAGAAACCAACGCGCGACCTCAAGGTATTCGTTCTCGTCATATCCGTCCTTGAGCGAGTGCTTCCACCAGTCTTCGCGTACGGCTTCGGCTAACGCTGCCCGACTGCGCGAGATCGCCTTGAGGTAGGCTTTGATCAGACCTCCTGTTCGCGGACTCGGATGACTGTTAATGCCAAGGATGCGCTGCGTTTCCCAGAGGTTGGTGATCGCCTTCACCTCCGTCTTAATGGCCTCCTCACCAAGACGGGGATTGCGGTGCAGAACAAAGCAACTGTGAGAACCGGATTAAGAACACAAGTGTCAGATCGCAGTCACGCAGGGAGTGACAGTGAGAGGGAGTGGCAGTGAGAAAGAGTGGAAGTGAGGGAAGCAGTAAGTGAAGGGTGATGATGAGAGCTCAGCACTCACTTCAAGTACGTCACAAGCTTCTGCTCCGTCACGATGATGTTGCGGTTGGCTACGGGAGAGCCGTGCGCGACGAGTGCAGCAGGCAGTGAGGTCGTAGCGGGTAATGGGGTCGTAACGGGTGATGCTGAAGAGGTCGAGCTGCCGGAGAGAGGCGGGACGGTGGTTGTTGAAGGAAGGAGAGACGTCGGAGCGGCAGCGGAGGCTGACGCTGGCGTTGTGGCGGATCCGGCTCCGGCTCTAAGTCTCTCCAGGCCTCTCCAGAACATCTGCAAGAACCAGTCCGATTTCAGAACCACAACAAGACCACAAGGAGATGTAAAAGCGTTAGTATACCAGCACATAAGCGCATCGTCAGCGAGATCAGGTGCGAAAGGGCGAAGGGAGGGGAGATCACATACGATGAAGTTCTGCTTCGGACGATCCCAGAGCTTGTTGGTGGAGGGCCGTAGGCTATCGCGCTGAAGCGTTGCCGCCTGCGTTATCGTCGTTTCAACTAGAAGAGCCGCTTCTTTGGCCACATCTCCGTCTATCTGCGCAGCGACTTCATTCTGCTCTGCGAGTGTGATGTCCGACTGGCCGTCAACACGCCTCAGAATCTCGACGACCTCTGGTGGTAGATCTCCAGGCTGATGGGGACTGAAGGAAGCTGCTGGCTCCGCCTGCGGACCGAGTCCATCAGGACGTGAGAAAGATGCCCCACCAGCCGTGGCTACCGATCCGCCCGAGCTTTGCGCCAATATCCCAGCTACGTGATCGTTGGGCGTCAAGAAGACGGCGATGTTTTGCTCGTCGGTTCGAGCTCTGATTTGAGCAAGAGTCTGCGCAAGTTCGGATCCAGGCTCGGGCACTTTCCCGGACCTGGTGACATCACGCACCACCAGGGACACGGCAGAAACAGAAAAGGTCAGAAGCTTCCACTGCAGGGATATGGAATGGGAAGATGGACCGAGGACTCACTGCCATGCTTCTGTAAACTCTTTCCGCCATTCATATAGCGTCGGACGGTTCACCTTCAGCCGCTTTACTCGGTCAGCAACGCTCAGAGCCCGCGAGGTGGGACTTCCAAACATGTAATAGACTGCGATGAGCTTGTTGTCGCGTGTGTAAACGACACCGTCTGCGCGGCGCTTCACTCCGCGGCCGCCAACAGCGAGACTCCCAGGCTTAGCGGAAGCCGCCACCAGCGACGTGGCGGAAGCGATGCCTGCGGCAATGGTCTCTTCGACATCAGCTTGAGAGAGCGGGAAGAGAGAAGGAACGCGTCAGTGCTGTCCTCGAGCACATGTCCGTTTTCAAGTTAGATGCATTGAACATGCTCACTGGTTCTTGGTAGCTCCCGAGCGGTGGGCCAGTGGCTCGTCACTTGCTGGACTGCCGTCGAGAACCGTGATGGCTGACACGGTGCTGAGAAGGGAACTGGATTCTGGAATGCTGGATGGAAAGGATGGAAGGAGTGAAGACAGATCGCGGGGGGCAGACGCGTCTCCGCCTGGACGCGCAGCTCTTGTATTCATTGTTCCACTAAGTACAGTCAACACTGCTCAGGTGCCTGAGCGTGTAGTTGAGCGTGTAGTCGAGCCCTTGTCGACTGAAACACTGCTCACGCTGCTGTGAGACTCGCGAAGAAACCTCCACATCTTCAACAGACAGCTGCCTCGTAAGCTGGTGACCGCGGTCCAGACCACTGGACCACCATACATTTTGACTGGGACCGTCTCTTGTATAACTGGAGGGGTTATGGCTTTATGTCCAAAACACCATAGAACCAACTCAGTCGCCAGGATTTCTATGGGAATTCAACAGATTATGGCCCGAAACAGTATGGAGTTAGAGGGAGTCTACTGTACTTGCAATAATGTACGCTTGGACACTTGACCAGCCGCCAGAGTCCAGCAGAGTCCAGACACTCATCTGTCTCCCAAACGCGACCCACGAAACTTCGATTGGAATTCGTGTTCAGGAACACGTGCATGCCATAATGCTCGCCACATCAACGACGCCGTGCCTCAACTTCGGGTCGCTCGGGAGATGCACGATGCACACTGGACGGCGACTTCCTCACGCCCGTCTACATAATCAGACCCGTGGGCGTAACTACCAGCTCGAGAGCGCCCATTGCGCTTCCATCTTCAGCCACACACAGACCGAGAGGCGAGAGGTGGAAAAGAAAAAAAGGAGGAACGAGAATCGAATTCGGGAACATCTGAGCGAAGGGTAGTTGGACAGGAGCAGGTTAAGAAAGGTGGAAAAGGGGACATTTCTTTGTTGTTTTGGTTCCAAGAGAGCGGAGAGCTTGCTGAAAGGTCGCGTACTTCGAGTACCTAAAAAGCTAGAAAGTGAAGCGGGGGAGAGCCATAATTTCGTTCATTTTTTTGAGGGATGGAAGATGTCGAAGATTGGTTGAAGTCTGTCGAGTTGGACACGTCCAGGCAGAAGGAGGAGGTTACCTCACATCTGCATCCCGCCGTCACCGCCTGACCGGACAGCAGCAAAGTCGCGCCACTGTCGGTTGAACTCGAGGTCGAGCGCCCGACCACCGTAGACGTATCTGAGAGTGACAAAGAGAGAGGCAATCAGTTCTGCACCGTCCTAGGCCACACAGGATTAAAGTAGAGCATCTACGTACCCGCTAAACTTGGCAATCGCAGTCTCAGCCTCCTCTGCCGACGCAAACTGGACAACACCCGCACCCTTCGACCGGCCATTCTCATACAAGATCTCAGCCTCGTCCACTTTACCCGTCGTCTGGAAGAGCTCAACCAAGTCCTCGTTCGACGTCGACCAAGGCAGGTTCTTGACGTAGATCTGCAGACTGGGAGACGAATTGCCACCTCCCCGCCGCCCGAGGGACCGGTGGGCACATTGGCATATCCACCAGCGTATCGCGGGCCAGAGGCAAAGTTCCCACCACCCCGACCACCGCCGCCGCCACCGCCGCCGTAACCACCTCCACCTCCTCCACCACTCCGGAATCCACCTCCACCACCAGCTCCGTAACCCTGACCTCCAAATCCACCCCCGCCGCCGCCGCCACCTCCACCTCCACCGGGAGCAGAAGCCACACCATGAGGCGGGCCCATACCCGCGAACCGGTCCTCACGCACCTCCAGAGGCCGACCCTGGAACTCCCACCCATTGTACATCTGGATCGCGTTCTGGGCGTCATTGGGGTTCGAGAAAACGACAATACCCGATCCTTTCGGTCGGCCGTCGGCGCCGTTCTGGATGTCGGCTCGGACGACATTTCCGGCGGAACGGAAGAGGTCCTTGAGGTCCTGCCAGCCGACAGAGTAAGGCAGCTACAAGGATGGATGAAGGTAAGGGTAAGCTGTGATGCATGCGCAAGATGTGATGAACAGAAGGAAATACGCACGTTGCCAACATAGAGCTGAGAACCGCCCTGCGCATGGACGTAGGCGCCCATACCAGGAGCAGGCGCACCTCCGCCGTAGCCACCACGACCACCTCCACCACCGCCGAATCCGCCTCGGCCTCCACCTCCACCACCACCGGCACCGAATCCGCGTCCGCCGCCGCCGCCGCCATAGGCACCAGCGGGGGACGAGCGGGGGCGGGGTTGGAGCCGTAGCGGGCTTCATCCTCGCGGTCCTGTAGAGCAGAGCATAGCGCGCACATCGCAAAAATTGAAGCAGTGTCAGTTTTGTGGGGAATGACAGCAGGAAATTTTTCTGGGTAGAAGACGCACCTCGCGAACGAAGACGTTGCGGTCGTTGAGTGGGGTGTCGCTCAGCTCGCGGATGGCACGCTGGGCGTCATCAGGATTGTCGTACTCGACGATCCTGAGCGAAGTGGAAATGAGATGGATGTGAGTAAAATGCATTCATCTGCGGTCAAGAGCGACAAAAGACAAACTCACCCGCAACCCTTGGACATGCCGTTGGGGAGAGTGAGAACCTCCGCAAAGACAACCTCGCCGGCTGTGATGTGGAGGAGATGAGGAAATTGTCGTGATGCACCGGCATGATTCGAAGTGATCCCAACCAGCCCAAAAAAGAAACATCCATCCAAAGAGTGGTGTGAAAGGGGAAGGAAGGGGAAAGGGGAAAGTCCAATCTCCGTCAGCCAACTCTCCCAGACTCATTCCACCAGCTCAATCAGTATCCTGTCCGGGTGCGTGTTGGGTGTGGTTAGGGGAGGTATGTTCTCTCGGGGGGAGAAGGGGGTGTGTTCGGCCGTGGGTAATTGACGGGAGGTTGTCGACCAGGAATGTCATGTGTAGGTGGATGGGACGCGTCGGATGTCTGCAGGGAGAAAATCCGGGTGGCTCTTCGTCGATGCCGAGTTGTTGCGCAGCCGACCTGTGGCTGGGACCGAGTTCCTCGCACTCCCCAATCTTTCCACCTTACCTGAACCTCTCACATCTGACAACACACCCTACCTGAATAACAACTTCACTTGCCCCCTTCTAAAACCCCAACCACGCCCCGAACACAGTGGACAGCAGGAGGAGAAAACACAACACCCACCCGCCTTCATGAAATCCTTGAGGTCGTTCCACTTGACGGAGTAAGCCAAGTTGCCGACATAGACGCGACACTCCTTCTTGGATCGCTTGGCTGCTTCGGAGCTCTTGACCTGGGACGCGATGGCGCGGTCTGCGGGGTTGCGGCTCTTGCTGCTGCTGTTGTTGTTGTTTGTTTCCGAGGTGGCTGACATGCTGCGGTATCGACGGGGAGATCGAGAGCGGGAGCGGGGTGAGCGAGATCTGGGTGAGGGGGAGCGTGATCGACGGGATGAGTTGTTGTTGTTGCGTGGGTTGTAGGAATCGCCGTGTCGGAGGTGGTCCCTGTTGTTGTCGTTCTTGTTGTTGCTGCTGCTGTAGTCTCGTCTGCTGCTGCGGTAGTCTCGTCGATGGTTGTTGTCGTCGTCGTCGTCTTGGATCTTGTGGTCCTTGATGTCGATGTCCTGTTCGTACTCTCTGAGGTCTTCTTCTTGAGTAGTTGTTGTTGTTGTTGTTGTTGTTGGTGCTGGTGCTGATGAGCTCACTACTGCTGCTTCTGCTGCTGCTGCTTCGTCGGGAATGGTGTTCTGGCCGAGGGTCTCCGGCATCGAAGGGTTGAGAAAAGTAGCTGCGGATGGGATGATGGTTGTTGGGAGAGAAGACAGTGGATGAGTGGCAGTCAAAGGTAAAAGAGAGAGAGAGAGAGAGAGAACCTGTGCGGTCTTCCAGATGAATTCCGAAGATGAGGCTTCGCTTCTCTGCCGGCGATTGAGGCACGTGCGTCAGTGAGAGTCACGTGGTCTGCTTTCTTTCGTACGAGAACATTCCATGACCTCATCTCCCATCGAAGGCCATCCTTCCATCGAAGCACAGACTTCCAGCACACGACAGCCATCCATCCATCCAAGTAACAATCCCAGCCATGGCCACCGAACAGCTCGAACCCACGCTCCAGAACATCCTCGATCAGAAGACCCTCCGCTGGATCTTCGTCGGCGGGAAAGGCGGTGTCGGAAAGACATCAACATCCAGGTGAGCAAATTCACGATCCACACTTGACATAGATGCACGCAACTGCTCACTTCGTTCTTGCTCTCGCTATGGTCCATTTGCAGCGCGCTCGCTACTCAACTCGCCTCCGTCCGAAAGAGCGTCCTCTTGATCAGTACCGACCCCGCACACAACCTCTCCGACGCCTTCGGCCAGAAGTTCGGCAAAGAACCCACCAAAGTCAATGGCTTCGACAACCTCTCCGCCATGGAGATCGACCCCATCTCCAGCATAAACGAGATGGTCCAGAACTCAGACGCGCAAGGAGGCGCTATGCAGGGCATCATGCAGGATCTCGCCTTCGCCATCCCCGGTGTCGACGAAGCCATGGGTTTCGCAGAGATCATGAAGCTCGTCAAGAATATGGAGTATGAGACCATCATATTCGACACCGCGCCTACAGGTCACACTCTTCGCTTCCTCAGCTTCCCCTCCGTGCTCGAAAAGGCCCTGGCCAAGTTCAGCACCTTGGGTCGCAACTTGGGCCCCATGCTCGGTCAGGTCACCAGCATGATGGGCGGCGGGGGTGGCAACCCACAGGAGGACATGTTCCAAAAGCTCGACAGCATGCGCGCCGTCATCAACGAAGTAAATTCACAATTCAAGGATCCTGTGCGTATCTCTCTCGTTCCTCCCTTTTTTTGGAGGCGACAATATGCTCATCATTTTGGTATGCTGCATTGTTACAGGACACAACGACCTTCGTCTGCGTCTGCATTGCCGAGTTCTTGTCCCTATACGAGACAGAGCGACTGATTCAAGAATTGACCCAGTACGAGATCGACTCACACGCCATCGTATGCAACCAGCTCCTCTACCCAAAGGCAGGCAAGTATCCTTCCCACCCTCGTTCCACAATGCAGCCTCTTTGCCAGAAGAAGAATTCACATGCTGACTCTCCCCTCCCATCTTCTTCGTCACAGGCACAAATTGTGACCACTGCGCAGTGCGGAAAGCCATGCAGGACAAGTACCTCGGCGAAATGACAGAACTCTACGGCGAGGACTTCCATCTAGTCAAAATGCCTCTATTGACAGAGGAGATCAGAGGCGTGGAGAAGATCAAGAGCTTCTCGGTGAGTACCCTTTTCTCCCCAGAGCTATGAAGTAACTTTCGTTTGCTGATCACGCCTATCCTCTCCAGCAATACCTCGTCAAGCCATACGTACCACCATCGGCATGATGAGATAATCTTTACGATTCGAGACCTCTGCCCTTTTTCGGATTTCTTCCAGAATTTGTATACACCGCGAAATCCTGACTTTTTGCCAATTGCCCCAAGAAGATCGGATGGAACAAAGGCTGCGTGACTGGTCCATATCAGAGCTCAGAGGGAACGGATGTTCAGTATGCGAGAGGAGAGCGTTCGAGGCTGGTCGGACAAGGCAGCCCGTGCGACGGTCGACGCGCTGAGCACGTGAAGCAGAGAACAACAAGCGCGTCGTGTCGCGTTTTGGGGGGGGCCTTTGTTCCACCCTCTTGTATAAGGTTTCCCACTGGCTCCATCTGCGAAGAACTTTCCGACGGCGGGTGGGCACTGGGCGAGAGCGCCGAGCAAGGTCACGCTCGCGATAAGGCAGCATGCAATCATTCTTATTGGGAAATGGTTCGACAGTTGATGATGTTTATTGACTATTGACCACTTCAAGGTTAGAGGTACGACGGACAAAAAATATTTCGGTCGCTCGTTGGCGAAGTAAGGAGGTGATGTTCCACATCGAGACCAACACACAAAAACGGAGAGAGCAACACACCTCGCGTAAGTATCTCCTGAGCGTCCGAGAGGCACGGGACCGGTCTGCCTTCCCGCGGCCAGCATCTTTCTCCCCCTGGAGCAAAGTTTGCCCGTCCTTTTTGGCCCAATCTTCAATCGTTCGATGATAAGCCAAACAGCCGCCTGCTCGACGTTATGTTATGTTCGGCCTCTCACCATCACGCCCGCAGCATCGCGCATCGCCGACGAAGAAAAAGAGCAGCGTTGTCCTCAGTGCCTGCATAGATCTCGTTGGATGCGCGGGTTGACCTTGGGCTGGGCTTAGAAGGACACAGCCCTGTGCTCAGCATCTTGTTTGGAGGGCCGGCAGAGGGTAAGGGGCCTATGGACGGAGCAAGCGCGGCTATAAGGAAATTCCCACCGCCTTGGCGAGATTCTTTACCTTGGGAGGGAGCTTATCGATCACCTTGTTCCCACTTCCAGATCCCAGCGCAGTGGGAGTGTTGATTGAAGGTTTGAGAACGTGAGTCTCACTATAGCCATAGCCAGGTAGTACATTCACCAGTAGACACGCTTCCGCCCTTCATCTTTCCCTAGGCGTGAGTACAAATATGGTCGACGAGGGCTTGTGCTCGCGGTTTTGCCCCTTGGCCATGCTGTATGGAATATGTACGCCGCTTAATCCGCCGCCTGGCGACTGACGCCCCCAGCGCCGGCCTTGACTTAGCGCTCCTCTCTCCTGGGTCGGCATGCTGCATGTTGGCGTACCGACCATGTTCCCTACTAACTACGACTGTCCCTGTGTGTTACAGGTGATGCGGTGATGCTCTCTCTCCAAACTTTCTTTTTTGCCTTTGACCTCGATCTCACTCCTCCGCCTCCCCGTCGACCACGACCGTTGGAAGAATCCCTGGACACAAGGTCTGTTACTCTCCCGCAGCGTATGAACTGGACCGACTGGCCTCGTCCTCCGCGGCCCCGCTCGTCCCCCCCTGCTGCACTCTGCAGCCTACCCATTGGCTGAAATCATCATTTCCTTCTAACAGCTCGTCCTCCGTCCTTATCCTTCCCAAACCTTATCCTGCACCATCCCAATCATCCATCGTCGCTCGGAACGTCGGAGCACCCCCCTGCTGCTGCGCCTGCGGGCTAGTTGCCCGTTGCCTCAATTCATTCATTCTTCCACCAAGGGAGCGAGGCGCAGGGCGTGCGTGCACCCAGGCGGCCGCCACACTGGCTCTTCTTTCCCTGACATCTTATCCTTGGGAAGATTTCGCTTTCTCCCCGACGAGCACTGATTACTCCGTCCATGCACGCAACGCTGAACTTTATTCTTCACTCTTTCGCTCCCTCTCCTGTCCTTCCTCGTTCCTCCTTCGCAGCTTGACCGCTCACCGACGTAGTCCTGTTCTACGCCCTCCCTCCCTGTTCCTGTCCCGCACTATCTGACAAGCAGAGCTTCTATTCTTACGCCGGCATGTCCAAAAGTTAACCCAGGGGTCGGCATGAACCACGCACGCAGAATGCCTTCTACATACAGGATCCACGATCCAGCAGCCGCTCACCACTTTCCAAGATTGTGTTTGTCGATGACCCGTAAAGCATACTCACAACAGCCTTTGGTTCTTCCCCTCCTGACCCCTTGAACATTCTTATAAGTAAAGACGATCTTGCGAGAGTTTGTTCGATCGTTGACCTCCCTCTTCCCTCTCATCCTCCTTCCTCCTCTCTCCACAACCTCAAGCATCGTCTTTCCCTCCTTCTCCAACCAGCAAACCTCTTCGGGTACGGATCTTCTCCAGTTTCTTGAGTGGTTGATCAACGCAAGACTCACACAAGATCTTCTCACCCACAGCATCACCAATTCAGCTCCGAATTCAACCCAAGCACCTTCCAAGTTCGTCTTCTACCCACTCACAAAAAGACTTCATCGCAGCAACTTCCACCCAAGGCAACACCACCCTCCAACATCTTTATTCATCGGCAACATCAATCATCTATACCTTCGATCTTTCAACGACCATTCTCTATTTGCGAGCAAACGACCTTTCCATTACCTACAACTTTCGTCGTCCTCTCCCAAACCTTCGAACTTCCTCTCCATTCAGTTTCGCCCAAACCTGACTTAACTCTCCAACTGCCACTCTAGAAGTGACCCAGTTTTCCATCTCACAAGCAATAATTTCAATCTCCCCAAACGTCGTAGTACCCTTTCAAGATGCCCGCCGACTCGACTCAATCTCGCACTCAGGGTCGTGGTAACCAATCTGCGCCTGCCAACAAGGCTTCCAAGCCATCCTTTGCCAGCATTGCGGCCACTGCAGGTGCCTCCGCCAACTCCAAGACCTTGGCCTCGCCGTCCGCAATCGCCACGGCGGCGACGGTGGCAGGGAACAAGTCACCTGCAACCAACGCCCACACAGCATCACTACCGAGCACGTCGACAAGAAGACGGGCGGAGCGTACAAGATCACCAAGTACCGAGACAACACGAGCGTCGCTGGAGGTTTTACCAAATTGGGCTGCAGCTCCGGTGGCAACTCTGATTCGAAGCGGAACAATAGTAACCGGTCGACGCCCAGCTTCACGCCCTCGGGTCCTCAGTCTCATCAGCGAACGCCGTCGCCACCTTCTCCGAATGGGTCAACCAAGCCTTCGAACCTCGCAGCCCGTCGAGCGGCAGCACAGTCGAGCGGTGTTGAACTTGGATCCGCTAGTTCGCTCCGGAAGCCATTGGCTCCCATCGCCATCAATGCATTCCCTGGTCTTCTCCGCTCAGAGCTTTCGCCCGCCTCGTTCGGTTCGATGCCTCAGAGTGCAGGTCTCTCGCCTTCGCCTGCCAACCTCAACGCCGGTCGACGCAGTCCTTACGAGCGACCGATTCCTTCGCCTACGAATGTGTCTCCTCACTTCGCGAGTGCGTACTACGTACAGAGCGCCAAGAAGGGATCAGCCACTTACAATGAGGATGGCGAACTTGAGATGGAAGAAGAAGATGAGGAGCCAGTGCAACACTTGGCAGCTGCCAACTCGCCCTTCGGTCCTCCTTCGCCCATGGCCCTTCCTGCCAATGTATTGCCCACCGACCCCAACGTCGAGATGCTTCGCGCCTACCAGGCGATGCTGGCCCAGCCTTCTCACTCTGGTCCGACGAGCAACACCGCCTCGCTCGCCAGCGCTTACCTCAAGTACCTCGAGGCACAGGCCAACTTCAACCATTTCGTCAACAGTACCTTGGAGCAGACTGCTGCTACAGTCAGTTCGACTCCCATGACTTCGTCGGCCTCGATGCCAGCCGTTTCCTTCGCTTCGGCCGCACCTCATCTTTCTCCCGAGGTCATGGCCGCCTTGGCTCAGCAGGAACAAATCGCAGCTCAAGCACTCAAGCGTCATCCTATGGGTCTCTCCAATCCGGCATCCAGCCCTCGTCGTCCCTCAGTCTCGCCCGCACAACAGGAAACTTCGTCATCGCCAACCAGTCTGTTCGCCAATGTTCATCAGACTCCTGCTTCTTCCTTCCGCTACGGCAACCGCAACGGTGCAATTGGGTCGACCGTCTCGCCGACATCTTCGATGCCGCTTCCGCTTCCCTTCTCTTCAGCCGCTGCTGGGACTCCCATCTCGCCGAGCACATGGAGCTCGAGGCGGAGTGTGTACGGGAACGGGGGGTCAAGCATCTTGGCTACGCCCTTCTCACCCTTCGACGGTCCATCTCGATACCTGCTCTCCTCCGCCTCGACGACGTACACAGCTACACCGTCAGCCGTATCAGCTACCTCATCGGCATACTCAAGCCCGCTGCCTTCGCCTGCCTCGAGCACGTCTTCGCTCCCAGAGTCGGACATGATGCGTCGCACGGAGAGCATGCAGAGCACAGACAGCTACACTTCGTACGGTTCGTCGGCTGCTTCGATGAGTGGTGGTCGCGATGTGTTCGATTCGGATGAGAAGGAGAGGTTTGCCAAGATGGCCAAGTACGGCTACGGCGGGACGCCTAACCATGCCGCTGGCGCTGCTTCACAGTGGGTCTCGGACGCAGATTGGTCTTCGAACTGGCGACGACGGGGTCCACTTGACTACGTTGAACCCATTGGCCTCAACTCTTCCGCTTCCTCGCCCCTCGGACGCAGGGCATCCGCGCACAACCATGACCAAGACTTCGATCTCGGTCTGAGCAAGCTGAGACTGGGATACCCTCACGACATGCTTTCCACCAACATGGCTACGTCCGTCTCGATGCCCGGTGCACCCCTCAGCAAATCGATCGGCTTGCCGGCGATGCTGGGCGAAGGTATGCGGTCGCCTCTCAAGCCTCGTAACAGGAACGGAGCTCCACCAACTCCGACTATGCTCGACCAAGACTTCTTCGACGGCTTGATGCGGACGGGCTACAGTGAAGATGAGAGCGAGCAGCAACAGCAACAACAGCAACAGAAGGCCTCGTTGCGCGCAAGTCCCAACATGGATGGCTCTTCAGCTAACAACGGTCTGCTCGGTCTCTCCGGTCTTCAAGCCTTGAACCCCATGGCACACAACGATCTCGAGACTCCCCTCGCCCGGGACGTCGCACGCTTCTGAGATTATTCTAGTCCTCGAAACAGAAACGCACTTCGCCATCCCTTTCGCCATTCCCAATCTTCCCAACTCGTTTTCTGCTTCATTCAATTGTTTCCCCCTCCTCTCACTTATCTCGCAAGAAGCACGCACTATATACTGTATCCATTTTGATAGGCCGGTCTCCCCCCTTCTCTCCAAGCAGCCGCAACATCGTTTTCGCGAAGCAAAATCTCAGTCATTCGTTATTCATCCGTCTCCCCCTGATCGTCTTTCGGTTCCCCTTTTCGTCCCTTCTGAGCCCGCTCAACAACTGTATCCATCTTCGTCCCTTCCTTCTCGAGCAAATTCGAACCAGGTTGTGTCCTTATCCTATTGGCATGCAAGTTTGTCCTGAGCTGGCTGAGACGCAGAAAGGACCGAGGGGCAAGGGACGCCAACTGGGCATGTACAGCTGAAAGTGCATATTCACACATGTAATCTGAGAGAGAAGGGCATGTACAAAACCTTTCCGAATCTTCAAACAGACCGACCGACGAAGTGTTCTGTCCATACCCGTCCCACCCGTACGACCGCAGTCAAGATACCAGTCCAAGCCTCCCAGCCCTCCTTATCCACACCCGGCCGTAAGATCTCGTAGAAGAGGAAACCCAGTATCGCCCAGCGTCGCCCACCGCTCGCGTGCCAGCCATCGAATGTGCAGACTCAAGGTCGAAAGCGCACCGTCGTACGTGAGGAACGCCCGTTGAGCCCGGGTCAACCTGGCAAGTTGAGCCGCCGACGTGTCCGCCGTCGGATCCTGTCCATCGGGATCTGTGGCCGAAGACGAAGGTAGTTGTTGGCCGGTTGCGAAGCGGGCGGCCATTGAACGTGCCTCCATTGCTTCGCGCCACTCCATCCCGTCCATCACAGCCCTGAAGCGACGAGCAACCTCTCGACGACGTCGCTTAGCCCGATTCCTTTTGATCCTGACTAGGATCAAACTCAATACGCCACACAGAGCTGAGAGAAGAACAGCTGTTCGCTCCAGACCCTGGCGCTGTCTGCGGGTGATGAGAGCCCCACCAGATGGGGTGGCGAGAGGTGATGGGAACGCTGAGAGATGCGGGGACATTCGACTCATGTATGTTCGTCGGAACCAGCGCCAGGCGACGGAGGTACCGCTGAAGAAGGCGAGCACGTCAGCTAGTTCAGCCAGGGTTCCCGCTGAGAAGAGCAGGGCCTCGAGACGGCCTTCCCAGACAGAGAGCCACCGATCCATGGCGGAGAAGGAAGATCGAGTGCCGATGGGTGGGAGAGGGGTGGCCATGTCGGCTGGGTCGAGCGAGTCCGTGTCGAGGAGACTGTCATTATGAGGATTGTAAGGTACCAGGGGTTCAGCTTCTGGTGTGATCTCAGAGGCAACATCATCGTCCTCGTCCTCGTCTTCTTCCTCAGCCTCAGCCTCTTCATCCTCTCCGGCGCCTTGCCCGACCTCGTACTGCCGTCGACGGCCGATATGAAGCGCGTCATCATCAGCCATCAAGCCAGCCATTTCGTCCCGGTGTCGTGCTTGGACTGTCTCGCGGTCGAATGGGCCGCCGCAGTCAAATGTCTCCTTCCCTCTGTGTGATCTTGTATCATCGCCCAGCTAGACTCCACCGTGAGCTCAGGTTCGAGGTTACCGGTCTCTCCGCGCGGAACAACTTGAATCGCATTCGTCTCTTCAATCCCGGCTCCCGCCTTGTCGCTGAGCTGGCCTGCAAAGACAGCATCTTCCCCTCCCGTAAAGCTGGCCGTATCTCGCCAAAGCCCAACAGGCGCTCCTTGAAAGTCTTAGGAAGGGAAGACGTGACAGATTCATTTTCGTCTCTTCGGGTCCAATTCGTGTCTTGCGAGGATATGGCGCCTGATCCATCTGCACCCAGCCCTCGCGTATTTGATGTCTGAGCTTGACCAGAGCCTGCAGCTTCGATCTGTCTGTTGTTCTTCCCTCGAGATTTTGATGAACCGCTGCCGCCTGCGAGCGGAAGTAGACCCTCGAGGGCAAGCCCGTGCTGCGCAAGTCGGGCCACGTCGGTGAAGGAGACGGGCGGATCGAGGATGAATCCTGAGCCAGACACCTCTTGTCGATCACCGCCTTCCTTCTCCGGGCTTTGTGCTTCATCATCTCCCTTATCTGCATCTCCTGATAGCCGGTTGCTCGCCCCGAGTGCAAGATCAGACATCCATTTGCCCACGAGGAAGCATCGTTTCAGACTGGCGATGAGTTCCTGGGCGAGGTAGATCTGTTTGAGGGTGTTGGTCGAGACTGTCTTGAGAGGGCGAGTTGAGCGCGGTTTGGAGAGCTCTTCTGAGGCAGAGGAGGAGGAAGGGAAGATGAGACTGGGGAGGGCGCGCAGGTAGGAGTACCCGGGGATGAGAGGTCGCCTCGGCGGTGGTAGGGAGAGGGCATGATGGGCAGCCAGAAGCACACTCTGGGTGAGAGACTGTGTATCCAAGGAATTATCGTCAGCTTCGAGCTGTAAATGCTAACCGCACATCCTGTTACTCACCAAGAGCGCGTCCCTGCCTTCGCCCTCCGAGAGCAAGCTGAGTGTTGTCGCCAGCCGAGGACTCCGTGCCCGCTGCACCTTGAGCTCATGCTCCAACTTGCGCAAGAGGACAAGACCTCTCTTCTTCTGCGTCTGTATGATTTGCTCCTTGTCATCGCCACCATCACCACCTTCGCCGCCGCCGGTAATCGCGCCAGCAATGGAAGCCGCCGCCGTGCTGGGTTGAGCAGCCAGTGTCGGACTCGCTGTGCCGCTCCGCCGTGTTGCGGGGACGTAGACGGTCTCGAGCGGGCTGCCTTCGACGGTGTAGTCCCCCAGCTTCTTGCGCTCGCTCTTCTCGGGCGTCATGACTACCAGCAATGCTCAGCTCAGGCGTAGCGCTGTCGTTATGGTCGAGGTCGAGGTCGAGGTCGAGGAGCATCTGCCTCAGCATTGACCTCGTTCTCAAAATGACCTCATTGCCTCCCCGCACAGCATTTCCGGGCAACAGAGGACTTGACTTCGCATAAAAGACGACGGAGTAGCAGACAGGACAGATATATAAGTGACTGATGTATTTGTACAGAGTAGTTAAGGGAGTCCGCCTAAGAAAGTTCAGAAGAAAGCGAAGATGGTGCCTTTGTCGATGTTCTGTCCGTGCACATTGACCGTCAATCGACTCATTGATCCAGGAGAAGCGAGCGATATGGGCAGCGCACACCCAAAGAGGAGAGACTATCAAGACCCGCCGCCCGAGCCGCCGCCAAAGCCGAGCTTGTTCAGCAGTCGACGACCGTGATGATGCTTTCCCCCCGACGTCCCACTCGCATTCGACGGTCCACTGTCGTCTCCCGGTGGACCCGCAAGAGGCGCAGCGACCACGCCACCCGACAACAGCATAGGTCCATGGGAATCGCCTGCAGGGTGGGACGGCACCGGTTGAGGACTCAATCTCCCATTTCTCCGGATCGTCATTGTCTTCGGAGGTCGCCTTGGACCATCATCAACAGGGACGAAGGGCCGGTTATTCGCTGGACCTCCACCCCCGCTTGGGTTTGAAGTGAGTGGAATCGACCAGTTGGGAGGTGAGGAAGGGTTGTAGCCGGCCGAGGATGAGCCTGCCGGCTTGGCTTTCGGCTCGAGCTCAGGCAGGCGGTCTTTGCTGAGAATGACGGAAAGTGTTGAAGGTGGAGTGTAGGAGGCAAGTGGGTCCGTTGCGAGCGGTGCAGTGACAATCGAACTGCCAATTAAGAAAGCGAAAAGCGGCGTCAATCTCTGAAAAGGAAGGGAAAGCGCGTTATCAATCCCTCTAGACTAAACTCACGCGTTTGAAGGCTCATTAAGCTGAATTCGCCTCCTCGGCGTCGCATCCTCTGGCGGTCGTGCCGGTAAATGTTTGTCCTTGTTTGAATCTTCTTCCGTCCGAACGTATTGGAATAGCTCATGGTCGGCGCTCCCTCTCTCTGAAGACGTTAATTCTGTAATCCAACGAGCGCGACGCGGAGTCAGCAAAGCACCAAGCACTTCATGGACGGAAAAAAAAGAGAGATACTCACTCCACCATCCTGCCTTCACGGTCGCTGCAACAGCCACAGCCTTCTGTGCTGCATCCGGACGACCAGGCATCGCCTTGAGCTCGATCAGACTGCAGCCATGCCCGCCCGCCAGCTCAGGCTGGAGCAAGTTGAGCGCAGCGCTGACGTACGAGTTAATGGTTCCGTGAGGCGTGATCAGGATCTCATTGGGCGCAATATTACCCAGCTCGCCCGCCGAGGACGAAGCTGGCATACCTGGTCGAGACCCTCCTTGACCTTGTCTGCCCGATGAATGCCCTGCGCCGCCTGCGCTACCCGATGCGCTACTGCCCATGGACTCGAGAGGCGGTCTAGGAATCAGCGTCGACAAGAACGGATTCGAGCCTGGCGCCTTATGGTCCTCGTCGAACTCAGCATCGACAAGGATCATGGCCGTCTGAATCATGACGATCTCCAGCCCGCGAGGGTCGGCCATTTCGAGGCGGTGGAAGTTATGATCGTAGATTTGGACGATGGCGGGCATCTTCTTCGTGGGAGGGTGGTAGGCTCCTACGCTGATCGGAGGGTCAGGCGAGCGAAGGACGGAGGCTGCATACGTCGCTTTGCCGAGTCCGCTACCTTCCCGCTTCCATCGTAGTATCAGATCGCCCTCCCACTCGACCCTCCATTCGCCTTGGTTGAACGCAGCGAGCGTGCCGCCCTGTTTGGCAAAGACAACGCTCGTGTCTGGGTTGTGTAAGGAGATCGTCTTCGTCCGCTCACCCGAGCTTGGGGCGGCGCAGCTCGAGAGTTGTGCATCACCGAAGCGCGGGTCCGTCAGGAGGACATCGTACACGGGTGAAGCGAGCGCTCGGTGGTGAGAGTACAGAGGCACGACACCCGCTGAGCTCGGTGGCGGTGCGCTGAGGTTGGTCGGAGGCTGGACCGATACGGCGGCGTGGTGAGCGAGGATGTCGGAGGCGTCGAAGAGGTCCGTGATTCCCTCGGCTTCGGACCTTGGGTGGAGATGAAGCGTGAAACACCCTTGATCGAGAGACATCCTTTAAGCTCCTTTGCTGCGAAGGTGAAGCAGGACCAGCTCGAGTAAGTAGTAAGTAAACGGTGGAGGCCCTCTGCTAGACGATGGCTCAGGTGTTCTTCCT
Source organism: Tilletia indica (assembly GCA_001689995.1). Taxonomy (NCBI): domain Eukaryota; kingdom Fungi; phylum Basidiomycota; class Exobasidiomycetes; order Tilletiales; family Tilletiaceae; genus Tilletia; species Tilletia indica. Next base: position 91,565 of record MAPW01000029.1, read on the forward strand.
TGTTTATAGGCAGAGCTTGAGGTGGTTGTAATGCTCGTGAGGCTGTGTTTGCTTGTGCGCCCTCCACGCACTGACGCCGCCGCCGAGTCTCACAGCCATCAATACCTTTCGCTAGATGGCCAACCACTTCCCGCTTTCACTTCCAGGCATTACGACCGAGCTCTCTGGACACCAGTCTGGCAAGAAAGGATGCAAATGGCAAAGGGTTATAAGATGACTTTCAACGAAGAAGAATAAAAACAAGGGGGACCAAGAGTGACAAACGAAAGCAGAGCAACAAGGTACGCTCCAATTTTGTGAAACCAGAACAGGTGTAACAACCAAAAAGTGATGATGTGGAAGATGAAGGGTGATGGGGTGGAATGGGGGTGACAGAACAGAGGTGGGGTTCACAGGGCATAGATGTTTGTCCCATCCCTTGAGGTCCAAGGTCGTTCCGGCTTGCATATGTACACGTCGAACCTCGGCCCTTCAAAAAGAGATGTCTAGGTCACAATCTAGACCCTCACCCCGTCGTTGAGCTTGAGCCTCCGTCTTTACTTCTTGTCAGCGCAAGGTGTGCTGCCGCCGCCGCCTGAGTGACCAGGCTTGCCGGGGGTGCCAGGAGCACCGGGGCCACCAGGGGCACCAGGGCCGCCGGAGCGCCAGGTCCACCAGGGCACCAGGTCTGCCGGGTTGTCCAGGAGATCCGGGTCCGCCAGGTGCACCAGGTCCGCCGGGGTGGCCGGGAGCGCCAGGTCCACCAGGGGCACCAGGTCCGCCGGGTTGTCCAGGAGATCCGGGTCCGCCAGGTCCGCCGGGTTGGCCAGGGCCGCCGGGTTGGCCAGGAGATCCAGGTCCGCCAGGAGCACCAGGGTGACCGGGGTGGCCAGGGTGGGGAGGATGAGCAGGGTGGGGAGGGTGAGCAGGGTGGGGAGGGTGAGCAGGGTGGGGAGGGTGAGCAGGGTGAGCGGGGTGGCCGGGGTGGCCAGGGTGACCAGGGCTGCCAGGAGTACCAGGGCCGCCGGGTGAGCCAGGTTGGCCGGGAGCACCAGGGTTACCAGGTTGACCGGGGTTGCCAGGTTGCGAGGGACCGCCGGGGGAGCCAGGCGAGCCGGGGCTACCAGGGCTGCCGGGTGAGCCAGGTTGGCCGGGCGTACCAGGGCTTCCAGGAGATCCAGCGGTGCCAGTGGGCTTTGGTGCTGGTCATGGTCTTAGTGCAGGGCTTTGTCGTGGTGGTCTTGGTGCCGGTGGAGCCAGGAGTACCAGGAGTGCCGGGGGTACCAGGTGTGCCAGGTGTTCCCGTTGTGCCAGGTGTACCGGGCTGTCCGGGCTGACCGGCGTGCCAGGCTCACTGGGAGATCCAGGGGTACCGGGGGAGCCGGGAGAGCCAGGAGTGCCAGTGGTGCCGGGAGAGCCAGGGGAGCCGGGGGTGCCAGGAGTACCGGGGGTGCCTGCGGTGCCAGTGGGCTGAGAAGCGTAGTAGTAGTCTTGGTACCAGTGGAGCCAGGGGTGCCGGCCGTTCCAGGAGTACCGGGCGTACCAGGTGTGCCAGGCGTACCAGCCGTGCCAGGAACGCCAGGAATTCCGGGGGTGCCAGGCTCAGTGGATGATCCAGGAGTGCCAGGCGAGCCGGGGGATCCAGGAGTACCAGGAGATCCGGGTGTGCCAGGAGATCCGGGTGTGCCGGGGGAGCCAGGAGTACCAGCGGTGCCAGTGGACTGGGCAGCGGTGGTGGTCTCGGTACCGGTGGAGCCAGGAGTACCAGGAGTGCCAGGGGTACCAGGTGTGCCAGGTGTTCCCGTTGTACCAGGTGTACCGGGCTGTCCGGGCTGACCGGGCGTGCCAGGCTCACTGGGAGATCCAGGAGTACCAGGGGAGCCGGGAGAGCCAGGAGTGCCAGTGGTACCGGGAGAGCCAGGTGAGCCGGGGGTACCGGGTGAGCCAGGAGTTCCAGCAGTGCCAGTGGGCGTGGCAGTGCTCATGGTCTTAGTGCAAGACTTGGTGGTCGTGGTGCCAGGCGAGCCGGGCGAGCCGGGCGAGCCAGGTGTACCAGGGGAGCCGGGACCACCGGGGAGCCAGGAGAACCAGGGGAGCCTGGAGAGCCAGGTGACCCAGGCTGGCCAGGCTGGCTGGGAGAGCCAGGGCTACCGGGGCTGCCGGGAGATCCAGGACCTCCGGGTGAGCCAGGGCTGCCGGGAGAGCCTGGGGATCCTGGGGAACCGGGGCTGCCGGGGCTACCAGGGTTGGAGGTTGACCAGGGTTGCCGGGAGCACCAGGTCCGCCGGGCTGACCAGGAGTTCCAGGCGAGCCAGGGCCACCGGGAGTACCAGGGCTACCGGTCCACCAGGCTGACCGGGGCCACCGGGTTGGCTGGGTTGGCCAGGTGTGCCGGGCTGACCAGGGGAGCCGGGACCGCCGGGAGAGCCAGGTGAGCCAGGGCCACCGGGGTGCCAGGTGAGCCAGGGCCGCCAGGAACGCCCGTAGGAGGAACGGAGTTGCCCTTGGTGCAGGTCTTGGTTGGTGGAGGAGGGGGTGCTCTTGGTGCAGGTCTTGGTGAAGGTAGGAACTGTGGGCATGTTCATAGTCGGCCGAGTGGATTTGGTGCAGGGCTTTTGACCTTGTCCCTGGAAGCCCTGGTATGGACGGAAACCTCCCCGGTAGTCGTCGTTGCGATCGCCGTGGCCACCGAAGCCACCCTGATGAAAGAAATAGAACAGTCAGATGCCTGAAGCTGGTACGAGATATGGTTTTGAGACGATATACTCACGAAGCCACCGAGGTTTCGTTCTTCGGCTTGGTGCTCAGCGACCTGGTGGTGTCGTCTGACGCGAGGGGCGAGTCCTTCGGCCGTGACGGCGCTGACAGTGAGGGCAAGTGCTAAGAGTGAAAGGTACTTCATCTTGAGGTTGATATGAGTGTGTTGAGAGTGGGTGAGGTCCAAAAAAAAAATCGAAGAAGGTTGACAGAGAGTTGAGAAGTCCAAGTGACGGCCCGGGATAAAGAATGACTGAGTAAGAGAGTGTGGGTTGGTGTCCCAAGCGACGACCAAGCTGGAGATGTTGTTGAGAAAGTCCCGGGGGAAAGAAAAAGAAGTCCAAAAGAATGTGTGGTGTTTGCTTGACAGAAGGAGAGAAGGTATGAGAATCTGTCAATAGCGGGAGAGGGGGTTGATGGGGATCAGGATCAGGAAGGAGACGGTCAGCCTCTACGTGTATTTATAAGGGGAAGCAGGAGGAGGATCAGCGGGCGAAGAATCTTCTGCAGCGACCACCATAATCCGCCTGTCTGGTGCGGCGCTGCGGGTGAAGGACTTTGTGAGGCGTGCGGCGAGGCTGGTTTGAGGCGCTGACGGCTGACTAGAACACAGCTGTGGTAGTGAGATCAAAGATATCCGGCGTCAATAGTATTTTCGGTAAACAGAATGAAGTTATTGTTCGCCCAGCTTTCGATTCTCTCCGAGTGCTTGTTTGTATCAACGAGAATAACAATCAGGTGGGAGGGAAGGACCGCGTTGTCTCAGTCTGCCCGGTGCCGTCCCGCCTTGTCTGGGGTTGCTGCGGTGCTGGCCGGCAGGGGTCGCAATGAATCGTAATGTGGTCCGTGGGAGTGGGAATATTGGCGGGAGCGGCCGGCTTGTGGCATCGTGATGGGGAACCGTAATACAAAGTGGTTGTACAACGTGCAGTCAGCCTCTCCAAGGACGATGGTGGGACGGTGCGGACGGATGGTGTTGTGGAGTATGGAGGCGGACGAAGGTGAGACTGCGACCCAATTGACGATGAAGGTTCCGTTCTTTTGTTCAGCATCAGGGACAAAGAGAGGTGCTACGGCTGCAACAAAATGAGGCACCGCCTGAGGCTAAATATGTGAACAGGAACGACACTACAGCAAGATGCGAAATGTTTGAAACGAGATTAAAATTTTCTGTGTGAGAAAAAGCCTCCGAGAGCTGGGAGTATTTTGAAACCAAAAATCGTAATTCCACTCACTCACTCACACTGCACACACCCTCACACGCAAGACCAAATAAAGCCCTCTCCCAGAAAGGACAAGGCACAGAGACGACAAGCTATGGCCCGAACAACAGCAAAGAAGTTGACTGCTGTTCTCCTAAACGAGCTGTGAGAATAGTAGAGGGGGGGAAAGCTGGGTAAAGAAGAGAACGATGAGCGCTGAAGGTCTGAAGCCTGAAGGTCTGAAGAAAAGAGAAGGTCAACCCTAGTTGGAAATCCGGTCTCTTACCACTGTGGAGTGGTCTTCATCCGTAGTCTCATGGTCTGTCGAGCACCTCCTCTTCCCTCTTCAGCTTCTCAGCTTCACCCTAACACATCGCATTCCGCTGTGCTTCAGTCTCTCTAAGTACAATCTACACTCTATCCAGCAAGCGTGTCGCGTATCATTTGGCACGCGTCGCGGTGTGATTCCGAGCTCGCTGTTGTCACTGACGCCGAGCGCGTCCCTTGCTTGTTGCTTGTCAAGCTTGATGGATACGCCCAGGCCTTTGTGAATGAGTGAGTGTTGAATGGGTGCAGTGGCATTTTGAAACCAAAATTGTATTTTCAAATGTGTGGAAACGAAAATTTTATCTCGTTTCAAACATTTCGCATCTTGCTATAAAGCCTAAAAGGCGGGAGAGCGCGGGAGAGGGAGCAGGGAAGCGGGCGGGAGCGCGGGAGCGGCACCTTAGCGCCAGTGGTGTGGATGCAGGAACGGCGGACTTGGGACGCCCACGATGCATGCGTGCAGCATGATGCTCACATCCAAACAAAAAGAGGCAGCGGGTCCTCGCGTAGGCCCCAACCACTCCAGCATGCTGGTGGTTTCCTCGCTGTGTACATTTGATGGTCGTCCCCAGCATCGCTCCACGCACGCTCCACCTCGGCGAGCTGATTCGAATCGCCCAGCAATAAGAACAACAAGAACAATGATCCAGAGTGAACCTCGGGTGTCAGCGGGTCAGCATCGAGAGGTGATCAATAAGACGAGAAGTGAGGTGAGCGACCGGCAGCCAGCATGTCTTTTTCTCGTCAGGCGTCAGGTGGTATGTGAGCCGTGAGCCAAGGCCAAAGAGTTTCACGTATGTACATGCTGGCAGCTGGACGGTCATCTGATGTAGGACAGGGGCGATGAAAGCCAGGCGGGACCGGGAAGCTGGCACCCCTCGGCGCAGAACTTAACATCCATGGTCCATCGTTCATCGTGCGGGTGTAGCCCTCGCAGTCCCGTCACTACTCCCGTAAGGGTCCCGTTGGGGTCCCAAGACGCAGAAGCTTTACCATCTTTACCCACCAGCAGGAGGCATGATATTATGTACATGGTTCAAACCCTTCGATAGACGTTTGCTCTGTACGATATGTGGTCGACTGCGAGAGCGCTGGCTGCTCGGGCATCGCTTCATCGTGTTCACACGTGAGAGCGAAGAGGTTGGGCGACTGGGCGTCCTGTATCCAGGTGAAAACCTTCGCTTACCATGTACAATAGCATTGCGTGATAACGGGACTGGCAGCTGCTCACTACTGGGCCAGCGGTGCTTCGCGATTCTTCTTGTCTGGCATGGGCAATACATGATGGGAGCGGTAAGCCTGCGGAAGTAATGGTGCACAAGAAGTAGTGTGAACCCTCCATCTTTCCAGCGTCAGACGCCGGGCGCCAGATACCAGAGCATTATAGACCATAGCTAGTGACTAGTGACTAGACGTGAAAATTACGGACTCGAGAGTCGAGGCTCCAGCGCTCCAGCGTCCAGAGAGAGAAGATTCATGAAAAACTATTAGAATGTCACCTCCACTTCGGCGGCTAGTAAAGGGTCAGGAAGCCCTTCCTACCGAGGGCATATTAGGTACAGAACCATCTGAATTCGGCGCTAAAGATAGGCGAAGAACATGAAGGATGAACGAGGCGGTACCCTCGTCGATCTGTTCTTTCCTAGTGCTGATTCCTACCGCCTGCCGAAGCAGCAGGTGCGTTGCGTTTAGATACATATTTGACGCGCTGAACGCTTCATGCTGGTTCATGCGTTCATGCTCCATGCCTGATATATATGTAGTACATACTGCTGCTTGGAGTCGACAAAAGCGCAAGCGAGATGCCGCGTCGCCGGCAGAGTTGTGTCGTTGGTGACATGGTCAATTGAGAATCCAAGAGGCTGCGCGTAGCACGTCCGAGCGTCCGAGGTGTGCCCACCGGATGACAGCGGCGATCCTTTCACGCTCGCACGCTGGGTCGGCGCCGTGCCTTTTCCCGTCCTTCCTATCCGCTGTCAAGCTTCGTCCTCCTCGATTCTCAATACACAGCAATCAGCATGCTTTTGACAGGTCGTGCTGCTCCCAAAGTCGAAGCGGCGAAGGTGGCGTCTCCCAGCTTCGACGGTCTGTCCACCACGTGGAGAAGTTGTACCAGACTAGCGAAGGTGGGGAAAGAGAAGTTGGCAGGGTGCATGAAATTGGAAGGCGACGGCAGCGGGCTGTAGACCAGTTCCCTGGAAATCCACTCTAGCGCCCACTTTGCCGATCATTATTATTGATCTTGCAGATCATTAAATTTCATTTGGTGTGAGCTTAAATTTAGGCGCTTGGAGTGGGGTATGTAGTGTCTCGGTACAGGAGCGGTGCCAGGAGCCAGGCCCCAGGGACCTTGGGTCTCGGCGAATTCAGGGGGGTCTCGCAGCTCACGGCAACGTGGCGAAGTTTCACGCGTCCAACACGACGCGACGCGCCGCGAAATTTGCCTCGGCGCGTCAATGGGCAGGGAGGAGAACAACACTCCATCATCATCAACTCATCGTCAACGCGTCAACACCAGCCATCGATTTACCAAGCAGCAACCAGATTGCCTCAACACGGACAATGACAGACCGCGTCTCTGTCCTCACAGCGCCGACAGAGGGTGATCCGCCCTCGTACCTGCTCCTTCAAGTGCCTAAGGACCTCGTCGCCTTCTTCGATCCTCCCCAGCACACAGAACTAACCGCGGCAGGTCCCACATCACCTTCAAAGCGCAAACGTGAACACGATCCTCATAGTGAACATCCGCAAAAATGGTGAGTGAGGACATACTCCATCGCGGCCACCACGCGAAGCTGGTGCGTAGCTTACACATGCTACCGCTCTCAACCGTCCGAAGTTCCAGCTTCACCATCAATGGACGACACTCAGACTCCGCTGTGCTCTGCACCGATACCGCATCCTATACTATCCGCCAAATCTCCCAGAGCAACAGTCTGCTCCTCCTCACCCCATCCTCCGACTTAGTCTCTGGTTCCACAACACTCCACCTCAAGGCCAACCTTGAGACCATCCTTGAACTCGTCCCCTCCGTTCCGCGCCTCTCCCGCATTCCAGATCTGTTGCGTCCGACCGCATTTGCGGTTCGGAGGAAGAGGTGGAGTTTGCAGGAGCGGATCTTGAAGAGCGATGGGTCCAACCGGAAGTTGAAAACCTTCACACACCGTCAGCTTCGAAGCATCGTTCAGGCAAGCGAAAGGAGTTCGTGCAGGCATTATCTGAGTTCCGGGTCATACAACTAGGCTGTGAGTAGGAACGAGTTCAGGGACCTTTGTTCTGTTTCGAAGGCCTTTGCTGATCCATGAACACAATTCTTCCTTGGATGCAGCTCGATTGAGGCTGATCGCGTCTTCATATCGCGTCACACTTCTCAGACTGATTCATGCACAACTTATGCTGGAGTCCTTGTCGCCGGCGCGCGTACCTGTGCAGAGCATCGTCAAGACCTTGGCTAAGGAGAGCAACGTGCCTGAGCCTATCACCAGGGCTGCCTTGTTGTCGTGGTATGGAGAGCCAATCGAAGAAGCCGAAGGAGTGAAAGGCGAAACTGCTGGAAGCAGCTCACAAATTGCTCGATTGCGACCGGAGCCCATCGCTCGCGATATTGGGCTGGAATTACTGAGCAAGCACAGGGTGAGTTCTTGTGCAGGAGCCCTTTCTTTATGACTCGACCCCTTTATCTGGTTGGCACCGGATTATCTGACATGTTCTCCATTTCTGGTTTGACCTCAATCTCAGACTCCAACGTCACTTCCTACCTTCTTGCAGGAATGGAAGAAGGCCGTGGGAGATCTGTTCGAAGAGCATGCCAACATCTCCTTGCTCCGTGGATTATCGCTTCTTCACCCATCTCCCCTTCCGGTCGCACTCTTCCTCCGCCAGGCACAGTCGCATCCGCTCCCAGCCATAACAGCAACGCCGCCGGCTCCGGCGCCCAGGTTGCAACGCCAGAACTCGTCAAGCAAAACTCGATCCAGTACTATCCGGCCTCCCTCCTCCCGAGCGAACCCGCTCAGCGCTTTGCGGAGCTCTTCCTGACCCGACCTCACTGGACACAGGACGAACTTCTGCCCTTTTTGGAGGATCTCGCACCCGGCCCTCCTTCCTCGTCGTCCTCCAAAGGGTCCAAGGCAGCAGAGGGAGCAGCCAAGGAGGAGGAAGACAAACAGCGTAAGAACCAACGAAAGGCCATCGATAGTTTCTTGATGAAGTTCACTCGGTCCAGGACTGTCAAGCTTGCTGAACCGGCCGTGCTGGTCATAAAGGACGAGGCGGCAGCGCCAGCGCCAGCAGCAGAAGGTTCGACGGCAGCGGTGCCGAAGCCCATACCCTCCGGTGGGATGTTAATGGGCGGGGGAACGTTCTCATCATTGAAGGGTGCAGCGCGCAGACGTGCCGCGGCAGCAGCGGCGTCGGCAGCGGTGGCCAGCCAGGTCTGCAAAGACGTCAAGGTGTACAGTGCGCGGATGAAGTATTGAGTTGGAGATCGCTCAAGGAGACGAGACGTCCTGTCAGGGCCTTGTCTTTTCCTGTAATGATATAGGACTTCCGATTCATCGACCTTGCTGCACTATTTTCCTCGGGTGATGAAGCCAGATCTGTGACTGCAGCTCGGGACCGATCCAGCTGATCTCTTGAGGTGTTTGTTTGCGGCTGGAGGTCATTGAGCTGACCGTCAGGCCATCCGCAATGGTGATGAAGGGGCGACCTGTTGATGGAAGCTGGTACGACCGAAGCTAGCATGGTCAAGGATCATATAAAACGATCAGCGATCAGTCAGTGACAGATATCGGTGAAGGCGAGCTTAGACTCACTACCACAAAGGCTTTCATCACACTGAAGGTTCAGGCCAGAATGTTGGGATGGTACCTAGACATGGTTGGACTTGAATAATAAGGGGTGCACGCTACTGGTAGCAATGCATAAATACAGGGGGATGCTCGATCATGCCCTGCGTTGGGGCTGGTGGGCAGCATGAAGGCGCGGGGGAGGGAGGGGTCTATCGGAGAAAGAAAGTGGATAAATGAAGTCGGAGTTGATGAGATGCGAGAGATGGTTTGCTGGCAAGGGAAGATCCACGGGGCACGTGGATGAGGATGCTTTCATCGTTGAATAGCGCCCGACCGTTTAGGCCTTGGTGGGGAGGGGCTTGGTGGTGACGGAGACCGACTTGGTGGCGAAGGGGGAGCCAGCAGAGGCGGAAGCACCGGGGGGGCCGAGGCCAGCACCGGCACCGGCGGAGCCGAAGGGCGACGAGGCGGTGGCAGTAGCGGAGGGCTCAGGGCAGAGACCGGCACCGGCGGAGGCGGCACCTGTGAGAGATTAAGGAAAAAGTGGGAGGTGGATTGTTAGTGACGAATGAGAGAGGGAAGCGAAATGTTCGGGGGCAGACTTACCGAAGGGGGAAGAGGCACCAGCGCCGTAGAACTGGCCGTTGGCGAAGGTAACGGAGGCCTTGTAGGGACCGTAGCCAACGACGACAACCTTACCGGTAACGCAAGGGGCCTTGGTGGTGGTAGCGACCTTGGTGGTGGTGGGCTTGGGGTGGTTCATGGCAGGCGCGGGACGGCGACGGCGACGGCGGCCAGGGACAGGAGGGCAACGATGGAGAACTGCATGTTGAAGTTGGTTGTTGAGGGTTGGAGGAGGAAGAGAGGTCTAGGGATTTGTTGGCCAGCAAACGAAGTCGGATGTAGAGAGAGGAGTGGAGTGTCTGAGGAAAAGGGAGGGGTGGGGAAAGGTGAACTCAGGCCCAGTATATATACCTGCTAGGGCACTAGGATGAAGGAGAACGCCTCTCAGTGGACTGGGCGGTGGCTGGAGAATTTGGTAGGCACAGCAGACTAGGTAGCCAACCCTCGTCACTTTCTCCCAGCGCTCTGCCTGGCCGTTGCTGTGCATGCATGCTCCCCACGGTAGGCCCCACACAGACAACAGTAGCAGTAGCTTCAGCAAATTGTTCACTGCAGGCCCCAGAATGTTGCCAAAGGCCGCCGTCGTACCAAAAAGTCGGGGCTGGCTATTGTTCCGCTCCTCGAGATGCGACTTGCCATGCCGAGTTGTACTGTGCATGTGCCTGCTGGGCGTTAGGGTGCTGGATGGAGATTTAGGAAAGCGGCTCTGGGTAAGGGGAAAGGATCAAATGTCACATATACATAAGCACTACTGCGGTTCGGGATGTGTGAACGCAAGAATTGGAAGGGTCAGCATGCTCATTATTTCTCCCGCAAACAGAAGCGGAAAGCTTATCGAACAATTGAGGGACTTATTGCTGTGTTGCAACCTTTTCCGCATTCTGTGAGCGAGTATGTAGCGACAGAACCGCCCGCTAACGACGCCCATAATCGATCGTCCCCAAAACCATCTCTAATAATAGCCCATCATGCATCACGCGCGAACTTCGGACAAGCCATCGCGATACCCACGGGAGACGATCGAGAGGATGCGGCGGATAGGCAGACCTCGGATGAGAGGATCGAGCATTATCGCGCGCAGACTTGAGGCTAGCGGGCTGGGCGCCTGAGCTACGGAGATAGGGAGAGAACATCATTGTTATTTTCCAGTGTCCACCCACATATTGTGCAGCACCCTGCCCGACTTGCTCGAGATCGAGCTCTTCGCTGCTTCACCTACTGTGTACGCTGGGGAAGGGAGGATTAGCGATGAGCAGCGACGGCCGACGGGTTATAGCAGAGTCACATTGGCGAAGATCTCGATGTCAGGTCTCAGCGCACTCATGTATGGTTGCCTGCCAGACGTTAGACCCATATACATACCCCAGCTGCGGACCCGAGTACGGATGTGTCTGTAACCTACTTGTCTGCGTTTGCGACTACACACTTGCGGCGGGATGTAGCAGGGAGTAGGGAGTCATTGTGTGGGGAGGGAAGTGGAAACTCCAGTACATACATACATAGTAGACCGTGGAGGTGGGTCAATTACATAGTACCAGTAGTAGTATAGTAGTAGTGGGGTGCCTTTAATCAGGTGTCTTTTGTCAGGTATAGGTGGAGGATCGGCGCATGATGGGCGTTCCAGTGAGTGACACTGATTCAATGCCCGTCAAAGAAGATAGCCGAAATTCGCCGGAAGTGAAGATTATGCGACATCGACGCCGATCCCTGACTCAGAGAAATAGACATGTGCTCGTTATTATTGCTCGAACTTACATACTTGATCCCCATACATACACTGAGTCCCAGACTGCTCCACTGTCAGTCTGTCACACAGAGTTTGATCAACGTTTCCCCAAACCTCTGAAGCCAGGCTTCAGGCTTCAGGCTTCAGGCTTCAGGCTTGATGATCATCAAGGTAAGGAGTACATACATAGTCGCCGCTCGTGATTCCTGTCTGCCTGCTGTCAGTCAACAATCGTTCCACAGCAAAGCGTAGATGACGGACCCGATCGGCGGTATAAGTATGTACGAGTACGTACAGGGTGATCTGTCGTTACTACTCGTTGTGGACATCTGTGTGATCCGCTACTGTCATCGGTCACCTGAAATCTGAAGCCTGAAGCTCTGAAGCCTGAAGCTAAGCGCTAAGTATGTACATATGCCGAAGTAGTTCAGGCTGCTACGCTGGTGACGCGTGACGCTCTATCTCGGCTCTCCTCGCTCAATTGGATGGTCAACGACGCATGGCCTTTTCCAGTACATAGTAGTAGTCAGCAGCAGCATGATCCGTCTAATCTCAAGTGCACATCTATAATCGACTGCATCGATATTGACCCGTGCTCGGACGCTCCCTCGGTTCACTACAGAAATAGATTGTGTCTCCAACGCCCCAACTCGAAGTAAGAGCATGTGAGATGTGAGAACTGAGACGTGAGAAATGAGTGAGCGGTGAGCGCGTGAGCGTACGATATAGGAGGATAACCTTACTCGGGGGGTGGGGGGGGGGAAGTTGGGGACTGGGGGAGGGTCGAAGACGGACGAAGCTTAAGCTGGTTGTATATGTAGCGCGTGAAATGAGATTAAAGTTCATTTGTTTGCTTACGTAACTGAATCTGTGGATCAGCAGATCTGCGGATAATCAATCCCCCCGCCTTAGTTGGATATCTCCGCTGAACGGGGGAGAACGGAAGCCAAACAGACTGCAGACAAGAGAGTTCCGACGTCAAAGGAGAGTGTAGATTGTACTTAGAGAGACTGAAGTACAGCGGAATGCGATGTGGTAGAACAGAGAAGAGTGAAGCTGACGAGGGAAGAAGAGGTGCTCGACAGACTATGAGACCACGGAAGAAGACTGCTCCGCAGTGAGGAGACTCCTGATTTCCAACTCTCCCACCTCGAGTATCCTGTTCTGACAGTGACTACTACGCTCCGGATAGCGATGAGGCGAGTGTCCCAACTATCCATACCCATGACCGCCGGAGTTTGATGGACGTCGTTATCGTACGTATCGTGATTGAAGTGAAAACGAATGTGTGGGTCGATCGCAGATGACATTTGATGTCGAACTGCTGAGGTCGTATGCTGCTGTGCAGTGTGCTGACTGCAGACTGCTGCATGACGAAGTGTTGATGCTGAACGTTGTGACCGAAGGGGTGGTGACGCTGTGTGAACTGCGGGGGTGCTGTGATGTAGGCCTGCTTGGCCGTGAGAGTGCGTTGATGCCATATGTCGCACCCATCAGCCCTTGTGCTGATGTGCCGAACCCGAGCCTGCTCCCACCGTTCCTGAACGCCAAAAACCACAATGCCTTCCCAATCACCATCCAATTACCGCCTAGCCTAACCTCATCCTGCACCAATAATCCTCACTGCCATCCTACTCCATACCTGCTCCCCACACTGCCGCACCACCTGAAACCGACCCATCACTGCCAAAGTGCCAAATACGCCCGCGTGTATCGTATATCTCACACGACTGCATGTTCCCATCACGCCCAACCGCTTCCAGAAACCGCTACTCGGGCACCGGATCACCAACGAATTGGCTCCGAGGTCCCGAACAACAACGAGCGACCGAGAGGAGAGGAAGGGCAAAAGGAAATTGAGCTGCATTGGTGCCTTGAGGGCCTTGAGCTTCGTGTGGTGCGCGTGCGTGTGTGCGAACCAAAACTTGCTGTATGCTCGATTAAGGATGTCGGCGGAACTTTTGCCGGAGTTCCGCTTCCGGCTCAGTGGTTCCGCAGGGTTCCGGCTCGAAATTTGGCCAAAATAAAAACTTCCGCTTCCGGCTCCAAAACCAGAGCCGGAATATTTGTTCTTCCGCGGTTCCGTCAGAAAACTACATTCTTTTCAACGGAGTTCCGTGTTCCGGCTCAAAGTTCCGCAGCGCAAAGATAATCTTCCGCTTCCGGCTTCATTTTGGGGCGGAAGTTCCGTCGACTTCCGGCTGAAATCGTGTCAAAATCCTAATCTTCCGCTTCCGGCTCAAAAAGTTCCGCAGATGAAAAATTCCGGCTGAACGGAGGAGCCGGAGGAGCCGGAACCAGCGGAGGATTCGCAGAAAAGGATTTGTATTCTTCGGAATCATTGAAACTCTAGTCACTCTGTGGCCATAACGGTCTCCTGGCCTTCCACACGTGGCTTCTTCTTCGCCGGCGCCTCGTTAGACCCCTCCGTCCTGGTACGCTTCTGTTTCGCAGCCTTCTTTCCTGCTTTGTACTCTTTGAGAAGGTTCTCGGGCACCCAGTCTTCCCGGAACCACGCTCCGACAGTGACCAGCTGCTGCAGTTTGAGTGCCTTGAGCCGGTGCCGAAGCGGAGTGATGTGTTGACCCGCCTTTGAGAACAGTCGCTCGACATCTACTGACGTTGCCGGGCACGAGAACACATCGAGAGCCAGCCTTGTGAGTCCAAGTCTCTCGTTCCCGCGTCGATGTTCCGCCCACCACCACGCCAGCGGATCCAGGTTCTTTCCTCCACTTGCAGCAATGTATCCCGAGATCCATTCTTCAACCGGGTCGGGTGGAGCCGTTTCTGCTTTGTGAGCCTCAGCGATTCGATTGAGCTGCTCCTCCATGTAGTCCATCTCCTGCGTGTCAGCGTCTTCTTTATCTGCGGAAGATTGAGGTTCCGGCTGCGTTGCGTCCCGCTCCATCCTATAGGAAGCCTCGTATGTTGTCCGAAGAACCTCAACGGCCTTGTCGATCCATGAATCCTCCCACTTCATAGCACGCATGAAGGTTGTTCGAAGATTGGGATGAAGAACTGCGAGGAAAAGAGAAGTTTGGATCGATCATTCAGCGTCAAAGAGCTGCGGAGTATGAGGCTGACAGGGTATCAAGAAACTCACTAACGGCGAGGTAGTAGGCATCGCTGGCATCGGCAAGACCATAGTACTGCGCACAAACAGAGCCTGCCCGACGAGCGGCTTCCCTCCATACCTCACCAATGTCGCTACGCGTCTCGAACTTGCGGTAATGCGAATCAAGGCTCTCGAACATACCCAACACGTCACCGATGGTTGGGCTTTGCTTCTTCGAGAACTTGGCGGTAGCTTTGGTCAAGGGCTTCAGCAGGTGGAGGAGCATTGTGAAGCCGGATTGGTTGGCGCGCTTGAGCCGGAACTTTGCCGGGATGAGGTGGGGATTGGATTCTTGCCAGGCGATGATTCCATCCCAGAGGGTCACGGCGCGCTTTATCATGTCGAAGGTGGAGTTCCACCTCGTGGCCACGTCGCGGATGAGAGTGTAGGGCTTGGGGAGTGAGTAGTTAGAGCAGGTTCTTTGGAAGGAGCGGCGCTGTCGAGTATTGTAGCGGAGTTTGCGGGCGAACCATGCCAACTGCTTGATCTGCAGGCCCACTTCGCCGCTACTGGCGGTGATATCTTCCGGCGATGAGCTCGGCGCAGCATCTGTGGACCAGTCGTTCTTGTGCTGCTCGATTGCCGACCTGATGAGGCGCTCGTCTTCAGCGTTCGCAGTCGTGGAGGGATGAAGACTCGAAGAGACCGCAAGGTCATCGTCCTCCGCAGCGTTTTCATCCTCCATAGCCTCGGTGTCCTTGTCGTTGTCCGCTTCGTCCTCCGTGACATCGCTGTCCTCGATGAGGTCCTCGTCATCAGATACCCAGTCTCCGTCAAGTTCCGGCTCGTCCTTCTTAGCAGCGCGAATGTCTTTGGAAAAGGGACGGAGGATTGCCTGTGATAACACAATGGGGTCAGGAGCCGGAAGATCAGGAGCCGGAAGGCTGTCAACTCTTAGTTCTCACCTTGGAGATCAAGTTGAGGACATGAGCAATGCACCGTACTTGCGATCCTCGTCCTGTGAAACGCGGAAGGTCTTGATCCTTGCCGAGAATGTCCATCATAGTTGTGTTGGTTGACGCATTATCGGCTGCGATGAACCATACTCGATCTTGGATCTGGTACCGCGTCACAACCTGCTTGACGACTTTTGCGATGTTTGCTGCTGTATGACGCTCGGGAAACGCGATCATTTCGAGAACATGGCGTTGAACGGAACCCTCCGTCTGCCAGCATCCGATGATGCCCAGGAAGCTGTGGCCGTTGTTGGATGTCCATATGTCAAGCGCAAGATGGATGGTACCCTCAATGGACGCAAGTCGCTCGATGATGTGCTTTTGCATCGCTTTGTGCACCTCCGAGACGTCGTCCGAAACCGTTCGGCGATCAGGTACCAGGCTTTGTCGATGCGGAGTCAGCCACTCCTTGAACCATTTGTCACCGACGATCGACATTGGTCTGGCTTCTTCCGAGACCCAAGCGGCGGAGATCTGTCGAGCGCGCATCGCATCCATTGTGTCGATTGTCTGTGGAGCCGGGTATGGTGTGGCCTTGACGAAAAACTTGGAAATGTCGTCTCCTTCCGGCTTCTGATCCTGGTCCAGTGCGCTCTTGTAGCTATCGATGAGCCACTGCCTGCTCTTCTTGGAGGTTGAATGCGAAGAAAGGAGACTGGTTGAAGAATCGTTCAGGAGCCGGAAGGCGGTGTAGGTGTTCGGAGGAGCACAGCACAAGCAGTCGAATGCTACAGCTTGAGTTCCTGACTTCTTCGGATGCGGGCGGAGTTCCGGCTTGGCAAAGAGAAGGTAGGCTTCCGAGACCGACTTGGAACTTCCAGCGTAGGGTTCGCCTTTGCTTTTCGCAATGTTCTTGGCCTCTGCTTCCCTGTGCGCCTTCTGCCACGCTGCTACCGCTCGCTCTGGAAGGTAATGAGAAGGATGTCAGACGTGTGACGCTCATAGCGCACAGAGCTTTGAAGACTCACTCAATGCTGCCTCAGGAGATATCTCGACTGCTTCGTGCCTTCGCTTTGATGGTGAGCTCTTGGTAGGGGAGACTGAGACTGAGCGAGCTTTGGATTTTGCTTTTGGAGGCTGGGGAGTGACGGGTATCTTCTTGGAGGCTGCTTTCTTGACGGGCTTGGTAGAAGGCTGTTTGCGAGTTGGCTTGGTAGACGATGTGGCCTTCGAAGGTGCAGCTTCGTCTCCGGAACCAAGCTCGATGACGGAGCTGTCGTCGTCCTCGGTGTGGTTCTTGTCGCGATACTCGTCCCCGGAATCGTCGACGAAGTCTTCCTCCGGCTCTTCCTCCGGCTCGTCCGCTTCGTCCTCCTCCTGCGGTATGTCCGCCGGTGCTCGGGCAGGTATCTCCTTGGCCTTGCCTTTACTGTTGGCGAATGGAGATGGTATGGAGGGGTTCGGAGGGATGATGATGCTGGACTTGGATCGTTTCTTGCTGGATGAAGATGCCGCTCTGGGAGGAGAAGGAATGACCTCCTCTTCTGAGCTCCGCTCCGTGCCTTCTAGATCTCTTGTCACTGCACGCCGCCGAAAGAAGTCGGTGTCTCGGTCCGGCTGAAATCGCTTCTTTGAGGTGGATTGGCTCTTATCGAGCGGACGGGCCTTGGGCCTGGTAGCTGGCTTTGTTGGAGCGTGATTCGAAGTAGCTGGCTTAGATGAAGGCTGGCTCGTCTCGGAAGAAGGACTGGCGGGAATAGTGGTTGGCGGTGGAGCTGCTCGAGGCGGTTGAGCAGAGGGAGGAGTCTTGTTCTCAGGATCAGGGGAAGAGCTCGAGGAAATTCGTAGATAGGTAGAAGCAGGTGCAGATGTAGGCTTGACCGACAAAGATGCTTGAGGATGGGAGGGAATAGGACGAGGAGGTGTGATCGGTGAGCCTGCGCGAGCAGCGGAGGCAGCAGCAGCAACGATGGGTGCAGCCTTGTCCGCAGTCGAAGCCGGTGTGGATGTCGAGACCGAAGGGTCATTGTCTGCGGGAGAATCGGTATATCGTGCTGGACGATGCCGCTGTTCGGCTGCGCGCAAAGAATAGCCCGCGCTGGCCGACGATGTATCTTCCGCCATGTTGATCGGACGGAACTTGCAAACGGTGGCGGAGGACAAGTTTCGCGCCGGAGGTGAGCTGAAAGACTAAGGTACGACGTGGAAGGCCTGTTGTCAAAAGAGGTAGTCAAAAATGGAATTCAAAAACAAGGCAAAATTATGTACACAATTTTAATTTTTGAATGCGTATTTTACGAGCCGGAGGAGCCGGAATCAGCGGAGTTCCGCCAAATTTGGGCAGCCGGAGGCGGAAGTTCCGCGTTCCGGCTCGTTTTCGGGTACAACCAATTCAATCTTCCGCTTCCGGCTTAGCCGGAAGTATTTTATTCCTGCTTCTTCCGCCTCCGGCTCGTAAGTTCCGCTCATAAATTGCCAGGTTCCGCTTCCGGCTGAGCCGTAATTTTTTAATCTGCGGAACTTCCGCGGAACTTTGAGAGCCGGAAGATTTGTCTGCGGAGGAGCCGGAGGAGCCGGAAGTTCCGGATGCTCGATATTGAGTGTCCGAGCTCCGAAAGGCAATGCATCACTGGCCATGAATGAGTCACTACGTCGACTTTCATGCTCCTCATGAACGAATGTTGACCCGATGAGCTTGTTGCTCGGTGTAGGTGACGACCGAGGCTTGGTGGATCGGCTGAACTTGACGTGGTGGTCGGGTGTGAGGACAGACGCGAAACTCGAGTCTCCTGATGCTGCTGCTGTCGCCGCCGGCTATGCCGATCGCGGCCCGACAAATCCCGAACCACATTTGCCGTCGATCTCGATGCCATTTTGACTTGGTGCCGAATGCCGATGCTCCCACCAATTGTGTACGCCCTACCAAGGGCAGTACCCCGCACAGTGCCCAGGAGTATCGGACGCTTATATCTCGCCCTTCCCATGCCATGCCATGCTCTCAGCTCGGGCTACAGCCCATGCTGTCCCGTGCCTGAGTGTGGACCGACTGTGTCTCCTACTGCGCCAACCGCAGATGCACTCCCAGACCTATCCCACATTCCCACCTGTACCTTCCAGCCCGTCCATTCCATCCTGCTTCCAGCCATCACATCCTGCTCCCACCCATCTCCGACTCCTAGACCAAACCAAACTCAGCCAAACCAAAAACCAATCCTCCTCATTCGAACGTCTGGCCAATGCCGGACAGCAATGAGGAAGGTGTTGCTGTTGCTGTTCGTTGATGGTATCGTGATGGTACCGAGCAGTGTGATGCGGGACGCGGATGCAGACTTGAAGTCTGAAGACGGTGCAGCGACACCGTGTGTGCCATAAATAGGGATTGGGTCTCGCAGAGCAGCTGTTTCGCTGTCTGCTGCAGGTCTGATGCCTGATGGTGCCTGATGCAACGTCGAACCTGGGGCGAGAGGTTGTCCTGAGGTGCGAGTGGTGCCCGATGGTGGTGGTGTGGAGGATGATGTGGCGTAGCTGTGTTCTGTGATCTTGCGCTTCGAGTCGAGACTCCTAGTGGGTCCACGCTACCGCACACCAATCGATCGGTGGCATTGGTCGAGACCTATACGCCACGAACCTACGCAAACTGTTACTCCACTGATTCACCTTCACCATCCCAATCCTCGATCTGCCCATATGCTGCAGGCTCGCTGCTCATGCCACTATTGCACCTTATTGCTTCGCAACTGCGTTAGCCAGGCGAGCCAGCCTTGCTATGCTAGGCCTGTGTGCACTTCGGCGCCGAAGTTGCGCTTGGTGGGACCGACGACCCAGTCGTCCTCCGCGCGTGGTCGTACGGCTCTGACTGGTGCGCGAAGTCGTGTGTCCGAACTGCTGAGACACTTGTATTGCCGCGATGCTGCTGCTGCTGTGGCTGGCGAGACGCCCTGTGCCACTCGCCGTGCTTGCTGTGTCCAATGATCGTTCTTGCCTCGCCAACAGTTCGATGACCGAAGCCTGTCGTGCTGGCGTCGCACGCGCACGTATGACGCATATGTCGCGCTTGTCGAGGCGAGGAGGGTGGTTTGTACAGATCTTGTGTGGGCGGAGGCGCGACGGAGAACCTTTGGCCGGAGATGTGACCTGCTGGTTGCTTGCCTTGTCCACGCCAGATGCATGAAGCCCGAATGGGCTGCTCTACTGAGCGTTGAGCGCCGAACGCCTTGCTTTCTGTGCCGCCCGTATGCCACCAAAGAACCTGACCGTTGCATGCACCACTAGCAGCATGATTGCATCGCATCCTCCGCGCCCACACGCGCGAGGAGCTGCCCCGACCGCTGACGATCCCGAGGCCGAGGGAGGAGAGAAAGGGAGGAATGGTCACCGTGACCTGCGTCGTGCACGTTCCTTGCCCGAATGGCTCATGCTCGTGCGACGCTGCTGTTGGGCTCGCTCTGATTTGAACGTGATGGTGGTGGTTCGGGCTTCCGAATGAGCTCGATTGAGTGCGAAGTCGTCGCAACCGTCCACACACCCAACAGCACAAGACTTCAGAGTCCGAATACTCTGAGAGTCTGTCTTCCTTCAGCGGGCAACCGCCGCGCTGCCTCTCCTGTCCCTCATTGTGTCCACCGACCACCAAACCAAAACCAATCCTCCCCTCTGCCCTTAGCCGTCCTATACCCGCAGTAAGCGCCGCTGTGGCGAGCGCCACATGCTGGAAAGGGGACCATTCTGGAGAGAGGTGCTTGTCGCTCGAGTTGTGAGTTTGTGACTCGTAGCGCTCGCAGAGGAGAAAGGTAAGGCAAGATGGTCAGCGTACATCCTACTGAACAGTGGTGCGTTGCAGATACGCACCGGTAGGAGATGTCCCCATCCTGCCAAGCGGGTACAAGCCGAAGCTTGCAGGCAGGGTGTGGGGACAGTGTTCCGGTCATCAACCGGACACGGTATGACTATTGAACCCGCTACGCCGCTCGCGTGCTGTTCGCCATCCCGGCACGGCGCGAAGCTGAGAGTGGTGGTGGTGACTGTCATGGAAGAAGATGCTGCGCCACTGGAAATCGATCCATTGTTGGTTCGCAGATCGTGTTCGTCCCGCAGATGAGATTCGTCTGCACGTTGGCTCCGCCCAGAAGGCTTCGCCAGACACCACATATCCAACCCACTCCGCTGTCATCGCCGCTGTAGGGTCTCTACACGCTGCCCATGCAGCTGTGCACCCTTGGACGCTTCTGCTCTCGCAGATGTCCATGATTAACATAGCCCCAGGGGCACTTGGCCGTGACTCGTGAGAGTGACCTTTTGAACTTCGGACGGTGAACCTCATCGTCCGTTCGACGTCGGCGGGATGTTTGCCGATCCGCCTCAACGTTAACGCCAGATTGAGTAGACCCGTCGACCCACTCATCCTCGGCGCCCGGATCTGCATCAGCACTGTCTTTCGACATGCCCCCTGTGCGATCCGTACTGGTGTCAACGGTGATTACCGGCCCGCTGCCCACACCAATCTCGTTGGTACCAGCGAGACTGTCCGTCTCGCTTCCTTACCAACCCATCCAGCGACAACGGTGGTCCTCTTACCGCCATCGGTCGCCAGGTCCCGAGGCAGGTACTCTGCGTCGGTTGCCCGAGGGAGTGACGGTGGCGATCCTCTACTCCGTCCCGGACTGAAAACAACTTGAGGACCATGGCAGACGCGTACCAGCCGCGCTGCCAAACCAATCTACGACCTTTCGAGTCGTGTGCCTCTGCTGATCTTGTTCTTGTCAGTGAGGACTTCCGATTCTCGTGCGCCTACGCGCGCATCGAGCGCAATGCTAAGCACGGTGCTTTCTTGATGTTGAAGTACGGCTCGGTATGCATCGCCGAAGGTGCTTGCCGGACTCGGCCTTTGATCTGTGTCGCTTGATGTCCGAAAGCCTCCTCCGCCTTGAAGTTGAGGTCCGCCTATGTGCTGATACCTCGCGCGTCGTTCGTGCTTGGACTTATGCTGTCCCGCGAAGCACCACGACCGCAAACAGGTCTCGCCCCGTCTGAGGAGAGCTTGATCCGCGCTCCATCGTTCGTGACTCGAAGGCGAGAGCCAGGGGGATGCTGGAGTGCTAGAACCGTGAGGCGCGCTGTCGCCTCTGTGCTCTGCCTTGTTCCACTCCATCAGTGCATCCTCCGACATGATCGATGATCTCCGACCTTGCGCGCGCGCCCAGACGCATCACTGGGCCGCCGTCGGTAGAATCTTGAGCTGCCGAGCGCTGTAGGCTACCGAAAACTGCCGGTGCCTTGATCGCCGCTCGTGCATCTTGACCGTGGGGTCCGTTTGAGCGACCCGACCTTGCCCTACCGCCATAACTGCGAGTCCCGGAGTCTTGCTGCCTGCTGGAACCGAATAACCGATTGCCAGCAGAGGACTCGACTTGCTGCTTCCGGCGCGAGGGTAGGTCCACCGCGCGGCCTCACCAATGAGGTGCCGCATCCACACGTAGTGGGCTCCGTCCTTCTCTCCTTGCTGAGTGCCTTGTCCGTCGTATGCTAGGCCGACGCGATGCTTGCCGTCCCTCCACAATAACGAAGAGTGCCGACTTGCGCCGAGGTAGACCAGATCTGCGCGGGGAAAGGCACGGAAGGAGAGGACGTTTCTTGACGAAGGTCGTTTCTTGACGAGTAGCTCTTGAGCTTGAGCTCTGGGAGCTCAGTGTAGAGCTCTTGGACTCATAACCAGTTGGATATCTCCGCTGAACGGGGGAGAACGGAAGCCAAACAGACTGCAGACAAGAGAGTTCCGACGTCAAAGGAGAGTGTAGATTGTACTTAGAGAGACTGAAGTACAGCGGAATGCGATGTGGTAGAACAGAGAAGAGTGAAGCTGACGAGGGAAGAAGAGGTGCTCGACAGACTATGAGACCACGGAAGAAGACTGCTCCGCAGTGAGGAGACTCCTGATTTCCAACTGCCTTCCCAGACCCAGCGCCCCAGCAAGTCCATCCCCACTCCCCACGCCCCACTACTACCCCCCCCCCCCAATCCCCAGGCCCCAGTCCCCAGTAGTCCCCACAGATGGCAGGCTACATACTGTACATATGTACATAAATACTGCACCCCCAGACGAACTCAATTTGCGCGTGTGAACTGGACATTGATTATCGGACCGACTAGAACCCACTCACCGCTCACCTCTCAGTGAGCGAAGGTGCCATGTCGGATCAAGCGCAGCTCAAGGCCAAAGTGTTGGCATGTATAGATGCTCCCTGGGGCACTGCACGGAGGTCCGCTGGACGAAGCTTCGTATCGAGGCTTAGACAGCACTCCTTCCCTTTCTATCCGCAATAACGGGTCGAGGGAAGGAATAAATCAAGGGCCGTGCACCAAGGATAAGGGACAATGTAATAGTCGGTGTGACAGACCATGGGACAGACCGCCGCGGTACAGCCAGCTCAAATGAAAAGGCGACCGGTACAGTCTGCGTGACACTTGCAACACCTTGCTGACCAGTGTGTAAATCTGCCGTGCGAGCGACGCAATCGCAGCGTCGGAGATGATTCTTCGTGCGACGGGCCGGGACGGAATGCGTTTTCGCTCTGCCTTTGGCTCTGATGATGGCCAGGATTTTTCAGCTGGACCACCCCCCGCGCGGCAGCGTCCCCTGGGTAAAGCACATCGACGACCCCGAACGCTGTAGCTGTAAGAGAGAGGGAGAGAGGAGAGAGGAGGGTTAAGAAAAAAGTGGATGCAGAAGGTAAGCAGGAGAAGGTCATCAGCGGTCTTGGATTTCAGGGCGGATGTGGGATCTGGATAGTAGAGAGTATAAGATACTGAAAAACAGTGGTCAGGGTGAATAGCGTGTATAGTGAGGTGCGAATGAGAAACAGGGTTGGCACAGGATGCTTCAAAAATCAGCCAGAGATAACAGGAAGAAATTCTGCACTCGATGGCCGACAGGCCAGCTTTATGGCCCGAACTCTTCTCATCGTTTCCTAGGACCAAACCGCACCAAGCCACCCAGTCGATACGCTTCCAGCTGGTCTCCGTCGTGCATGGGGCACTTCGGCGAGTTTGATGTCTCTATCATACCATGACCTGATGAAAGAGCTGCGATAAAGTAACTGTGCCTTCACATTTCACATCGCGTGGGCGAATGTTTTGTCGGTCGGCCGTGCTCCGGCCACGAGCCCAGTAGCCTTTGGGAGCAGGCTTTCGCGGACTGAGGATGAGATCAGGGACCCAGTGGGAGCACTGTGCTGCGCTGTGTTCAGATATTTGTGGAGTCTCACGGCAGACATGGGCGTTGTATGGGGTGATTCTAATCCACTCCCCCGGGCGAACGTTCGCCCCCATTACGATTTGTAATGTCAGTGCGTCTACCATTACAAAACGTCCCAAAATCCTGATGTGGGAAGACGCTTCACCAAACCCCCTCGTACTCAGCAACGTACTGAACAACCTATACCTAGATTTGGATGGTAGACGCAAAGGTATCTCACGTACCACCATGTAAATTTTCAGGACGTTTGAAATCGTTGAAGGGATGGTCATTCGAGTGGTGAGTGACGAAGGGGGCGAACGTCTTCGAATTCGCCCGGGGGAGTGGATTAGAATTCCCCCGTTGTATGACCTGGTGGGTGAACGCGGTCATGATGCATGATGTCCTCAAGGCAACAGGAGAAATCGGATCGAAGGCAACTCCTTTCAGTACTGACTCAACCACCCGGCTGTCGCACAGTCAACAATCTTCTTCTTCTCATGTTGCGTGCTCTCAATCGCCCCACAGGCTCAAGGCATCTGTGATCTGTCGATCAACTCAGGCCCTTTTCCTGTCTATCGAGCAGCCCTTGGTCCCCTTGGCCAAGAATCGGAACCAGGAACACGGAACTCGCCGTGCAGCAACAGCACAACCGCGCAGTTCCCCTTCCCGAGTCCAACACAGCGCCTGGGCCACAGTAGTGATTATGTCGTGGTAAGGTCCTCCTCAAAACTTTTGAGGTGGCGCGAGCACAGCAAAGAAGGAGGCTAGGAAGATGATCAGAGTTGTGCGGCCTTCCAACAGGTATGTAAATGCGCTTCGGCTCTGCACAGTTGCACTTTCCTGGGACGTCCAGCGCAGTCAGTGAGTTTCGCCATTCGTTTCAAGAAGATAAGAAGTACCAAGTGCATGAGATCCTCCGTCCCTTCTCCTTCCCCTTCCCCAACCACCATTGAAGAAGCCCATCCGCAGACGTCTGGTTTACTCACACGCCCACAGCTCACCGCTCACACCTCATCGATTTTTCCTGCTGAACGTCAAAATCGCACACAGCCTCATGAAGCTCTCTCTTCCCACCTTCGCAATTGCCAGTCTCCTATGTGCAGCTCGTATCACTGCCGCATCTATCGAGCGGATCGCCGCCGCAGGAGCCGCTTCTTGTGTCGCATCGAACTCGCAGCCTCGCGTTTTCAAAGGAATCCTTGTCGCGGCATACAATTCCTTCATAGACGGCAGTCCAGTTCGTGGATATGCTTCGCCTCGTTCACTCAAGAATGGAACTTGTAAGTTGCAGCCACGTCCCGCTAGCCCTCTGTCAAGGTTGAAAGAACTGAACATTTCCGAACATACTGAGCAGGGGTCTACCACAACAACATTTCTTCTGTGTTCCTCGACGGTTACCACTACGAAGGTGTCTGGGCATACCCTTGCGACTCTGTTGCCCCTCGAGTCAATGTGACTCTCGAAGGATCGTTCTACATCCCCGAAAATCGCGTATCGAAGATCCAGACGGGTGAGGTCGATTGAATCTATCAGAACACGATCTCCCGCCACTGACTGATGTTTCTCCATCCTTGCAACCGCAGGGATCTTGCGCAGCGCTAAGAACCCTGGCCTGTGCCTTAGGGCCGTCCGAGGTTTCAGCCAGGCCCCTGGAGATGCCAACTACCCAACCTTCGCACCTTGTCCCGCAACCAACTCAGCTCTCGTCGGTAACAGCGGTCAATTCATCTGGTCTTGGGCTTACAACCAAACCATCGAGTAAGTCCTCCTCCTTCGTTTTCGAAGAGGTTGCCATCTGTTATCTGAAATATCATCTTCGGTGGTCATTTCCAGGTACAAAAAGGTGGACAACAACCCCACTAGGCCAAAGGGCAACCTCTACGTGACATTCACCGGCCCCAAGATCGATCAACCTCAGTTCACGTTCGGCGCTTATGGACGGTATACGGGAAGCCTCGGCAACGAAAACGGTGAGTCCAGACATTCTCTTCAGCTGTTTCAGTAATCTAACGGTTTCCTCAATTGCCTGTCCTTCTGCAGCTCTGGCCATCGTCGGATCTCAGATCTACGTTGCTTCGACTGTGCTCCAGCTGGCTGGCGCTTACAAAGGAGACATTGCTGCCACCGAGCAAAGTGTCGAGGCTACCACCTACGTTCCCCCCTACGGGTACTGAACAGGTTGCACTCGCTTTCCGCCTGGAATACGATCAGTCTCGAGGCAACGGCTTCGCCGCGACCACCCATTTCCGTAACGACCTTCGATTTTGAACCCGGACATCCCGAAGTGACCTTTTGTATGGTCATCTTTCTCTCGTTGGGAATGCAGCAACTTTCCACTCTGCGAACCATTCCTGCTGCATACATAACAGCCGCCACGCACCCGAATCCCGTGATATCAGACATCAGCAAGACGAAATGAGGCGGACGTACCGTAAGCTGCGTAGTCAAGTCCGAAATGAGATTCAAGCTGGCTGTGGAGCTGATCGGCCCAGCCCTGTCACCTCATTGACTGCTTTGGGCATGAGGCGGCTTCGCCAGTCCACGCTCCAGCTCCATAAGAAGCCAGTTCTCTTCCTGACAGATTCTGACGCCTTGACTCCCCGCTCTGTTTCAACCCTCACTTTCTTTTTCTGGCCCTCTATTAGGGCAACCCCTCTCCCAGACCCGCAACATGCGCACACTCTTTATCTATAACGCACTCTCTTTCCTTGTGCTGCTCAGCACCTGCCTCCAGATTGCTCACGCAAGCCAGCCTCACGCACTAGCAAATGCATGCGACCCCGGAGATGCCATCGATGGCATGTTCATCGTCGAGTTCCACAACACGCACAATGAATCGGCCTCACGTGAACGTGGTCTTTTGACATCTGCACTTGGAGTGAGTCTTCACTGTTCCGCGCCCTTCATATGATCCCAATCTGTGATAGCTTCGCTGATATGCTTTCGTTGAGTTCAGGATATACTTCACCTGGACTTCGCCAAGTTCTTGTCCGACCTGGCCAAACCCATCAACTTCACAACTCTGTTCGAATTCGCTAATGCGGACCTGGTGAGGTTGATGAGGGGCCTGACCATGTATCGACTGTGGTGGCTGAAGTCATTATTCCGTTCGCAGTTTCTCGGCATCTCTCTCAAGCTCGATGACCCCAACGATGTCGAAACCTTGAAAAGCTGCAAAGGAACTAAGGCTGTCCACCCGGTCCGCCGCATCAAGCTCCCACAGGATGGACCCGCTGTGCCCGTCAAGACTACCAGCCGTCCCGCGCCACCAAGCCCAACACCAGTGGTCCTACCAGTCCTACCAGTCCTGCCAGTCCTACCAGTCCTGTCAACCCTGCCGCCATTAATTCTCATGTCTTTGAGCCACATGCGATGATGGGCATCACAGAGCTTCACCAAGAAGGGTACTACGGAGCTGGGCAGGTTCTCGGCGTGATCGATACCGGCGTTGATTACACTCACCAAGGCCTCAATGGCGGCAAGCCTTCCGGGACTAAGTGCTTCGGTGAGGGTTGTCCTATTATCGGAGGATTTGCCTTCATCGACGATGACGGCAACAGGGTCTCGTCCCCTGATCCTTTCTGCGACTGCGCCGGAGAAGGAGGCCATGGCACGCATGTGGCAGGAGTCATCATCGGTAACGATACCGCCCGCAATTACTTGGGTGTGGCGCCCAAGGCAAAGCTGAAGGTCTATAGGGTGTTCGGCTGTTCGGATTCGACAAGTACCGACGTTCTGATGGCCGCGATGCAGAAGGCATACACAGACAAGGTCGACATCATTTCCAGTGAGTGCGACACAACTGCGAGAGTGCTCTTGTGTGTGCTGATCGATATCCTTTACTTCTCAGTGTCTATTGCCGGACTCGGCGGCTGGCCAGAAGACATCGTTTCTCGCCTCGCATCCCGTATCATTGACCTTGGAGTGCCTATCATCGCTGCAAACGGAAATGAGGGCCAATCCGGCCTGTTCTACGCCTCGCATCCTGCAAGCGCACACGGTGCCACTGGTGTAGGCTCCGTGCAGAACAAGGTCTTGACAGGTTATTCAGCAACCGTCGTTGGGCAAAACCAAAGTTTGGCCTACGTGACAGCCAATCCGTTCATCGTCAATTCGACCGCGACTAAGCTCCAGGTGTTCGATGCTGCAAGTGCCACTGGACAAGGCGGAAGCTCTTGCTCGCAGTACGACGATGATGTTCCGGATCTGAGCAATATGCTCGTGCTGATTGAACGTAGTGTGAGTCATCCGGGATGAGCGATGTGGTCCAGCCATGAGGAGCTCGAGTAACTGACAAACAAAATCTTTCCCAGTTCGATTGTGGACCGAAGGATCAAATCAAACGTGCCGCTGACCGGGGAGCAAAGAGTATCTTCTTCTATATGCCTGAAGGGGAAGGCTTGCGAACCATCGATACCTTCAACTATCCTCTTCCCCAGGTGGCAGTGATCGATAGGACCGACGCTCTAAGCCTTGTACAGGCAGCAAAATCGGGCAAGGTTCTGGTCGACTTCAAAAACTCAGCTCCGACTAATGTGGCCGACGATGTTGGGGGCGGGTGAGAACACTTCTACATGCTTGCTAGCCAGATTCGGAGGCTCATATATTTACTTGTTTATTGTTATCAGCTTTATGAGTTATTTCTCTGCGTACGGTCCTTCGTGGGAGGGTGAGATGGCGTCGGGATTTACAGCCGTTGGAGGTAACGTCCTCTCGACTTGGCCCGTGAAGCAAGGATCGTAAGTTCTCAAGTACAACCGAAAGCAAGTTACCATCGCTCACGTATCTTCTCACAGGTATGCCATCGCATCGGGCACATCCACAGCCACTCCCATGGTCGCCGGAGCTTACGCACTATACCAAGGAGCCAGAGCGAAGAAGGCGTCTCCAGCAGCCATTCGAGCCTCTTTCGCTTCGACCTCGGTTCCAGTTCCCTTCTCCAGCAAAGTCTCGGCCCTGGATACAGTGGCGAGGCAAGGTGCTGGCACAATCAATGTGTACAGCGCATTCCACAGCATTACGACCATCTCGCCAGACAGGCTCAACCTCAACGACTCGCAGTACTTGAACATGAACCAGGCGGTTACCATCACGAACAATGGCAACCAAAGTCAATCATTCTCGATGATTCACCTCCCTGCAGCGACCGTTCATGCCCTCGCCGAGAATGGCAAAGGGTACTACAATCCCGGACCTGTGGCTCCTTCGAGCGGCGAGCAGGCCGCCGTCAGCTTTTCACCGCTTACGTTCACACTGGCCCCACAGCAAGTTCAAGTCGTCAAACTGTCATTTACAGTGCCTTCTGAGAACCAGAAGGTGCTTCCCGTCTACTCCGGCTTCGTTAAGGCGGTCTCTGACAAGGCGTTCGGCAACGTATCTGTGCCTTATCTTGGAGTTGCAGGCAGAATGAGCGACATCCCGATTCTAAACATCACCACCTCTTACGACAACTACCTACTTCCCGGCCTCATCGACCCCAGTTTCGGCTTCCAAATCAACGACGACAAGCAGGTCTTCACCCTTGAAGACCAGAACCACCAGCCTGCCCTCCTCTTCTCCCAGATCGCTGGAACTCTTGCGTGGTCTGTGGATCTCATCTCTGCGAACAGCACCTTCAACGGCACCATTCCGCTCTCCAGACGCGGCCTTCATGCTCGAGCTCCATTCAGCCACGACACCCACCGCTTCCGTCAGGTATCTGTCTCTCGACGACAAAGCATCAATCCGTCCCACGGGCCTCAGGTTCTCGGAAGAGTCCGTGGTGGAGAGACCCTGGCGCGAGATTCATTGGGTTCTTACAGTACCATCCTCGTCAACCAGACGTATACAGACGAACAAGGCGTCCAGCAAGCTGTCCCTGATGGACAATATCGGGTTCTGCTTCGAGTGCTCAAATTGCGCGGCGATCCTTCGGACGAGGGCTCGTATGAGAGCTACGTTTCGCATGCGTTTACAGTCCAGCGCAACACACCGCATTGAAGCGTGCAAATTTCAGTCGTTTCGGCGGCACCCGACTTTGTTCTCCCTTTTTGTCTTCTTCTGGCCTTATAACACTACTCATCCCATCCCTCTGTTGCGCATTGCGGTCAAAGTTCAGCGCCGAGCCTTGTGGCGATATGCCGTGGCTGGCGAGCACCGCAACCAATCCTTCAATGCATTGACATCTTAGCCTTCTGAAAAGTCCACCGATTGTTCGATCCATTCATATCATATAGTTGACCTGCTTAGAGTGCCAGTTCCACCATTCTGCAAGCTGCAAATCCTCAACATCGATAGGAGACTGTGACTTGCTCATCGCCTGGTCTTCGGACGGTTGCGGTTCGTCCTGTTCTTACACACGTCCTGAAGGGACCTTAACGCGCGAAGACCTCGTCGGCGCGTCGTTGATTGGTGATTATTGATCGAGGAGCACATCTGGAACGAGTGCTGCTGCTTCCTGCCTTCTCGTCACAAATGCTGCCACTGGTGGCCAACTGCGAATAATGCGCGCCGACAGCAAGGACCACTACGGTTCTTAGAACTCTAACGGTCTCTTCCCCATTTACATGATCTCCAGTACATCACACGGTATGGTCGAGCTCATGAGTCGAGTCATCCTCCGGTCGGTGGAGATGTGCAACGCCTGAGGAAGATGAACGCCTTCGTACACGTCATGTACGAGAATGCCGATACCGCCGGTGCCTTCACTTCCACAGCCCTCATCGGCAAGCTCGGTTACAGCTCCTCCGCTTCGCTCTCACCTCCTCTCTTCGCCATGGCCACTCCTTCCTGGACCTTCATCTCCACTCTCAGGCACACTGGTTCCGACCGTGCTGCTCTCAAGGAGATCGAGCAATCCGGCCTCGTCCACACTCGTCCCGGCTAAGTGTCCCAGATCGTCTCTGGTCTCCACGCATTCGTCATGGTCTTCTACATACCACGGTGCCTACATCTCTTCTCCGAGCGCAGTCTGTGAGCTCCTCGGTGCTCTCCAGGTCATGATGTTCACCAACGCCAGCCCGACAGCCATGCCCTGGTTGCGACTTGAGGCCATTCTGCTCATGCTGGTATGGGACCTGCCTCACGTCAGCCTCGAGCGAGACACCGTCAAGTCTGCATGGCGTCTCGCTGGTATTTCCTTGCCCGTCTCCTACGGTCGGGCTGCCGGTGACGTCTCCTTCACCGCTTACATCCAGTCCACCCTCGCCAAGATGGAGTTCAGGGACAAGGGCGTCTCCACTATAGGTGCCATCATGGCCTTCCTCTACGGACTCTACATCGCCATCTACGCCCTCGTCTCGAGTTTCCCCGGACGATGGGTCAACTCTCAGGACGCCAGTGGACGCCAGTCGCAAGGGCGAGGCTGCCGTTGGACTCGCCAAGAACGCACTCGTCTACGTCGCGAGTGTCCATTTCACCGTCTTGGTCGGAGTACCCGCGGCGCGCTCGCTTTCGACCCCAAGGCCGAGGGCGACTTGGCCACTTCCAGCGACGATAATTAGCAGTCTGCCCAGGACGACTCGGAGGCCGACGGCGGGTACGATGTCAAGGAAGGCATGGCCAAGAAGTCTGCTCATATTGAAGCTTGGACGCTCAAGCTGCCAATTGACTTCCCGTTGTCGTGCGAGACGTGCATCTTCCACCCCATTCTTGCCGTGCTTACCATCAAGTCCAACCCCTTCTTCACTGTTTGGATTAGGGGGGAGTTATGGATTATGTTTTTCCCACGCTTTGCTCGGAAAAGGAGTGCAGGAGCAGCCGGTCCGGAAGCCGTGAAGGTGTGGTCTTCCGGCGCTAAGCCGGCGTACGGCGTTGTAGCTAACATACAAAATTAGCGTGAAGCTAAAAGTGGAGTTGGTGGCTTGCATCTGCAAGCTTATGTTTCAGATTGGAGCTAAGGCACTAAGCAGGTCTTCAATGCGCTAGCATGACCCCGCACTCCACAGATCCACATCACGACTACAGTCCACTAGGAGAACACTCACTAATAAGCCTGCTCGAGTGTCGTGCGTTGTATCTCCCTCGCATCATGTGTGTGCAATTTCCTGGTCCCACATTCGGAAGTCTGGGATGGCCGATGCGCGATGCTCGATGCTCCATCTCCAGCATAATAAGGCACATTTCAGAGCTCTGAGCATCTGGATTCTGGACATCGAACTGGAAGTTGGTGGTGTAGACTGATACTGACTTACTGAGGCCCTCGGTCAGTCCGGTGTGCATCTGGAAAGCAGATTGGACATTATTATTCGACGTCCAGCACTACTAATATGTACTCCAGTCGGCCAAACTCGGTCTAGTTTCTGTGCAGCTTGAAGCGTGAAATAGTAGTGGTTCGCAATACATACTTGCTTATCGTTAGACCCACAACGGCGGCTCAAAAGCACCAGTTTACTTTTCCAATAATGAACAAACTACGTATTAACCAGGATACCCGCTTGAGCAGCACATTATGCTCGTACCTGCTGGCCGCTACATCACATACCACACACAAGCAGCGGGGGTGTAGTCCGCGTGTCCGTGCAGCTGCTATGGTCTCCATCCATGCCTGCCTCTCAGCTCTCAGCTCTCAGCGCTCAGCGCTCAGCGCGCTCAGTACTCAGTACTGATATTACTGATCGCTGATCGCTGATCGGTCATACTGCATGCTAAGTGTGCACTCATGTAACACAAAATCAAAACTGATCTCGGTGCCTCGGGCAGGCCTTAGGCCTCAGGCGTCCAGTAAGTCAGTAGTCAGTCGGCGTCAGGCGTCAGGCAGCATACATAAGCGAAGGCAGCAGAGGCAGCAGGCATCAGACTGGCATGAGGCATATTATTATGAGGGTATGCATAAGCCTACATGGTACGCCCGGCGTCTGTGCTCCGGTCGATGCTGCAGTTCTCCGGAATCCGATGACCGACGATGAATGGACTTGCTCAGCTGCTCACGGACAACCCGGCCGCGAGACAACCCGCACAAGCATAGACGGTCGCAGCGGAGCATCACAGCATCACTACCACAGTACTACTACGCTACTACTACTGTACGACTGTCGATTTTTAGCATTACACATATAATGTACATAGTGTAGGAGTGTCGTACCTGTTGAAATTTGGACGACCCCACACCAGGCGGCGCTCGCTGACTGTTGACTTGCTGATGCCTGCTTTAGCTTTACCCCAAACAACATAATGTATGTATGTATTATTACAGGTCATCACAACTATGTAACATACAGTCGTACTTATGCTCTATGCGTGAGTAACAATTCACATGCTACGACGCTATGTATGTATCTGTCGAGTCTGGTCAAGCAGACAGATGGAACACATCACAAGGCGGACGGCGGACGGATGGAGAACCGGCCTCACGCCAGGTGATAGAAAGTTTAGTGTCTAACTGCGGACGCGCGGACGGACTGGTTGTTATTAACTGGCTAATAACTCCCTGGATCTAATAATTATTAAGTGTCTACCTGCATCGTACATCGTAATGACCATTACTGTGCCTGTGTTAGGCTTAAGATGTAAGCACTAATCGCTAATGTAAACATGATGAAATGAGTGACTGTAATAATAATGAGTAATAACTATCTACTACTTGTTAGTAGTACTACTATGTAGTACATACAGGCGGTAGATCTGACTATAACCTGTGAGCGGCCCGGCAGTGTGACTAGTACTAGTATAACTTGTGAACGGTGAACTTTTATGTCTGAAATCTGAAGGCTATGCTCTCCTTCCGGTCTGAGATCCTGCTTTGGTATCTGGTGCTCGGCCCCGACCAAGGACCAGCACTACTGCGTACTACTGACTATGTACATAAGTGCTGTTACTTCTTACAGCTTATTACAGCTCTGCTTGGTGCTGCGTTGTCTGTGAGACGACCTGACTTGTCGTAACTCGTACCGCTATCTGCATATCTCCGCTGTATTATTATTGTTTCTTGACGCTCGGCTTGCGCTTATGTACAGTAGAACCTCGAAAAGTCGATCACTCTATTGAGCGATCACCTCGATCGCTGATCACTTTTGCCCTTCCCCGAGCTCGGGGGTATGGGAAACCACTGTTACCTCGATCATTCGTTCACGATCACTTTTTTGGGGGTCCTGATCGGCCCAACCAGGGAGCGCAACACGGTGTTGCGAGACTGTCAACACCGTGTCGCGAGGTCTTGATCTCGTCTCTGCTGAGGGTTTTGCCTCTCAAGACCCCAAAACTCAGCCAAAATCTCGTCTTAAATGCTGGGGTGAATTGGGACATGAAAAACAAGGTTCCCTCAGCCGCACTGGCCTGAGCCTATGAGGGATTAATAAACCAGGGAAAATTGAAAATTAATCAAAACCTCCATGAGCCGTTCACCTCTCTATGCGATCACTCAGAGCCTTCCCCCAAAAGTGATCGACTTTTCGAGGTTCTACTGTACTACTCCTGGATCATCGTCGATTCAGTTTCTCACATCTCGATGCTGTTATATATGCACTACACCGCAGTAGCCTGGAAATATGTTTCAGGATATCTGTGTCTCACTTCTGCTGTTCCCGAGGTGGTCCAATTTCAGGCTTCCGGCTTCACCAATTCTCAGGCACCTGGAGGCTAGACGCCTGGACGCTGGACACTTGGACTGGCTGCGAGATGCGAGAGTGTCCCCAAAATCACGCATCGTGACCTTTGGGCAGATCCTTCACATATACAAAGGAAGAGACGGCGGCGGGAAGCTTCCTTCAAATACCCGACCCTTTCCAAGCCCCAACCTTTCCCCAGACCCTGTTTGCTGTTCCCTCCCATCTCCAACTCCATCCTCAGCTCGACCTTCTCCTTCAGTCTCGCCCAAGTTCTCTCTTTCACAGCGACAGACGTCTGTGACCAGCGGGGACACTTTCATCTCGAACCTACACCCAAACGTTCGCCAGGGCCGGCACTCGTCTTAGCGTCATCTTTTTACAGTTCTCAAGATGGGCGATATCTACGATGTCTTCTCATTACCCCCTCCGCCACCGCCTACCTTTCTCTCCCACTACACCGGAGCCGACCGGGCGCGCCTACCAAACTTCCTCGCTAGCGACGACCCCATCGCCGCCGCGAAGCAATACCTCCACGCACAGATCATGTTTGAGTGCATGCCGAGTTTGTGGATCCATGTTAAGGTCGTCACAGGACTCGCAGGCATCATAGTGGTCGCTGCGATGGCCGTCATCGTGCGAAGGCTCTGGCAGCGATCCCTCTGGGTCATCCGACTCAAACAGACAGAGCGAGGTCCGCTCATCGTCCCGAATGCGATCATGATTTTCGCCGGCACGGAGGGTCTCTTTGTCATCTTGTTCCTAGCTTTGTGCGTATCTTCTACCCTTGATCCAGCTACTGTGGACGGTGCATCTGAACCCTACCGAACCTTCTTCTTCTTAGCATCAACTGCGTCTACGTCGCCTGGCAGGTCAAGAGGGAGCCTTTGGCTAACCTTATTCTGTGGATCACCTTAACTTGGTCTCCTCTCATTGCCGGTCCAATTTGGAGCACCTTTGGCGTCTGGCACGCGCGACCACCGAGCGGCACCCCTAAAAACACTCGCAGCGTCAAACACTCGACACTGTTCGGGAAGAAGATACGTTTCCCCAAGCCCCTCCTCATCAGTCTCTGGTGGATGATGATTCCCTTCATCCAAATGCTTTCGGTCCTTGGACCCGGAGTTCGAGGCAACAACTACCGCTCCGAAGCCGTTCGGATGTATTACCAATGGTACGAGACGTACGGCAACGCCACGGAGCTAAACCGCCCCATGCTCGTCGCGCTTCAAAACATTTGGGAAGAAGACTTGCGGGCTTTCTACTGGCTGGCAATCTCGATGTTCATCTGGTTGTGAGTAGAAACTCTCCATCATCTCGCATCATAGGTCTTCTTGTGGTCCAAGCCTGACCATGGCATCTGACATTTTCCATCTGTTCAACAGTGGATGGACCGTCATTCTCTTCGCCGTCTACAGTTCGGTTACCCTCCGCCTACTACTCCCCGCTTCGCGCACAAACTGCTGGCACTACAAGAACGTAACTCCTCGGTATCCGGATCTGACACTCAACGTGGTACTCGAAGCGGCTTCTTTGACGCAACAACCAAGGCGCAACAGGTAGAAAGTGTGCAACTGCCACTGGAGACGCCCCGCTTGAGATCGCTCGCGGCCAACTACGTTGGCGGCCGGCTCGAAGCGGTCGATTTCCAAGATGCCTCAGACGAGAAGGATGCTGTGAATGAGCACTGGGGCCTGAGGGCCAATGACCTCAAGGAAGACGCCCCAAACACATCCTTCTTCCCGCCCATCAAGCCCTCAGCCGTGGTTCGACCGGCGACAGACTCCGAAACCTCGGAACGGTATCTTCGAGCAGCGTACCGACACTTCTTGTTCCAAGGTGTCACCGTCAGTCTTGCCATCGTCTACTTCAGCGAAGTCACCATCTACATCGCTTTGACGGTCTACTCTTATAACGAGCGTCGCATTCTTGGCAAATCGATGGATACCGCTTTCTTGCAGGCTATGTGGGGCTGCATCGTCTTCGGCTCGTGCGTGATGATCTCGATCACCCTGCGGACCTACGAGCCTATGCTGGTCAGCTTGCTCAACAACAACAACTTGGGCGGGACCAATCGATCTCCCACCGCATCTAAATCCGTCAGGCTGAACAAATTGGCTGCTAGTCAAGAACAGAAGCAATCGTTCTCCTCCTCAAATGGCGGAACCACAGTGGTGAATTCGCCTACACCAACGCCCATGCTCCCTTCAATGGATCCCGTCAAGGAGAATGATTCCGACGACGAGGGTCGACAGTGGCGAGCTGAGCCCGAATCGTGGGCTTTGATTGGCTCTCGAGGTGCGAAAAGGATGAAGGGAAGACATTCCCCTATGGTCCCTTCCACGCCGGAGAACTATCCTCCGCCTCGCAGCAGTTCCGCTCAGGGCCAAGTCCTTCTTCGAAAAGCGGACATCCTGGCCTCGACACGGACGCCAGAGTACGAGGCGCCAGCCTACATTCCTCGTCCCATGGAAAGCACCACTACCACCCCTCAAACGACCACCTTCGCCGATAACGCTCAGCAGCCCTTCTACACATCCAACAAGGGAGGGTTGAACTTCTTGGACTCGACGAGCTCCCTCAACGACCGGAGTCTGAGGGAGATGCCATCGATGGGACCAGACACAATGAGAAGACTGGCCTCATATACCGCCATGGGTTTTCTTAGCTCAGACTCCCGAACGGAGCTCTCTTCTCCCAGACACGGCAGCCTAGACCGTCACAACATGACCACGCCAACATCAATTTCTTCTTCTGCCAGTGGGGTAGCTGCGAGCAACAGTGGTCTTGGCCTCGGCCCGGCATTGGTACCAGCGGGCACGGACTTTGTCAGCTCGTTGCGGGGCACAACGCCGTTGCAACCGGAGGATGAGCGGGCGAAGGCATACCGGACTGCGTTCATGCGGGAGATGTTGAGCGACAACGACGCTACGGTGCTGTCTCCTCCACCCCGCTCTGCCAGGCGACCATCACGGACGTCCACCTCGAGCTGAGGCCTCGCTCCTATGCGAACCACATCGTCGAGAATCAACAGCAATCCCTCGTGTTCTCCCCTTCGTCTTCTTGCATTATATTCGGACCTCAATCGGGACCATCGTCATACTTCGACTTCTCCGACTCTTCTCGGCTCCCCAAAAGCAAAGCTCGCGCTTCGAATGTGCCAAGCCGGCGACTGGACCTTTTCCACCTTGCTCTGCTCTCATTCGATCATTGCTGCGCTCATAGCTCTATCACAAGTACTGGGCGCTCATGGGATCCGGGCCCTCGACGGGCTTCCTCCCTGCTGCCAGCTTTGAAAAACCACTGCGCCTCGTCAAGACACGGCTGCTGGAAGAAGATACAAGCCTGCTTCCTTCCTTCACCTCGATCTGGACCGACGAGGACCTTTCTCCAATCCGTTCGCCTTCAGCAGCTACCTTCCAAAAGACGGTCTCGCACTCGCTCTGTCTTCTCACTCCCTTCTCCTCTTCCCTGCAAAGCATTTCGCAAAAAGTTTTCTGACGACTCTCCTCGAATTGGCCACCTACCCGCCGCCTCCACCCAAAGGCGAGCTCGCTTCGGTCATTGGTCGAGATGGAGAACGGAATTATTCCCCCCCCCCCCCCCCCTCTTGTTCGCTTTCTCCTTTGCTTATTGCCCCCAAAGTCTCCTCAAATTGTAGCCTGACCTCACTCCTTCTGCCAAAATTTTCTCTCTCTTCCCATCTATCTGCTCCCCACGGCCAACTCGTTAGCAAGTACATACTTAGTCTTGCCCATCCTTTCCCTCTCTCCTTTCCCTTGCCCCCGTTTAATCTGTATCATTACCAACCCAAGTTAACTTACGAGGAATTTCAACACCTTCTCCTATTGAGACATCTTACAGTTCTTACTGGGCCTGAAGCACCCAGATCTCAGATCTCAGAATTCAGACACACAGACTGGCAGCTTTGTGTAGCAGTCGAGTTAGACCCAGTAGTCAGGGCTGTGCGGCAGCGAGGCAGGCAGAGCGGACGAGTCAGGGCAGTAGATAAGGGGTGCATCTCCAGAGCCGTCAATACTCGACACCTGTGCTGCCGAACCGGAACGCTAAAGCTGAATGGATTCAGGCTGCCAGCATTGCCCAGGTTGAAACGTACCGGTCTCGATCAGAGACCTCCGTTTCACCCTCTGCCTCAGTCCTCACGTCCAGGCAGGTAGGGGATTCGATCAAGAACCAGAACCGACCCGACTGTGTAACATTATGTATATGTACCTACCCGAAATCATAATCCGAGGCCGTCCTGCTGCCTGCTGGAAGCGGCTCGAACGGGGCTCAAAAACCTTACGCCTTACGTTCCAGCTACCAGTGTGTCGGAACATCATCGCATCATCGTACACCCCTTGACCCTTCACGCTTCACGCTTCACGTCTACAAATCGCTCAAGACCACGTCCCCATCACTTGTTTGTTGGTTCAGAAACCTCTGGGTTGCACCTCAACGGAGCGAGGTGTGTCACTGGGACAAAGCACGTCCCATAACCCTGGACGACCGCGACCAAAAGAAAACTTGGGACAATGACATGTTTGTTCCCCCGTCTCGGATGGCGGACGGCAGACTCGCGTGTCGCTTGGTCAACCAGCTGGGACCTGGGTATGTATGCATCGTACTCAGCGTGCGATGAGGCAGCTGCTGGAGGTGGAACAAGGAATTGGGATGGAGACTCGAGGTGGCAGCCGGGCAGCAGCTTGATCAGAGATTCTAGAATCGACACTACTAGAGATAAAAGGGGGTGAAACGTCAACGCAAGGAGAGTGGGTAAGAGGTCAGCTAGCCATAAGTAGCACCAAGCATCAGGCTCGTACTTCGGCTTTGAGAAGCTCGCCCGGAGCCGGGGGCTCTGAGATAAACCCTCGTCTCGCCAACACACACTACACGACCTTACGCGACGCGGTCCGCCGAGCATCAACGCTCCGGACGTGCTGAATGCCGATGCCGAGGCCCGAGGGGCAAAGGGGAGTGGAGAAAGACAAGTGAGTTTGGTAAGAGACGGGGGAAAAGAGAAAAAAGAAGAGACGATAGACACAGTGTTCTCGAGTTGAGAAGAAGGGGTGAGAAATGAATGGAGGGGGTTTCTGAGAAGGGAAGGTGGAACCCAGGTATTTGAGGATAGGAGAACGGGTCGACCAAGGCGCGAGAGGACAAAAAAAGGTTGGAGGGAAGGGAGGGGGCGAGCGCAGAACACGCGGGGTGACTTATTGTTTTGTTGTTTTGTTGCGATAACTTGAGAGAAGAAAGGCTGAATGTCGAGATGAAGACCACGAGAGCTCGAGAGAAAAATATGGGTGCCGGGAGACGAGACGGGAGGGAAACAGTCGGAAGCGAGGAGTGGGAGACGACCAAAGAGGGCGAGGTTGCGAGGGGAGCGCGACGACCGATGATCTGTTAGATATCGAGGATGGCCTGCGACATATAATGCCTTCGCTCCCCCCGCGATTCCGACTCAAGGGATTAAAGAAAGTGACGGCAGGGCGTATGAGGGGTCGATTATTTGCGAGAGATTGATATTCTTGCCCCATAAACAGGAAGGAAGAGATCCTGCACGAAGATTTGCCTGAAAAGAAGGAATAATGAGGTTGAAATGACGAGTTGATATGCCTGCCGCTACTGCTTGTGTTCTTGGACGTAGCAGGAAACGTACTAAACGCGTCACGCGTCGCGTCGCGTCGCTCCGGTTTAAGCCCGACCAGCATCGCCATTGGCCAGGTCTTGCGGACTCGTGTATGAGAACCCGACGAACTGCTCCTGCATCGTCGCGCTCAGCATGTGGCTGTCCTCCACCACACTGTCGAGGGCGGGCTCGGACGTGAATTCGGGGTCGAAGTTGGAGGTGTCGATCGCAGATGCCTATCGGTAATGAGCGAGAGTCAGAACAGTCAGCACGCAAGACGAGGTAACGAAAGAAAGAAAGAGAGAAAGAAGAGAGAAGAACATACCACAGCAGGCTTGAACGGCGGTTGCACCTTCTTCGCCATAAGCAAGTCCCAATCAATATGCTTCGAGAAGAAGGGATGCGCCTTAATGAGTTGAGCCCCGTTCGCCTGACTTCCCAGCCTCTTCCGCGGATCACGCTCCAAGAGCTGAACGAGCAGATCCCGCGCATCAGGCTTGACCTCCTCCCCGAACCGGAGCGGGTCCTGCAAAATCCTCGTGTACATGACGTTCACGTCCTCCGAGTAGAAGGGTGGGAGACCCGTGAGCATCTCGTAGAGGAGGACACCCAACGTCCACCAGTCGACGGCCTTCGTGTAGCCTTCGCCGCCGAGAAGTTCGGGGGCGAGGTACTCGGGTGTACCGCAGAAGGTGTTCGTCGTTCGTTCCTCGGTCATGTTCAGTTTGCAGAGACCGAAGTCGCAGAGGGCGATGTGGCCAGTGTAATCGAGAAGGATGTTCTCGGGCTTCAAGTCTCTGTTAGTAATTTCCAGAAACGCGTTCAGTTCTACTGTTGTCATTCAAAAGCGCGTTCATCGCACTTTTGACGCGCACGCGCCGTCCGACGCGTGTCAAAAGGGGGGACGCACCTGTAGACGACGTTGAAGTCATGGAGATGCTCGAGAGCGCAGAGAAGCTCGGCAGCGTAGAATCGACTCCTGACCTCACTGAACCTTCCTTCCCGCTGAAGATGGTGGAAGAGCTCACCGCCGTTGACGAAGGCCAAGACGAGATAGAGCTTCTCGAGGGACTGGAAACTGAACTTGAGGGGCACGATGAAAGGGTTGTTGACCTTGCGAGGACGGTGCGCTCTGCGAGAGTATGTGTGACTTCGGAGCGGGACACGATGTGGGCTTTGCGGATGGTCTTGAGGGCGTAAATGCGGCCGGTGTCGCGCTTGCGAACTTGCATGACCTGGATAGAAGAGACGGGTAATGAGAAGATAAATGAGCGAGCTGAACGCGCGGACCCTTCGTCACTCGAGCTGAGACAAACAAAGGGGGCGCGTGCGCGAACGCGCGAAGGGGCCTTCAGGACCGAAAAAGGAAAACTCACCTTGCCGAAACTGCCCTTACCAATCACTTTGAGAAGCTCAAAGGACTCGATGGTAAGACCGCTGCCGGACTCGGATCCTTGGTTGGGGTGGAAGGTGAACTGGAGCCGAATGTTGGAGCTCTGTCCTGGACCTACGAGGTTGTAGGTGCAGAGCTGATTTTGTGTGAGCTGAGAGCGGCGCACAAGGGTGGAGAGAGTCAGAACAATTCAGTACTGCATTCGTCAACAAAACGGAGGAGGCGACTACGACAACTCACCGCGTCGTCGAAGTCGGGCACAAACTTGAGACCGCCAAGGTAACGATCTGCGTCTCCCATCATGACGTCTGCGTCACCTGCTTTACCCTTGGCCCCACCCGCGCCGGAGCCGTCGGTCATGGTCTTGTCGGGGTCGCCCCCATTGGCAGCAGCGGCGGCATAAGCGGCCGCTGTGGGACCTTCTTGTGCGCGGAGATAGACCTGAATGGAGATTTGAGAAGGACGGGAGACATCGAAATGTGTGGTGGAGAGCCAGACGGGGTCGGTGATGGTTCCGCTGATGCGTCGATGAGGATTTCGTTGCGGTCGAATTCGAGGACGAGGTAAGGAAGCCACCAGCATGGTCGACGCTGGATGGACTGGCGCTGTCCTGCACCACCACCGCCTGATGAGGACGGTAATGTTGAGTTTGCGGCTGAGGAGGTTGAGGTTGAGGTTGAGGAGGATGTGGAGGCAGAGGCAGCCTGGGTTTGGAGTGCGCGCTCGATGGCGGGGGGCAGACGATCGCCTGGTGGGAGAGAGAGGTTGTGTGCGTCGACGACCTTGATGGAGAGCAGACCTGAGCGACCACCGAGTGCGGACCCTTCTCCTGAGGCAGCTGTGGCAGAGGAGGAGTCAGCGCCTGGGTGACCTGGTGTTGGTGTCTGTGATCGGTCGAGACCGCCAGCTGAGCGAGTCTCGATGGTGTTTCGCTTCTTGCCTAGTATCCAGTTAGACATAGTTGAGAGAGAGTGATAGTAGAGGGAGATGGTGGGAGTGAGGTGGTTGCTGTTGGAAGGAGGTGTTGGTCTTTTATGTACTGAGTGAGGAGAGGTCCAAGTCACCCACCTCTCTCACCTTGAACCTCATTTCCGCCACTCTGAATTGCTTCTTCTCTTTCGGAGATCACACAACTTCCAAACCACTCCAGTTCTGCAGTTCTGCAGTTCTACGCATACATAATCATTCTTATTGCTTCTCTTGCACCAACGCCCGCCGCCGTCCATCTCAGCCAGCCAGCCACTCAACCACCTTCTGTGTACTGTACAGGCCCCACAGCTTCGATTCTTGGACTCCGCATCAAGTGGTGGTGGTGGAGCAGTCACGTGACTGTAGCGCACAGACTGCCTGCCACGTGGTTTTTATCTTATCCTAATCGAATATGTAGCTGTAGTCAAGCTCACTTTCGAGAACCTTCCCACCTTCGCAAGCAAGTCGGAAGCCTGACCACCACCTTCAATCCACTTCCCACTTCCAAGCTGAAGCAGATATCCCTGCGCAAAGAATCAAGCACAACAATGACTGACGCTGGACAAAGCCGCATCGACTTCTACCAGACAGACACCCACGTACACGTCTCCATCTACGCCCGCAACATCGAGAACGAGTCCGTCTCCTTCCAGCCAGAGACCAACTCCTTCTCCTTCTCCGGCCGGCCTCAAGCTCCTCCCGACTCCTCTTCCTCTTCCACTCCCGGCGAAGATGCCAGGGGATACCTCCACATCGTCCGCAGAGGTCTCTTCTCCAACATCGTACCCGACCAGAGCACATACACTGTCCGACCCACCAAGGTAGAGCTACACCTCCGCAAAGCAACGGCAGGCCTGCATTGGCCTCGTCTCCATCTGGACGAGAAGCTCGATAAGGATCCCTTCTCCTCCTCGTCCTCAGCTGAATCCTCAAACCCAACAGTCATCATTCCTACGCCCCAGCCCATCTCCACCGCTTCCATCCTGCCCAAGGACGCTCCCGTGCGCAAGAAGAACAAGTGGGAGGACTTCCGCCTCGAGGACGATGATGACGAGGATGGGACGGGGCAGGCATCTAAGGCTGGCGGAAGTGGTGATGCGCAGGGCGGGAAGGGAGACGTCAACGACTTCTTCAAGCAGCTATATGCAGGCGCAAGCGAAGATGCGCGACGGGCCATGGTCAAGAGCTTCCAAGGTATGCTTGCTTGTTTGCCCTGCTCTTGTCTCTAGACTCTGACTGAATGTGCGTGTTTTTTACTTCTTTAGAGAGCAACGGGACCACGCTCAGCATGAACTGGGACGAAGTCAAGAAGGCCAAGGTATGTCTCAGCCCCATGCCTTTTCACCAAAGCATCAATACTGACCTTTCCCTTGACAGGTGGAGACACGTCCCCCGGACTCCATGGTCGCGCGCAAGTACGAATAAGCGGCGCAACATCGTCCAGCAATGAACCCTGCGCCTCTCTGAAAAGCGCTCCCTCTCATCATCAGCCCAGATCCGCGAATCATCTTCCAATTTGCTGCCAAGGGCGTCTCCAGTCTTTCCCATCCTGTATTCTTTCTCTCAATGCATGCTGACACAAGGTGTTCGGCGCATCGCAGCCCCTTTCTTCCCAATTCAACAATCTGAACATCTTGCAAACCTTCGCGTTTGAAATTACTTGCTCTCCAGCCCAAATGGATACACGCCCTCCTGTTCTCCAGCATCGCTCGCCCCCGCAGTGATCCCCAGAACCTTGAATGTCTCCCCCATTCCTACTTTCCCTCCTTCCACCAGTCGCTCCGCCCGCTCTCAATCAACTTCCGACGCGCGTCGTCCGGTGCTGAACGGAGCAGGACTTCGAGACGGGTTGAAGACCGAGGTGGAGGAGGAAAGATTGCTGAGTTGCGAGAGGGTGGGTGGTTGCTTTACACACAGAGAAAAGAGGTTTGGTCAGTTTGAATGCTTGAATTATAGAGATTGAGAGAACACGTACCACCTCCAGCTTCGATCGCGCTTCGGATATGAGTGAAGTCCACATTGGCTGTGAGATCTTGCTTGCCCGGGTTCTGAAGTGGGTCCGCGAGCTGGTGGTGTCGGAAGGCCTGGCCAGTGCGAATAGGAAATCAGCACCACTGCATGAAACAGTGTTGAAATAAGGAAAAGAACCCAACTCACCCGGAACGAATCCGAAAAGGCCTGTTCCCCACCATAATCCACAATCAACCCCGCCCCACCAACGAACTTCTCCCCTCCCTCAACCTCACCCTCATCCTTCCGACCCGAGACCAGCCGGCCAACAGCCCGAGCAGCCGCCCAAGCCTCCGCACTGACTTCGACCCGCTGTCCCGGCGCGTACGCGTCGAAGCGCGCGTTGGAGGCGGCGAGCAAGTGGGCGAGTGGGGTCGGACCTGGGCTCAGGGTCAGTGCGAATTCGGGTTCGGTTGTGGAGAGGGAGGAGCGGGGTTTTGGCGAGGAGATTAGGGATGGGGATGAAGATGGTGGGCGAAGGACGGTTCTGGGGGGAGCAAGGGAGGAGTGTATGTGTGTTCAATGGCGTGAGGGAAAAATGTGAGTAGTAAAATAAGGGGGAGCGCACTCACATTGCTGAATTACGTGTGCGCTCTTCGCGTATGCCGAGAGCGGTGGTGGAATGTCGTTTGATA
Source organism: Tilletia indica (assembly GCA_001689995.1). Classification (NCBI taxonomy): domain Eukaryota; kingdom Fungi; phylum Basidiomycota; class Exobasidiomycetes; order Tilletiales; family Tilletiaceae; genus Tilletia; species Tilletia indica. The sequence continues at coordinate 136,370 of MAPW01000029.1, forward strand.
TCGACAAAGATTTCTCTCCATCCACTTCCTGTCCTCTGGTGACACAGTCCTCGGGACAGAGGTCAGTGTGGATTCTACTTATAAGCTGCAGTAGAGAGACGTACCTCGAAGATGTTGATGGGGAGGGCATCGAAGAACTCATGCGCCACGACTGCAGTCCATACATCCGGCCGAACAGGTATGCTTTCCGGTCGATCGTACCACCGTACTCGAATTTCCCTCTCATCTCCACTTTGCTCCTCCTCCGTCTTCGTCTCCTCGACGTCCTCTGAGTCCTCGATGAAGACCGGCTTCTTGCCGAGTTTCGCACAGATGGATTCCAGGACAGATCGTTGAAGTTTGCGCAGTGTTGGGGAGGTTTCTACGAGGTCGATTGAGGTTAGGGCTCGGAGGAGGGAAGGGAAGTTGGAGAATGTCTGTTCACAGTAGAAAATCGGACTTCAGCTCGGACAAACTTTTTCAGAAATAAAAGAATCCAGCGGGAAATACTCACTCTGAGCATATCAGACAGAAGCGCACCTCTACCCGGACCCAGCTCTACCAGCCGCGCTCGTAATGGCCGAGGCGAGGTAGATGTATCGGCGGCGGCGGCGGCTGCCACAGGTTGGAAACGAGTCAAGAACCAGATGGCGAGTAGTTCTCCAAAGACCTGAGATATATCAGGTGAGGTGATGAAGTCACCCTTTGCGCCGAAGATGGGAGACTTGTCCGCCGATGAGGACGAGGAGTAGTAACCGTACACTGGGTCGAGCAGACAGCGTGTCATCCAGGTGCTGACGGGCATAGGGCCGGTGGACTGGAAAAGAAGGGGCCATGTATAGGATTAGCATATATGGACTCTATCGATGGATAACGACAAGACGTACCTGAATTGCTTGCGCCAGGAGTTGTGCGAAGGATGATGTAGAAGTAGCGGCGGGCGAGGAGGTTGAGGACGATGTCAGTCTCCTTATTGGGAGTGCGGCGAGGCGAGAGGGAGTTTGCGCCAATGCAGCCGGCCAGCACGGACCGGGACAGACACGCCGCCGCTGGAATCTTCGCTGGGGAGACACGAGATACTGCAAACATTTTCCCTTCCAGTTGTGCCTCAGTTCAGAGTGTCGAAGTCGATGGACCGAATCCTTCCAAGATTGCCTCTGCGAGAAGGTCAAGGGTCGAACGAAAGGCTCCGAGTGTTTCGAACCACGTGATGCTATTTAGAGGTGGCTGGATCAAGACCTGAAACATGGAGTCTCAGAGTCTCCGCTGCTTAAGCTTTAGTTCCTTGTTTCAGATTACAAGATGATCGGCAGTTTGGTTTGGCGAAACTGCTGTTGTCTCTTGTAATGGAAAGAAGAGCTGGAAGACTGGCCCAGTGCCTATAAAAGACCCCAGCAGCCAAGGACGGGATGCAATATCTATTACAAACGTTTCGGTGGTTTAATTTGCAGATCATTACAAACGGAAGCTCTCTCACATTACTTTCACTTCACCTTCATTTCATTCGCCGTCCCACCTTCGTACTTTCTGAAATGCCACTCACCCTTTCCATCCAGCTCAGCAGTGCGGTTTGCCTTTGTCGCCTTCTCATCCTCGCCTGAGTTGCTCACACCTTCCACTTCCTCATTCCCTCTCTCTCTCTCTCCCCTCAGCAGTAGTCTCTCTTGCTCTTCACACTCTTTTTTTCTCTCAATTTCTACTCTCTAGCGACAGGCAACAGGAAGACCCAACGACATAGGACTACTACTACATCAGTTGGCAACGCATCTTGACCCCTGCCGGTTGGATCCGTGAACAAAAAATTTCATAGCGCCCGTACTTTTCTCATTTACGCCATCCAGTCACTCTTCCCCAACCCACCTGAAGCAACAACAACACCGCGCGCGCGCTTTACCTCACCTCGCCTCAGCCCTCAACCTACCACCTGCGCCATTCCCCTGTGTGAAGGCCACGACAGGACGAACGAGAGTTGCAGTCCATCCACTTGCTCCTCTCCCTCTCAAACCCTCGGTCTCTCTCGCGGCCACCACAGGCAGATCAACAGGCAGGGGTTACGCTATGCAAAGTGGCACAGCATCAACATCTACAGACCAATAAGAAAGAGTGAGTTCCCTCCTTCCTCTCTTACACAAACATCCCGGCGTGTGATCTCATAGTCATCTCATGCCGCACTCCCATTCACAGATTCGAGATCATACAGACAGTCAGCGATTCGCTCAAACGGTCACGATGATCCCCGTTCGCAATACCAGCAACAGCGTCCGCCTTCCCCCGTCAGTCTCGCAAGACAACACTCCAACGCATCGCTCTCTCCTTCTGTCCCTCCCCCGGGATCATCCCCATCCACATCCCCCATCCCGACCCAACAACCACGGTCACCCTCCATCCGCGAACTCAGGAACTACCACGCCGCACAGCGTAAATCCTTCTACACAGCAGCCGTTCTGTGCCTAGTGTGTCCACATCGTTGGCAGCAGCATCCGCAGCAGTGGGTGCACCATCATCAGCAGGATTGGGCATCTCACCCTCGCCCTCACCACACCACCACCCATCCCAAACGAGCACCAACGCAAACTCTTCTACTACCGCACACGTTCAGGAGATCTCGTCTATCCAGAAGACGGAGAGTCAACAGGCGGTCACTCCTCTAGAGAGGGATACTTCCGTGGTCAGACACCCAACACCAATCGATCCTCCTTCACTCGCCCAAGGGCTGGCACCTTGACCGCAGGCGAAGAGGACGACGAAGAGGACGAGCCTGAGGAGGAACTGGAGCTGGACTACGACCAGCATCTTGACGACGATCAAGGTCACTACGACCACTTGCGGACGGAAGACGAGCACAACGACGAAGACGACGAAGACGACAACGAGGAAGAGACACGTTTCGACGATTCTCATCTCCCAATCCTGGAATCTTCAGCGCCGTCCGCAGCTCACACCGAGGACGACGACACCCGCCGAAACCTCTCCAGTGGCAGTGGCAGCGGATCTACCTCCACCACTGCAGCCGATATGGGTCCCGTCGACACAGAGGACACCGATCCAGAGCCCAGCTCCGTCTTCTCCTCACCAACCTCAACCTTCTACGGTCTACAGACGGCCAGTATCAAACAGGCGACGGCAGCAGCAAACTCTCAACGCCTCCAGAACGCCACTTTCCCCAGGAATGGCACACGGCGGAGAGGGACGGATGACTCTCAACGCATGGCCTCTGATCCGGACGCCACCTACGCTGAGGTTGAGGACGCATATGCTCCCATGCCATTCCCCAATTTGCCGAAGACCAAGTCAAAGAAGGGAATCATCGCTCATATGCGTGGCAAGAGTTCGGTAGACCATATCGGCTCTTCACTCCTATCCGGCTCGATGAGCTCCCCTACAGACGATCGACCAGCTGTACCGCCCGTGCCGCCGTCCATCGCTGGAACCCTACTGGCCAATCATATGACCACCTCGCCGAAGATGACTTCATCATCGCTTCTTCTTAACCAGAGCCTCAACTCCTCGGCCGACACTTCGAGACTCTCGGCCCAAGGCATCAAATCGAAAACGTCCGGTTCAGCTGGTGCACGCTTGGCTCGTGCTTCTCAGAGAACCTCAAGAAGTCTTTATTCGGACGATTCGAATCCTGAGTCACACTCGGACGAGGATGAGCAGCATCACACTGGTCCGAGCGGGACTGGACAGACGAGTCTTGATTCGATGCGCTCCCGCGGGAATTCAGAGACTGATGAGCACTCAGAGGAAGGAGGAGGAGTTGGGACACGGAGAAGTTCGGATGCGGGTCGGACGACTGTGTCTAGCTTTGGGAATCTGGGGCCTTTACCGAATCGGTTCTCAGCTGCTCGCTATTCAGCAGCTGCCTCTGGACCTGCTTCACGAAGATCGAGCGGTGCGGGCGCGGGTACCACGGTGAAGCGTCTTTCGAATTCGAAACGATCGAGTCAGAACTCGAAAGCGTCCAGACGGATGAGCAAGTCAGCGTCTGCGCTCGTCCTTCGAAGGTCTGCAGCAGATGTCACGGAGGTGCTCAATGACGGTGAAGATCAGCAGCCGAGTTTGCCATTCGGGTCGAGAAACGCCAGTGGTGGTAGACTTAGTGCGCGTGACGGTGGTCTGCCTGTGGGCGGTACGCAGAGGGGAAGCGCGAGCGCAGGAACGTCCGATGGCTTGGTGGGGAATCGTGGGCGAAGTGTCACCAGCCCCGATCCAAATGACAGCACCAGCGGCTCTTCCTCCTTCTGGCGGAGACCGTCTGCTCCGGCGCTGACGACCTCTCTGGTCCTAATGCCGAGATCCTGGCCAAACCTCAGGGCCGGAGTATCACACCCACTGTCCAGCTTTCAGCAGCGACTCCTCCTTCGACAGAGGTATCGCAACTGGGTGCTGGTGCCGGGACATCAAGGACGTCTCCTTCTGTGCTCAAACCAGCGTCTCGGTCATCCACGGCTCGCAGTCTGTCCGTATCCAGTGGTGCAGCAGCGCAATCACCCTCTCGAAGCGGTGCTGATCTATGGCTGTCATCGGCTACTGCGGCTAGGACGGCACCCTCCAGCCCGGCCTTGTCGTCTTTCAGCCAGGACCTCATGGCGTCCGATGCGGATCTCGTTCTGGGCGGCAAGAACGAGATGCTCGTCCGACTTCTCTCGGAACAAGCACGGGTTGACTCGCAGACGTATTCGGTCCTGCCATCGCTCGAGGCGCTCGACGATGCCAAAGCTGAGATCAAGCGGCTGGAAATCAGGATATCGGATGCGAAGAGGAAGGTGAAGGTGGAGATGAAGATCCGGGATGCTGCGGTTGCGTTGCGGAAAGCGTACCGTGCTTCACCTTCATCCTCGACTTCATCCTACATCTCGCCTTCGTCATCTGGTTTTCGGAAGGGATCGGCTGAGTACGGGTACGAGATTGAGTGTTGGACTGAGTGCATATGGTGGCGCTGGGAGCTCATCCCGACCTGCCAGTCCTGCCGACGTACCGCCGCTTCCGAGCTCTTCCAGTATTAGCGGTGTCAACAAAATTGGTCGACGTGAACGCACGAACTCGACGGCGACCAGCATCAGTGGCTTCTCAGCATCGGCATCGGGTGCGGCCACACCTACCCCAGGTCCGATGAGTCTGCACCCTTCCGAACGGGCCAAAGCCGAAGCCAAAGCAGAGGCTGACGTTTTGGCGGCTACGCTCAAGGTGGATAATGTCACTCGTGACTTGTACGCCATTTCGGATCGGGCTGCGACGGTGCGGGCTACGGTGCTCGAGCACCAAGCTCGTGTGCTCGTCCACCGAGTCGAGACACTTGAGGCTGAACTGGTCGGCCGTGGAGGGCGGAGCGCTGAGGAGGAACGAAAAGCAGTGGAGAGGGAGAAGATTTTGTTGGAGGAGAAGACGAAGCATCAGGGTACGATTGAGAAGCTGAAGACGGAGCTGGAGAGTATGGCTGGGAATTTGCGGGAGAAGGAGGGCAACTTGATTAGGTTGGGGGAGCAGTTGCGCGAGAGCGAGAAAGCACGGGATGCTCAGAATGAGCAGCACGAAGCCATCGTCAAGCAGCACGCCGACCTTTCGAAGCAGCATGATGATCTCTCGAAGTCACATGCTGACGTCTCCCAGGATCGAGAGGCGCTTGAGGAGAAGAACAAAGGTGCGGAGGAGTCACATCGCGCCGCGATCTCGTACCACGCTACCCGTATCGCGGGTCTGGAGAATGCACTCGATTTGGCGAAACGGGCCATTGAGGCTGCCAAACGTGAGCTGGCCGAGACGAAGACGGAGACGGACAAAGCCCGAGCGGCGATCAAGACCGCTGAAGACCGGACTGCCTTGGCGGTGGAGGAGGAACGTCTGAAGCGGGTCGAAGTTCAGCGGATGGCCGACGACGAGCGGATCAAGCGATCCGATCTGGAAGATCAGGTGGAAGGATTGGAAGGATCTCTTCAATCTGCGCAGAGGGAGGCTAAGGAGCTCAAGGAGGAATTGGCGGAGACGAAGACCGCAATTTCGGTGCTGGAGAAGGACCTTGCTGGTGCCAAGATGACAGCGACTCAAGCCCAGACCGAGGCCGACCAGCTCAAGTCGGATCTATCTCGCACGGAGACTCAGCTTAAAGATACGCGTGCCGAGCTGGCCTCGGTGTCAAAAGAGATCGAAAAGCGATTCGAGGATCGGGTCAACCGTTTGACGGCCGAGTCTGAAGTTGGCAAGGCGGCGTTCAAGGCACAGCAGGAGCTGGAGAAGCGGGTCAAAGGTCAGCAATCGGAATTGGCTGGTCTACAGAAGCAACTCGACTCCGCCAACGAGAAGGTCGAAGCCGAAGTGAAGCGTCGGCAGACTGCTGAAGAACGGGATCTGGACCTCGTCACCAACGTGAGCAAGCTCGAATCCGAGAAGAAGCGTGCACAAGATCAGATTGCACAATTGCAAAAGGAGCTCGAAGGTCAGCGCACTGCGGCGAAGAATGCACTTCGGGAGCAACTCGAGGCGGAAAGCAAGTGCGGGAAGCTCGAAGCGCAACTTGCTGAAGTCGAGGTTCAGGCCAGCTCACATCGCGATGTGGCGCAAACAGTTCAGAAGGAGCGAGATTCTCTGGATGGCAAGGTCCGCTCGCACCTGGCGGAGATCACCAAGCTTGCCGCAGCTGTGCAGCAACACCAAGATTCAGAGCGATCTGTGCGGGACGATCACGAAACAAAGGTGCTCAACCTGAGTCGATCCGTGGATGAACACAAGGCTGTGGCTCTTCTGGCCAAGGACGATCATGAGAAGGCGCTCAGCGAGGTGGAGAATCTCTCACGCCGGCTGGCCGAGATGCAAGTGCAGCTCGAGACGGTACAGAACGAGGCCAAGAGTGAGGCCAAGCTTCGGGACGAGTTCGAGACGCAAAACGAGAAGCTTGAAGAGTCGATCGAAGAACTCGATGCTCAACTGAAGACGCTTAACGAGGAGAAAGCTCAGTTGACGGCCGAGCTGGAGACCCTCCGGACGCAAACGGAACACCTCAAGGCCGAAAGCCAGCTGGCGCAGCAATTCGAAGACCGGAACGAGCAGCTCGAGGAGGAGATCGAAGAAATGAAGGTCAAGGCGGAGCAAACGTCTGCCGAGCTTGCTCAGCTTCGTGCGCAAAGTGGAGACGTCGCGGAGGAGGCGCGCAGTGCACTTGAGGCAGAGCAGAAAGCGCATGCTCAGACCAAGGCTGAGCTCGTCAAGGCTATCGAGGCTTCGGCCAAGGCACTTGCAGATGCTGAGGCAAAGCATGCCGAGGCTCTTCTTATTGCGGAGAAGGCGCATGCTGAAACCAAGGCTGAGCTTGCCGATTCCAAAGGAAAGCTTGCTGAAGCGGTCCAAACTTCGGCCATGGCTCTGGCCGAGGTCGAGACAAGACACGCCGAAGCTCTCGTCCTCGCTGAAAATGCGCACGCCGACACCAAGGATGGACTTGCCAAGTCGGAGGCGAAGCTCATCGAGGCCGTCGACGCCGCAGAAAAGGCTCATAGTGGGACCAGGGCTGAACTGGAGGATAGTAAGACGAAGCTTGCTGAGGCACTTGATGCTGCACACCAGGCGCACGGCGGGATCACAGCCGAGCTTACCGAGACCAAAGCTGAGCTCGCTGAGACCAAGGCAGAATTGGCCGAAACCAAGGCCGAGCTCGTCGATCTCCAGGCCGAGCTTGCCGAGGCCGTCGAAGTTGCCGATCAACACGAAGAGGCTCTGCAGGAGTCTGAAGAGAAGCTCCATGCTGCATCTCAGAAGCTTGGCGAGGTGCTCACGAAACTGCAGCAGACTTCTGGTAAACTGCAGTCTGTCACCAAGGAACTCGGTCAGACGGAAGGCAGAGCTACCGCTGCTGAAAAGCAGTTCCACGACCTCGAGCTCGCTGTCAGCGTTGAGCGCCGACAAATGGCCGAGCGAGACGAGCTCTACCATGCCTTCGAGCTCCGTTTGGAGAATGCCGAGAAGCGCCTCCGAGCCGAAGATGAGCGCTGTGCGCGCTTGTTGGGCAAGTTTGAAGGTCGAGACACAATGGACGACCTTCTTGAGCGGATCAAGACAGGCGCGACAGTCGCGAAGAAGCGCACCGCCGGTCAGGACATCGCCGAGCTCATGACCAGCCTATCGGAGCACATCACCGATTTGGCTGACGAGCTTACTCGAACGGGTGGCGGCGCTGCTGGACTCAAGCGTGGTCTTTCATCTGAGGATAATTCGGCGGGCAACGCACAAGAGCAGATTCAGAGCCTCGAGGAAGAGGTTGAGCTGCTGGAGGCGGAGGCGGTCAAGTGGAAGAGGGACGCCGACCAAGTTCGCCAGACTCTTGAGGAAGAGCGCAAGATCAACGAGGAGACACAAGAAGAGTTGACTTTGATGGAGGAAGAGGCTATGCGCTGGAAGCGTGATGCTGAAGACGCCCGCAAGTTGCTCCGCGCTTCGGAAGCAGAGGCTGCGACCGTCACTATTGCCAGTCCCTCGATCGCGACTCTGGCGACTATCAAGAAGCTCGTTCTGTCTTCTCCACCTCCGCCGCAAGAGTTGCCTGGTACCACACCTGAGGAGAAGTTGTCACACGCGGTTGTCGAATTGCATGCTTGTCGACAGGCCATGCAAGCCATCTCAGGTCTGCTTCCCGACTTGGCCGCTCATGGAGGCGACCTTTCTGCCCTTGGCATCTCTCCGACAATTGGATTGGGTCTGGTGGACCCGGTCAATTATCCTTCTGCAACGGACGACGCAATTGCCACGGCGGAGCGCGTCCACGCAAGTCTGGCGGTCAGTCGGGTGGAGCAGTACAAGACGACACTGCAGAGTCTGTTGAGGAACCATGCACAGTTACGGAAGTGGCATTTGACCGCTCGCCAGAGGGAGAAGAAGCTGTGAGTAATGTTGACCTGGCGTATTTGAAGCGAAAAGCAAAACCGTGTACTGACCAGAACCCGATGCACGCTGTTGCTGTCTCTTCAAATTCTTCAGGGAAGCCACTGTCCTCGAGTTGCGTCACAGTCTGGACGACTTCCGCACCAAGGCGAAGCGTGCGGATCTTTTGAGCGGCTCTACGGTGTGCGGGTCAGTCAGCTCCCCATCTACCCCAATCTCGCAGAGTCCCGGCCCACAGGTCCGCCTTACGGAGGCGCCACTCTATCTGCCGCATCAAATGGAGGTACTGTCTCCGTTGGCTACCATCCTCGCCAACTATCGGTACTGCCCAAGGGATCTCAATCACGTCTTGGCGTATCTGTCCCATCGGAGACGTCAATAGCTACGCCTCTTGCGGTTGACTCCACCGAGATCTGAAGATGTGGCTCTCGTGAGTGTGACCCCCCTACCTCGGAACTTTGATAGGTTTTGTAGAAGATTGACCCCTTTCTCACACTTGCCATCAGCAGTCTCGCACAGAAGCACTAGTATCGGGGTCAGCTCATTTCCAAACACATCCAGCCGCTAGTCGCGCCTGGTCTATCACCCCTTTGAAGGATCCCTCTTCCTCAGCGATGCCGGTCCTCCATTTTATTTCACCTCTTACCGGCCGACTCGGTTTCTTCTTTTCCCTTGGTTTCGCTCATTGGAATTCGCAGCACCACATACTCCACACCTGAACACACCCGCGATTCCGACTTGGCTCCTCCTTTCTTTTCCTTCCTTTTTTGCCCCAGCTTCAGCGTTCTGGGCGGCAAATCCCTTCTTTCGACTTTCACCCACATTTGGAACGGGCAGGCGCAGACACTTGCCCTTCGCTTGCCTTCTTTTCCTCTTCTGCCCGCCGTCAATAGGCACTTCCTCCTTGTATTCAGGTCTTCTATCCTTCCTCGCTTTGCCCTGCAACAAAATGTTATGTACGCCCAGCAGTGGTGTCCGATGATGATCCACAATCCAGACAAGCCAGATAGGAGAACAACTGAGAACGCATGACAGAAACGATATCCATCTCTCTCCATGCCGCATGCCCCGTCACCAAGCACCATGCCCCGTCACCAAGCCCCAAGCCCCAACTCTCGGGAAGCGTGAAGCCTGGAGCCTGGAGCCTGACGACCTGAAGAGTACATGCACGCATCGTCGCACCATCGATCATCAAAGAAGGAACCACTCCCGCCGCTTCATCCTCAGGCCCCACGATCCGTTCGAAGCTCAGGCACTCCCCATTTTGCGCTTCAGCGTCCATGCTTCACGCTTCACGCTCAGCGATCAGCAAAGTCATAGCGATCAGCAACAGCAATCAGCAATCAGCGGCAGCTGCAAGTCTTCAGTCTTGCCCGTGCTGTCCCGCTGTCCCGCCTGCTCTCCACTCTGCCCACTGCCCCGCCTTTACGCCTCCCTCAATCGTCGATCATCCCTTCGCTCAGACAATACCCGTCCATGCAGCATTGTTCGTAACCGTGTATGCTGTAGACGCGGGAACGACCTTCGCAGTTCCGTCGCCGGATCTGCCTGGTTCTGTTCTGGGGTCGAATCTGCGGGCCCTTCCTTGCTTGCGCTTCCTCATGCCTCATGCCTCATCAGCGCTTCAGGCTTCAGCGTTCAGCAGTAGTATCGTCGTGTGCGCCGTAGTCAGGTACGTATAATAATGCATTCAGTTCCCTTCGGATGTTTTCCATGCTTCGCCCTTCTCACTTCTGGCTCGATGGCTCCTGCATCTGCGGCTTACAACGACGTCCTGGGACTCACGCTTCACGTGCATTCACTTACAGACTACATACAGTACTTTCTGATTACTGATTACTGATTCCTGATTCCTGCTTCCTGCCTTAGTACTCTTTCCCACGACAGCTGAGCTTATTCTCCCTCCTTCTGTGACTGACCCGTCTCCTCCTCATTGCCTCATCAATCATTACAGGTCACAGGTGTAGGTTTCGTGTAGGCGTCCCGCTTCTGCATGGCGACCTCCAGCCCGACATCTAGCAACAGTCACTACTCCGACCTTCGACCGTCCGCCTCTTACTGTCAAGCTACACGGAGTAGCATAAAGATGCATGGTGGCTGATCGTGCCAACTTCGACCAGAAGGTGTTAAAAGGGCGAGGGAAGCCTCACCGTTCTCGCATGTGTTGACTTCCTCCCCTTTTTCTCACCTCACCCCCAACCCAGCCCAACTCCCACTGATCACTTCTTCATCTTTCCTCCTTTTGGACAATGCAGAGCGGACTTCTCTACACCCTTCTCGTGGCGGCGCTCGCCACCCTGGCGCCTGCTCCTGTCGAAGGCATCGCCACCACGATCAAGACGACGGTCTGTCGCACGTCGACTCACTCCGGCTCCCGCACATCGACACACTACGCACCGACCCACACTGTCAAGGTCACCAGAAACCGTCCGCCCCATTGCGACCACGACCAAGACAATCACTCCCAAGAACACGAAGACGATCACCTCGGTTGTAGCCGCGATCTCGACCAAGACAGTCAAGGGGACACGGACCACCAACACCGTCACGACCACCTTGACCGATTTCACAGTGGTCGTCCCGTCGACCACGGTCATCGCGGGCACATTCACGTGAGTTATGATCGAGAGGGACAGAGAATGTGACGCAGATATCTATCTTACTGACCTTTGGACGTCGATACTGTAACTGGACAGTCCCACGGTCACTTCCTTCAGTCTGATCCCAAGACCTGTGAGCACCGTCTATACCACGATATACGACGGACCTACGCCATCTCCCTCCTTCTTTTTCAACTATAATTCCTACTACGAGTACTATCAAAGTTACAATTACAATAAGCGCGGCGAGGCGAGCGCCGATGCTGATGAACGACTGGCAAAGAAGGCGAAGGATGTGTTTTGCACTCCTTCCGTCAAGATCGTCACGACCGTGCGAAAGCCCGCCACCCGCACTTCGACCGCGACGAAGACCTTGCAGCCCTCCAAAGTCGTCGTCAGCAGTACGGTTTTTGCCACTCAGACCGTCACACAGTTCCCGAAAGGCGCTATATCGACTGTTGTGAGTGTCCTCGCAACGAGTAGCAGATGAGCCTTCGCAACGGGAGCTCAGAACCGTCTTCCTTTTCTCATGATCCTCTAGACCAAGAACGCATCAAAGACCATCACCGCAGCGACCGTCACATTCCAGACGACTCAGACTGCGGCTCCTTCGACAACCGTGAGCCAGGTGGTCCAGGACCCTAGCACTGAGGTCAGCATCTTGCACGTCTACGAAGATTGTCGGCCCGAATACGCACGAACAGACTTCGACGGTTTCCCTCGGTTACTAGCTCGTCAGCAGCTCACCGCCTTGACGCAGCCTGGAGGTCAACCCTTCGCTGACGGCGCGAGTTGTTGCATCGCTGCCTATCAGTACACTGCGGCCGTCGCATTCTTCTACCAAAAGTCGACAAAGACGTGCCAAGTCCTTCGACCCGACGACACGGTCACCGACCTCAACACCTTTTGCGACATCGACAACTATTCGAACAATGTTGGCCTTTTAGGCTCTGCGAGCCCCGATAACAGCGACTTTGTCATCTCTTTGCTGCAGTGCGGCCACAGCTTTGGTGCTGAATAGTACTCTTGAGAAACATCAAACAACTCATCACCTTTCTGCCCTGCCTTTGCCTCTCTTCTGTCTGTATTTGCTCTTCTCACTATCTCACGTTTGTGACCATTTCCACCTGAGCAATGCATGGCCAATGACATCCTTCATCGTCATTGCTTCCCCAATTGGAGCTTGCTTTCTCGAAGAACATTTTTAAAGGTCGCAACCTGCCCGCTCACATCTCACATTCTCAGACACCGCCCAGGCGAATCAACTACAATAGCGCGAAGGCAGGAGACAGTAGTACTACTCACCGCTCACGCTCACCTGAGGCCTGAGAGCCTGAGATGGAGTGGTCGGTTACTCGGTCCTCAAATTGTTCGCGAGCGCCGACTCTCCAGCGGAGGATTTCGTTTCTTTCCATCCCTGATCCCTCCGCGCGGCCGTGCTTTGTCACCTTCACTGTTGTTCCTTGATCGCCAAGGAGAATGTACATTATATAAAGGTCCAGGATTCGTTCGAAACAGGATCGTATTGTCCAGCAACAGGTTCTGCCCGTCCTACTGAAATGCCTGCCGACGTCCGCTATTCCCATGTCATTATCCTAGGCGCTGGCGTGAGTGGCACGGCAACAGCAGCCCTCCTCCAGATCAAGTTCGGGATCCATGATGTCCGCATTTTCGAGCGATACGGCGAGCCAGGCGGAGTGTGGCAGGTCAACAAGTGAGTTTATGTAGTCTTATGGGAAACAGAGCAAGTTGCAAGTTGACGTTTGTCATCTGTCAAATTCCAGATATCCTGGCTGTGGAGTAGATATACCGATCTCCCTCTATAGCTACTCCTTCGAGCAACGTTCACACTGGTCTAAGGCTTGGGTCGAACGGGACGAGATCCTAGCCTACTACCAGAGCATTTTCTACAAGTACGGCCTTCAATACCGAACCACGTTTTTCCACCGAAGCCGTGGTGTGCCGATTCGACCAGACGACTTCCCTATGGCACGTCTACACTCGTAAAGCCGTACAACCAGAACATGACGCCAGGAAGGACCACACGCCTGAGCCGGTCTCGGACGACATGAGCGTTTACGATCATCATGTGTGCAGGATTCTGGTCAACGCTGTCGGCGGTCTTTCGGAGCCGAACAAGTGCAATATCCCTGGCGTTCAGGACTTCAAAGGTCCCATCTTCCATTCAGCAAGGTGGAACACGAATGTCGATCTCAGTGACAAAAGAGTCGTCTTGGTCGGTGAGTGCTTTTTCTTCCCTGTTTCCAAAGTGCCTTTCACCTTTCTGTCGCTAAAATCATGGATTCCAATTGAGCAGGAAATGGATGCAGCGGTGCACAGATTTTCGAGAGACTTGCGCCTAAAGTCAAGCACTTGACACAGCTCGGTCGATCCAAGCACCATTATCTTCCTTTGCCCGGGCTCCTCGACATGGGCCCCTTCGTCTTCCTCCGCCGCTATTTCCCCAACGTCATCCGGGTCATCATCTTCTTCTACCTGGAGTCTATGTTTAGGGCCTTCCGACTGGACAAGGGCAAGAGCCAACGTATGGCCAACGCAGCTGAGTCTCGAAACCACATCATCAAGACAGCCCCGAGAAGTATCACGAGATTCTTATCCCCGACCCGAAAAGCTGCCTGTCGGGTGCAAGAGGCGTGTCTTTGACTTTGGCTACCTTAAAACACTGCACCGGCCTAATGTCGACTTGAAGGCGGCAAACGTCACAAAGATCAATGAGCACTCGGTCATTCTCGACAACGGTGAAGAATTACCTGCAGACGCCATTGTTCTTGCGACTGGATTTTCTCTCGAAGACACGGGAGGTTCGCTCAAGGTAAGCTAGCCACTCCTATCCAGAAGAGACAGATTATTTTACTTACCGTATCTCGCTATCCACGATTCCCAGTTTTATGGCCGCGATGGTCGCGATCTCAAACGGTACATGCGCGAAGAGTTCCGCGAGCCCTCGACATACCGCTCGACCATGATGGCAGATTTCCCCAATTTGTTCCTCATCATGAGCGGTACCAACTCTACCACTGGCCATTCTTCCGTTGTTTACACTGCAGAATGCCAGATCGAGTGGATGTTCCGCGTTGCGAGGGACATTATTCGCGATCGCAGTCGTCCTTCCGAAAATGAGCTCACGTTCGGAGATGGAGACGACGCGCAACGACCACGCCGCAAGTTCCCTACGATTGAGCCCAAGCGTCAGGCACAGGTCAAGGTGGGTAGCTCCAGGCGATTGCCTACGCAAGGCTTCTGCCAAAATATAGCATTATATATCTGACATTTTCTTATGTCGATTGCAGGAGATGTTATGGATGCAAGAAAACATGCAGCAGTACGTCTTCTCCAGCAAGTGCGGCTCCTGGTACCAAGACAAGACGGGTAGCATCTCTGCTTTATGTGAGTTGGGTTTTCACGATCGCGAATGGGTTTGAACATGGGCAGTCCATTCTAACAAAAGCATCTTGGGCTTGTTCCAGACGCTGGAACCCAAGTCGACTTCTGGAGGCGCAGCCACTGGCCCGTCTGGAAAGACTTGGTGTACTCCAACCTCAGCGACGGTAAGACGAGTCCCACTCGCACTTGGTCCGAGCGCCTGGGCGAATGGCTGCGACTTGTGAGTTGGGCATGAGGCTGGGCTGAACCAACGCAGCCGTCAGCCGAGAAGACTTTATGCTAACTCGTTGACCATCTCCTCTTTCTTTAGGGCGACGTTGCCGAGCCCAAGACAACGCTGAACCGTAAGATGGAAGGTGGACGTATTATTGACCCCGGCCTCTGAGTCTGATCTCACAGGAATGTTTCAGGAACTTTATCATTCGTCTTCTTCCTTCAGACCTATCATTATTAGTGCTTCATCACCACTCAGCATACATGTTGTTACTTGTTGAACGCCTCTCGCCTCTCATGCTGTTGGGTCAGTGTCGACCCGACTAGATTAGATAGAGACCGGCGAAAGAATTTAGGTTGAGCCGCTGTGCAGCGGAGGTGGCTATTTGTGGCTACGGCTCCTCTCGACCTGTCACCGCCATGTTCGCCGCGACGTCGACTCTTGAAGGGAACGGCCGATGAGCGAGGCGATGAGGCACTGCGACAGCCAGGGGCACAACGGCATTATTGCGGTTCCTCAGCAGAGAAAAGTGTTTCGCACGGTTGGTCGGCTCCTCTCCGCCGGGTCTGGAGGAGATGGCGGGGGCGCTCTCTTCCTCAGGTCTCTGCTCCAGCATCGTCAGGTTGAACAAAGGAGGCGCTGATCAATCCAGAGGTTTTCGATGCGGTTGGCCGTCATCTGCTGGGGTCAGCTGGCTCTCTATTACCTCTCACTTGCCAAGTGTTGCACACACCGATGGAAGGCACACTCCTCTACCGCCTCGCTCTCGTCCCCGCCTCTTCTAAAGGCAACAGACGAAGGCGGCAACGATCAGAAGGGGGAAAGAGGAGAGCCGTCTCAAGCAGCAAGCTGTCCTTATTCGGTGTGTCGTAGCGACCTTTCAGCCGGAAAGAAGGGACGTTGGCAATGTTTCGGGCTGGGACCGCTCTCATTGGGTTCACCCGAATTGGACAGGTCTATACTGCGTAAAGTCCTCATGCTTCATTTTGCCAAGGAGGTAAGGCGTAAGCTCGCGAATGAGATCTCTGCCACTCTCTCTCCTCTACAACGCGCGGATTCTCTGGTGCAGGGCGATGTGCGCTGACAGTATTTATATCGATGGTTGACCATTCTTCAATCGCTCTCAACATCCCCCCCCCCCCCCTCTTCATATCTTCCACTCTTTTTCCAGCAGCCCTTCCTTGTCATCTTTTCTCGCTTCCCTTGATCAGATCTCTTCCAGTATGACAGCCACTTTGACGAAGCCCGACACTCGCATGCACGGTCAAGCTGTAGCAGAGCCAGTCTCAGTCCTTCCAAGCCCAACCGGAACAAGCTCGAACACACACTCGCCCTCCGCAAGGGATCGTCTTGCCCGACTGGCAGCTCACTTCCTTCCAAGCCGCTTTACATCAGACTCGCCGCCTGATTTCGCAGAATACGACTATGTCATCGTTGGTGGAGGCACGGCCGGTGCTGTTTTGGCAGACCGATTGACAGAGGATGCGAACGTGAACGTAGCTGTGATTGAGGGTGGCCCGTCAGACATCGGCAACGACGCCGTGCTCGACTTACGACGGTGGATGGAGCTTCTGGGTTCCGAGCTCGACTACGATTATGCGACGACGGAGCAACCCATGGGGAACTCACACATCAAACACAGCCGGGCCAAAGTGCTCGGGGGCTGTTCATCGCACAACACTCTGATCTCATTCAGGCCCCTCAAGGAGGACCTCGACGGCTGGGCAAATGACCACGGGTGCCCCTCTTGGTCGGCTCGCACCATTCAGCCTTACGGCGATCGTTTGAAGCTGAACACAGTTCCCGTCGCGCCTCAGCATCGAAACCACGTCGTCCGTGATTGGGTTCAAGCGGCAAGCCATGCTACAGGCGCGCCTGTTCTAGAGGACATGAACTCTCATATTGTCCATGGAAATCAGTCCACGCCCTTCCAACAGGGCGTCGGTTTCTTCAACATCTCTTACGACCCGAACACCGGCCAGCGAAGTTCGGCCTCAGTGGCGTACCTACACCCTATCATGCCCGGCGGACCACGCGCGCGTCCGAACCTGCATCTGTTCCTCGAAACTTGGGCAAACAAGCTTGATCTGGAGAGGAACGAGACAGACGGAAGGCTGCGCGCGAAGGGAGTTCATGTCAAGGACAAGCAGGGCCGTTCCTTCACTCTGAACGCTAAGCACGACGTCATTCTATGCGCAGGCGCTATCGACACCCCACGTCTCCTACTTCTCTCGGGCATTGGTCCCCGCGCAGAGCTCCAGCAGCTGGGCATTGAGTTCAGGCCGACGTACCGGGAGTGGGCGAGAACTTGCAGGATCATCCAGAGTCGATCATCATGTGGGAAACAAGGGATACGCCTGCGGAGACGGTGATGTCAAGTGATGCGGGCCTCTTCTTACGGATCCTGCCTCAGCGAGGCGAGCCCCGGTTCAAACAAGCTCCCCTCGGAACCAACCAGCCACCCCGGTCCAGACATGATGGTGCGTATTGAACGTCTTACTTTCCAATTGCTTCATCAGAATTAACAATCTTTTGTTTTTGCGAGCAGGCGCATATCTACCAGGTGCCTTGGGCTGAACATACAGGCAGACTAGGATTTGATGTACCTGCGCATGCTATCTGCATGACTCCCAACATCTCCAGAAGCCAGGGCCGGGGCAAGCTGAGTTTGCGCAGTGCCGACGCTCAGGACAAACCCTTGTTGGACTTCCGCTACTTCGAGGATGAACAGGGATACGACGCGCATATTGTGAGTGACACCAACGAGTTCCGCATGAGAAGGGCTTGGCCCATACTCCTTCGCACGGCTTGCTTACCGATGAAGTCATTTCTCTTTCAGCTCGTGGAGGGAATCAAAATTGCGCGCAAGATCGCCAAGGAGCCTTGTTTCGCTCGTCATCTACTTCGTGAAGTTGCTCCAGGTCCGAAGATCCAATCCGACGCCGACCTCTCCGCCTACGCCCGTAGCGTCGCTCACACAGTCTATCATCCTTGCGGCACATGCAAGATGGGCTCAACGGCAACCGACCCTCTCGCGGTGGTGGATGAGGCAGACATGCGTGTGCGGGATGCAGCAATCTCCGAGTCATCGATGCGAGTGTGTTCCCTGCAATCACGTCTGTCAACCCAATGTTGACGGTTCTGCAGGTTGCCGAGGCTGGTGCGGAGCGAATTAGGAACGAGGCATGGAAGGCGCGGTGGGCGAGGGAAGCGGCTGCCAAGGTCACGGTACAGCCGAATGCTGAAATCGGACGGGAGGAACAGCAGGTTCAACTCCGACAACAGCAAGAGCTTGAGGAGCAACGGCGGCGAAGCAAGCAGAGCGACAAGCGACGGAGTGTGGGCACGAATGAGCCGAGTGTTTCGCTCATGTCTGCCTCTGATCTGGCTCGTCGGGCGCGAGGGTGATTACTTCCCCACGACCAAGGTCTTCTCGTTCTTCAACCCCTCTTGCCCTTGCCTGATTCCAGCGCAACATGTCGGTCCCTCACACCAAGTAATCCCTGCGCCTGAATCACTGCTTGTACTGTATTCCTGCTGCAGCTGCCTCAAAAACCCAAGAAATTCTGCTCTTTAGCGTTGCATTTGTCTCCTTCGTTGTCCTTGGATCGACCTCATTAATGAAAAAATAAAAGCCCCACGAGAATTATAAATTTCCCACGCCTTCCACATTCCACAACCCTTTTCATTTGAAGAACTTTCATTTTGAGAAGCCGTGCCGGTGACATCTCACTAAGCTGACCCCGAACTCACTGGGGTGGTGAACGCACAGATTGGCTCGGATCAGAGCCTCGAAGAAGTCGATTTCCTAGCGTGCGTTGTAGCGCGGGACGTGAAACAAGTGCACTTCTATAAGCCCAGTCCAGACCCTCGTCGTGCTTCGTGGACCCTTGTACGATTGGAGCTTGTGGACCGTGAGCGCGAAGGTGAGGCTAATCTTCCTTAGACGTTGAAGACAGCTGATCGTGAGCAGCCTGGCCAAATGGAGCGTCGACGTGTCGTGGCGTGTCTTGTTGCCCCCGGTCGCCACCAGGCAGATCGCTTCGTCGTCTAGAACGCAAGCGGGGTTCAAAGGAATACTTTCTCGACGGCGGAAGAGAAGTTGGCACCTCACCGCCATGTCTATTATTTCTTGAGCTTGGAATCTGCGTTTCGGTGCAAGAACGGAGATGAATTTGAGCTTGTCGTCCTCCTTACTTTATCAGCGCAAGAAACTCTTGTTCCACCGGTATGCTTACAGTTCTCCTGTCCAGCCTTTGATCAAGGTGACCACGGCAATCCAGCTGACGTCCAATACTACGATGACTGACAAGACAGTCGAGATCTGACGGGAAACCGAGGAGATTTTCTGAGGGGTCAGAATTCACGAAGCTCATAAGACATGTAAGGAGTCCACTACTCACAATTCTAAAAGTAGTCGAATTGAACTCTGCGCCGAACAGGGCAGCACTTGCTGCCATGGTACCGACAGGGAAAGTCGAAGCCCACAGACCCAAATTGAGGGCGATGTCAGAGACACTGAGCACGTCCAGAACGGACATCACCGCGAAGGATAGCCAGACGATACCAAGTCCCCAAAGGAGCAGGGCACCGACTTGGCTGACCGCATAGATGGCGTCGGCCATGGACATGGCGCTAGCAGGCGAGATCACATTCCCGAACGAATCGTCGACTCCTCCGAGGGGCGGCACACCGGTGAGCATCGTCAGCTTTCGTAATGTTCTGCTGATGTGAAGGATCGCGTAGGCGCCCTGCCCACAACACCCAACTGGAATGAAACAGCTGACGATGATTGTTGACGGTAACTTGTGAAGGGCGAGCCGGCTCGAATAGACAGGCATCCAGAGCAAAGACGGGACCAGCCCGATCCCAAGCAGTAGGTAGCACGCAATTTCTTGTACTCGAGCATGGGAGTACCAGAATGCCGCGCTACTTGCTGAGTTACCTCCTTGCGATGCTGCCAAGATCCCAGCCTCGACCATGGCGTTTGCGACGATGGACCCAGCGGAGGCACACACCACCGGTGCTACGATGGAAGGAACCTGAGGGCATGACGACAATAACACGCGTAAGATGCACGAACAACGTAGGGAAAGATCTGAGAAACGGTATCTGTTTCTTACCAAACGCCTGAGACCTGATCGAAGCGCTGCTGTTGTCGTGTCTGAGTGAGGAAGGGAACCCCAATAGCGACCACAATTGTCGCTGCCGCTATAATCCACCAGGAGATCCAGCCGACGTATAGCCACGCCTGACCGAGACGTGGAATCAGGCCGAGGATGATAACCTCCACAAGCGTTACCGCTCCCATTGTCAACGTCCCGAGAAAGAAGGCCTGCGTGGGATGGTAGAGCATTACCGGCAGCAGGCGGGGCCACATGACATATCGGGCTCTGTGAATACGAAAAGGGAAGCGGTCAGCTCGGCGAAGGGTAAGAAGAAAAAAGGGTTGAAGCTGCCCAGTCGCCCCACTCACATTGTCATGGACAGCAAGAAAAAGAAGAGAACGACGTTCACAACGAAAAAAGCGATACCAATTTCTTGCAGGCCTTTGAACGAGTAAGGCATGTTGTACAGGAGTATACTGGCAATTCCGAGGCCCATGCTGAAACGAAGATAATACATGATGCAAATGGTAGAGAAGAAATCAGCGATCGTGTCCGATCGTAGCTGCGCAAGTGAATTCAGATGGTTACTCACTTTGCGCCAAACCACCCGGCACCAGTGTGTTTTGCTCGATGCCTCAGCGTCGCGACGAAACCCCTCGGTCCTGTGCTCTTGCCGTCTCGATGCGTCGGTAGAACATTTAAGCATAGGTTCTCCCCGAATTGGTCTGTTGTCCTTCTTTGTGCCGCATCTTCATCGGTGATAGCGGGAATTTTTGCTGATGAGCGGGTTCATCGAGAGCGGGATCATGACTCGCTTCCGTTTCCGTAAGAGGATGAGTTGAGGCTCCGGCGGACTTGTCCGAGTCAAGAGGCTCGGGTCTTTCGAAAGAGTCGAGGGCGAAAGTGATGGCTGACCTCCTTCGTCCGCGTTGGAATTCATCGACAGCTTCATCATTCAAATCGTCCCTTTGAAGAGTTTGTGCAAAGGCAGAAGCTCGCCGTTCCGAGGACCCACTTGCGCTCTGATCCTCCTCAGTCTTGGTCATGGGTGGCATCTATGGGACTGGATTCCCTGTCGCAGAGCGATGGAGGGAGCTATCTGGGAAGGGACATGTTTGTGCTATTGGAGATATCCTGATACAAGGGCGTGAGAAGGAGCTCCCCATGCTGGATGGCGTGCTGGTGCCTGCTGGTGGCGCAGAGGAACGAGGAATGCGATTCCAAATGGCCAAAACCCGAAGCGCCCAAGCACAGTCCGGTCTCTTTCAACACGACTCCCGACCACAACTTCACCTAATGTGGTGTACCAATTGCACGCCCAAGGTCCACGTATTTTTCTGCGTCCGTCGAGCCCGATTTTGGGTCTGGTTATTCTGAGGATCTTGGAGATGGCGCAGGCGAGTTCGAGTCCTGAGGCAAACCGCAGGGAATGGACGAAAATGGTGGATAACTGAACTGCACAGAACCCTAT
This sequence comes from Tilletia indica, assembly GCA_001689995.1. Classification (NCBI taxonomy): domain Eukaryota; kingdom Fungi; phylum Basidiomycota; class Exobasidiomycetes; order Tilletiales; family Tilletiaceae; genus Tilletia; species Tilletia indica. The sequence goes on from MAPW01000029.1 coordinate 158,018, forward strand.
CGCCACACACCACAGTTCCCAGTATCGATCAGGTCCGAAGAAGGGCTGGACGGAAGCAGAAAAATCATGGGACATTACCCGGGTAGAGTGAGTGTCATTGGTGTTGATGTGAGCGAGAGCTGTGGCCCTGATGGATGGACGTCGTAGACTGGGAGGCACATTTTTGGCCGTGTCGACAAAGCGAAACCTTGCTGGCCGCTGGCCAAACTCTAAACCTTGCTTCTGACAGGTGTGGTGACTTGTGACAAGCACAGCTACTCCCATCCAAACGACTGTGTAGCATCTACAGCATTGATCTATATCCACAGCTAAACCACACTAACCTTCATAGGTCGAGGGCCTAGCAAAGAATCCATTGTTAGGGGTCCCCTACCGCCCTACCGGGGAGCGGAAGAAGTACTAACATCACTACAGATTCAGGAGCTGACCCTCCTCCCGCAAGACGCTCCCAATATCAACGCCAATCTTCTCCAAAGCAAACCCTTCCACAAAAGCACTCAGCTCACGTCCCGCCTCCCCAGATTCGTCCCGTGCCCACGCAGCCGCCTTGCCCACCCGTCCATATGGTACCAAATACGCTCCGTTCTCCTTGCGCTCATCGAACGCGGGAGAAGTACAGGCGTAGAGCTGCGTCAGGGCGCCCTTCTCGACGGAAACTCGGAAGGGATAAAGGAGTCCCTCGAAGAGACGACCCACGATTCGGCCGTAGGATAGAGATGTGCCTGATGCCAGGTTGGTGAAGACGACGCCTGGGTGGACTGCGCACGACGAGATGGGCAGGTTGTTTTGCTCGGCCAGGGCTTTGACCCGGTGTGCGAGGAGGATGTTTCCGACCTGTGAAAGATGCAAGGGTTCATCAGCGATGAGTGAGGCTTCCTAGGTGTGCGAGGTCATCCGCGCAGCTCACCTTGCTCTTAGAGTATCTGTGATGTCGAAAAGCGTAAAGAAAAGAATGAGCTTGAAGGGAATCTGATGCACGTATGTAACCAAAAGGAATCTCACCGAACCCATGTTCCCATAAATTCCGGCTTGAATTGTTTATTGACCGCTTCGAGGTCCTTGAAGCCGCCGTCGATTTGCGATTTGAGCATCAGCTCATGGGAAACGGACGACAATTGCACCACGCGAACCGTCTTGCCCGTCCCTTGATACTCAGAGAGTCGTGCTGTAGCAGCGATAGTCGGGAAGAGTAGCATGGTGAAGACGTCTGTACGTTGTGGAGGGGAGGGACTGAGATCGATTCCTGGATGACTTCTTGATGTGAATTCGACGGACTGCACTCACAATGTCCTACCACGTTCGTTCCCTGTAGAGATTGCGAAGGAGAGTGAGTGATTGGAAAGGAGTCGGAGGCAATACAGTCGGTCCTCACTCACAGTCTGAATTTCGAGTCCGTCCTTGGTCTTCGTGTATGGCATGCTCATGACGCCCCTGCCAAAAAAAGAAGGACAAAGCTCGTGAGAGAAGCCTCAATCGGTTACTACGAGCGAACCCACGACACCCACGCATTGTTGAGCAAGATATCAAGCCGGCTCTCCTTCTTCTTGAAAATCTCCACAGCACCCTTGACACTCTCCAAACTGCTCAGATCAAGCGGCAACCACTCCAAACGACCCATTACCGCATCGACGTCAATTCCTCCTGCTCCCGCAGCCAAAGGCGCATCGTGCTTCCACCGCTTCTCATCGCCCAACCAAGCCCGAATCCGCTCGAGTGCTTCCTTTACGCGCGATTCGGATCGACAGGCGAGGTAGATCCGCGAGGCGCCGGCTAGTGCCATCATCCGTGCGGAGGCTTCTCCTATGCCGGAGTTTGCGCCTGTGATAAGGACGATTTTGCCTTCGAGGGAAGGGATTTGAGTTGTGCTGAAGGGTTGGGAGCTGGGTTTTGACATCTTTATTGCGGTGGAGAGCTGCGATGGGGACAAAAAGGGTTGAGAGTGGTCAGCAAAGACGGAGGAGGTGAGTTGATGGTGGTCGTGGCTTTCATGGAAGGAAGGTGAGAAGCAGGGTATATGCAAGACAGCCGACGATTGGAGATTTAGTCCGTCCGACAGACTAGCAAATAATACTCGTACGATGCCGTCCAGCTGCTCGCAAACGCATGAAAACCTCGCCCTAGGACGAGGTGAGAACCCTTCTTGCTATGTACTCATAACCCAGAGCATGGATACCGCGTACGAGTACCCGCTGACTGAATGATGGCAGTCGGTCGGTTGATTGGCAGTGGTCGTTGAGGTTCTGTTTCTTGGACGTCTTGTTTTCGCGGTCGGTGTCCTCATTTCTCATCACCTCCATGCTCGACGCCGTCGCAGCCTCGCCTCATCATGACATCTTCTCACGGTGGTCGCTCTCACAGCCTTGGGCGGCCCCGGCCAAAAGAAGAAATCACACTCATCACGGCGAACAAACGTGCACATTTGTACACACTTGTCCCACGCCCGCGCTTGAGCGCTTGAGCCTTGACGCCAACGTGACTTTCTCAGGGCTTCAAAGTCAAACAGAGCAGATGACAGCACTGCGATCTCGTCAATCCTGGCTGCGCACGTTGCTTGCTGATCTGCACAACCTGATTCGTGTGTTTCCTAACACGCTCAAGTGAGGGAGTGCCCACAGCCTCAAAACTCTCGGCAGACAGACAGAAGAACACCGTGTGACTCTGAGCCCTGAGCCCGGGGGCCAAGGTTGCTGGGGCTGAAGGCGATGTTGAGGCCGATTCGAGAGCCTGGCGGGTGTTGTATGTAGAGCTCAGATTCAGCTTGAGGCACGGTGTTCATGCTGCTGGGGGGAGGTCGCGTCGGACGAGAGCTGGCAGCAAATGGAAGACGAAGACAGCATTTGGAAATTGGAGACAAACAAGTGCCTTACGCCCAGGAACACATCAGGCTTGAAGGCAGTCGGATCGTCGCTGCTTGGTTTGGGCGTTGGGCACGCGGGTGATGTGCTCGATTCAAGACGCCTGACTTGTAGACTGCGGTACACGGCGCTAGAACGCTGTGATGCCGGCGGGAAGCAGCATCTTTGGTCTGGACTACTGATCGAGCAGCTTCATCTTTGCCCAATAAGATCCAGCTCAGGTTGACGCGGGAGTCGGGACGCGAGGACGCGACGCGCACGTTCGGGTCTCTCTCTCTAAAGAAGCAATTGCGGTGCATGTTGTATGCAAGGCGGGCACGCAGCAGCCCTCTCGGTCTCTTCTGGCTCTGGTTCCCTGCCCCGCTTTCCGCTGACAGGTCGAGGTGAGGATGGAGTAGTACTCGTAGGCGAGCGCGAGGTCCAGTCGAGCAGCGAGATCGCCAGTCGGTGTTCTTTCCATCAAGACAGCGGTTCTGAGCATACACCTGTCACGCTTCCTGCCAGCACCCTGCCTTTATATCGCTCATCTCAGGAACAGACAAGAGATGGATGGAAGGAAGGTGAATGAATGGGAAATTATTTTTTCTTATCCCGGTGGTCAAACTGTTTCGGCTGGGAGAAGAGCGCACGCGTGTTCTGCTTGTCGTTCGGCTTCTGGACTGAAATCGTTGATTTGACTCGCCGAAGTGCTTTTTCTTCCGCCGGTGCTTGGGTTGCTTGCCTTCCTTCAACCTCAAACCGCCATTCCCCTGTTTCTGACGCGGTTCTCTTCCTTCCCTCTTTGCTCGCTCTCTCCCTCCGTCAACTAGCAGCGTCTCCCGCAACTGCTATCCTCAATCGCGTTCGCAGCAGCCTTCCGAGTGGACAGAATCACTGGCGGGACGGACAGCCAGAAGCAGCAGCAGCCAGCATCAGAACAACAGCACCACCGGGTCAAGAGCATTCAGCAGTGCGGGGCACACAAGGAAGCCACCAGCCTCTCCACATCAGCATCGCCCCACCACCCGCATTCAGTAGTGGAGCCGCCGCCGTCGCCGCCTTTGTCCCCCTCCCACCTGCCTCCCTTCGACGCTCCCACCCCCGCATTTATCCAGACCGTTGGGACCAGAAGAAGGCTAGACGCGCGCACGAAGAAGGAAGAGGAAGAAAATAAAGCCTCGACCACCACCCACCACTCACAGCAAGAACAAGGTCAAGGACAAGAGTCACCCTGTCGAGCAAGGAAGCGAGGGCCAGTGCCTTCTTGCAACAAGGCCAAACTCCCAGGTATGCATGCATGTCGTCACGCACATCATAATACTCACTACCGCTCGTAGCTCACCGCTCACCTGTCATCCACTTTCGCTCCTTTTCTTCCTGCAGCTCGTCAAGTGGTTCCACTTTTGCCTGCCTTCTTCCCCAGGGTTACCTTCATCTCATTCTCCGCGATCATCGGGCCTCCGTCTTCTTCCTTTTCTTCTAGCTTCCTTCGTCTCCACCCGACCCTCGACGCATACATAACGGAAAGAGAGAAACGGACAGAGAGCACAGTTCGTTGCCCCCATCCACCTCCCCTCTCCTACTCGAAGACTCTCCCTCACCTTCGAAGGTCGACATCTCTGGTGGATCCGGGTTGTCGGTACACGGTCCTCAACTCTACCCACGGTTCTCGTGAGTACCTTTCTTCCCGGCCCGCCCCTCTGTTGCCTCTGCCTCATACATGCAAGCTGACCTCAACCCCGCCATATTCAAATCTCTCATATCATATTTCCAACTCTCCTTCCGTCCCCATCCCAATCGCTCAAAACAAGGAGTGATCCAACCCACCCACCACTGCATCCATCCGAACTGCTTGACCAACGATTTCGTTCGGTCTGTTGTTCAGATATTGGCAACTCCTTACTGAACTTCTGGACTCGAGGTGAGCATACAATCTGCATGATCCTATCCTCCGTCCGCAATTCATGCTGACTCCCATCTGCAACCTCCCTTCTTTCAACGCCCGCAGAGTCTTTCAGCAATGCCATTACCTCCTCCCCGCAAGCCGGCTGCGGTGCCTGCAAACAATGGCAAGGTCACCCCCGGCCCGGGCCGTCAACGGGGAGGCGGCTTCATGCTGCCCCCTCCGCCCGCGGACTCCGACGCATACTCTACAGATTCAGACTCTTCCGACGACGTCGAAGAAGATGAAGATGCAGATGAGCATCGCCAAGTTCAGCAGCCAAAACAAGAGCAGGACAAGTCGACGAACAGCGGACTGGATCCATCCAGGCGGACTGGGCAATTTCCTGCAGAAGGATCCACCAAGCGCACAGAGGACGGTGAGCGAATAGCCGCCGAGCACTCCAACTCCGCACTCGACCCATCTCAGAAGCGCAAGAACCCGAACAGCAAATCAGCAGTCGACGTAGCGGCGGTAGCTCAGCGAGCAGCTGCAGCGGCCGCTGCTGCGAAGAAGTTCCAGCAACAGCAGCAACTCCTCATACAGCAACAGCGTCGAAGGGCAGTACAAAACCAGCCCTCCGCAAAGGGTCCAGCTGCTGCCGCACCACCAGGCCCTGTCCTCAACTCCTCAAAAGCCAAGGGAGCGTCCAACTCTGCCGCTGGCGCTCGTTCGGCAACCGGATCTGCAAAGCGTGTCTCCGAAGAAGAAGAGGACGATTACGATCTTGGACTGGGACCTGGTCCAAGCATGTCTGCCAGCCAGTCGCTGGATATGGATATTGACGGGGAGGAGCTGTGGACCCATTCATACTGCGTTGTTTGTGATCGGCTCATCTCGGAACCGTCGAGTCAGCCGGATACCCCTGGAGCTGCGGCCGCTGCGGGAGCGAATGTTGCGAAGGAGGCAGGTTCGTTGGCTATGGGACCCAGTCAGCATTTCAATGGGCACGGTAACAAGTTGAAGGAGAAGAGTGCGCCAACACCTTCTGAGGTTGCTGTTGATCCACTACCACGACGGGGCTCGAAGACGGCTCTACCCACCAACACTGGCGCACCGGTCCGACGGAATAATTCGTCCAGTCGACTTTCTTCACAACAGCCCCCGCCAACACGAGCGCACCCGTCCGACGGAACAACTCGTCCAGTCGACTGTCCTCACACGGAGTCCGAGCAGGGGCATCAGCAGGAAGCGGCTTGCTTGGCCATCCACCACGCCGAACTGGCAGTACCGGTTCTCGCCTCAATGCGCTGTCGAACCTGAAACCTACGACGAAGCTGCACGAAGACAAAGGTTCGAAAAATGCTGCGCCTTCTACTTCGTCTGAGTCTGGTACGGGGTCGAAGGGCGAGAAACCGCTGAGTCGGGCTGATTCGTCTGCTTCGATTGCCTCGAGGGCCGGGTCGTCTTCGGCGGCGGGTAGTTCTCCCCACCTTCTGTCTCTTCGCAGGGGCATTCTTCGACTTCTTCTTTGAGGTCGAGGGTGAAGGCCCGGGCTGGTGGGGCGTCGAAGGGCAATGCAGCGGGAGCGGGCGCACATACGCCTGAGGGGAACGCTTCGAGACGATCGTCGACGGCTGCGATGGTTCCTTCTCTTTCATCTTCCAGCATTCACGGGGATAAGGAGAAGGAAAAGGAAAAGGCAAAGGAAGTTGTTTCTCATCGGCCTAAGAAATTCGGCCTGTACTGCTCCGAGCGGTGTCGTTTGATCGATCAACAGCGCTCGGCGGGACTGGGACAACTCCGACCTTACCTCTCCTATCCTCTCTCACCTCTGGGTGGGCCCTATCCTTCCATCGCTCCTGCCGCTATCGCTGTAACGACTGTCGGGTCTGACCAGCCAGCGGCCGTGATACCCGTCTCGTCGAGCACGCTCAGTATGAGCATTGCTGCGGCCTCACGCTCGAACAAGTTGCCCGTGCTGGCGGCTACGGCTGTGGTAGCAGCCAACGCGAACGGATCGACGCCTATGCCGGCCCTGGTGGAGTTGGCTAAGAGTAGTGCGGAGGGCAGTGCGACGCTCAATCAGGGGTTGAGCATGAGTATGAGTATGGGAATGGGTTTCCCCTCTGCTATTGGGGCTTATGCGCCTGCACCCAGTGCTACTCCGCTCCGTGGCCAGCCTGTGCTTACGTCACAGACGGCCACTCCCCTTGCACCCATGGACCAATCCTCCGCCTACATGTCCTCGTACGGCTACCCCGGCTCGATCCCTGCCGTCACTGGGGCGTTTCAATTACCCACTAGGACCCGTACCGACTGGACGCCTGGCAGCGAATGTCCTGACTGTTCGGACTGCTGCACGTGTCCTCACTGTTTGTTGGCAGATGAGGAGGCGGAGGCTCGGACTACGTCTGCTGCGAGTGGGACAGCACCCTCTGGGAGCGGGGCCAGCGACACGGCCACCTCTGAATCGTCTCATGCGGCCTTGTATGGCTTTGGCAGTGGGAACGGCGCCAATGGTCTCGACAGCCTTGGCGGCATGAGTGGTTCGGCGGCGGCGGCGGGCAAGGGCAAGCAGCGAACGGCCAGCGGACGACTGTTGACGCCTCATCTCTTTCCACTGAACGAGGGCGAGACGGACTACTTCAGTGCTTATCCTGAGCAGATTCGTCGAGTGCTTCTCGATGAGCACAAGAAGGCCCAGGCGTTGACTCGTACGACGAACTTGCTTCCTCATCTTCATCGGTCGACTTCGCCTGAGGCTGCGTCGATGGGTAGGCAGCGGAGCCAGTCTGACCGGAGCTCAGATTCAGAGAATGGTCTCTCGACAGCGATGGGCAGTTTGGAGTTCGGCCCGCCTGGTGCTCCTGTCTTCGAACCGGGACATCCACTCATGGGTCGACGCGCCAATGGGACGGGGACTGCGACGAGTAGCTCAGGTACCATCTCGAGGCCTCGTAGTGTGTTTTCGGGCTCGTCTTCTCAACCTCGTGGGATTGGACAGCACGCGGCTGCGACGAGCTCGGCTTCGACGAGTTTCTCGGCGGCTCCGACTGTGCAGGCTGCTTCTGGGTCGACGTCGCAGTTTTCGGATGGACCGAATAGTTCGTCCATTACTGCTGTTCCTGGCGATGCGGCGCGGTCCTCTAGTCGGACGCGCTCGACCTCGGTACCTGGTGGACGAGCTGTGGAGGCTGCTGCTGCTGCTGGGGCTGATGGCCCGTCTTCTGATGCCGCTCAGGTCTGCGGGGTACTGGAGTACTTGGGACCAGCTTGGGGACGGCACTGCACCGAGCATCTTCGACCAGTCATGCACGGAACGGTTCCGACTCAGTTCGCACCTCGACAAATAGCTCACGTCGCTCGACAATCGTCTCCGCCTCATACGCGAGTCCCTTGCGATTTCTCCAACCTGGTCTCAACACATGGGCACGCCGAGCGTTGCCGCTGTTGATTTCGAGGCGATGCGCGGTGTGTCCACGGCTGAGCAGGAGCGTTCCCAGGAGGAAGAGGAAAATGAGGAGTTTGCGCGTTTGCGACGGGGTGATCGGCGGGCTGAATGGTCGACCGGGAGCAGCAGTGTCCGAACGAGTCCTTCGAAGAACAGTCAGGCTGTTAGCATACCTGCGTCCAGCTGGCGAGGTCACCGAAGGGCGGGAAGCGCGATGTCCGCCCGAGCCGCTTTCGATAGCTCACTCGATGCTCAATTCGCCCAATCGATGGGCGGTGGCCGACCGGCCAGTGTGGCCGGTACGAGCGGATTGAGCTTTGGTGCTCTGAACAGTCTGAAGCGTGCGCAAGCGCTTGCGATGGTTCGAGAGCTCGATCGGGAACGGGTCTCCGCGGGTTCATCTGGCGCGCTCGATGCGAGTTTGAATTTGGAGGGCGGTACCAGTGTTAGCGTTGCTACGTCGCTCAATGCTGTGCGGGAGGGTCGGCAGGAGCATCATCGTCGGGAGGGTGATGAGCTTACTGTAGGGCTTGTCCACCAGCAACAATTCAATCGCGATCGTGCGGCAGAGGTCGACGGTGGTGAGGCTGTTGCTGAGTCGGCTAAGCGGCGATACTCGACTGGTGCCACCTCTCGGTCTGGCGGTGGAGGGTTCTTCAACTCTCTGTGGTCTTCCATCCGTGGGGGTTCGTCTTCAACCAGCAAGGACGGCATGCCACGAACGGAGACTGCGCCGGCTGCCTCTTCATCTTCGCTCGACCCGACTCGCAAGGCTCTGCCCTCGTCACTGCCTCCACCTGGGCCCATTGCGGCCGAAGTGGTGAGAGAGGAGGAAGAGCACGACGAGGTACTCCGAGCGCAGAGTGCTTCTGCTGCCGAGTCCGAAGATCGAGCTCTGATATCGAGTACCAATCTTGATAGGGGGGAGACTATCAAGCCCTCGCGGTCGGGTCGGGGTGTGGCCGGACAAGGTTCCAACTCTTCTCGTCGATTCGATTCGATGCGCTCCGAAGCGAGCGGCCGAGATGCAGCTTCGGTGCGGAGTGGAAGCACTGGTGCGGGGTCTGAAGGGTCTGCTAACAACCATGCTGCTGGCGCTGGTTATGGCAGCCGAGCGTTGGGTAGCATGCCCGGGCATCGGCTTGGTGCAGATCCATCCAACGGGAACGTTGAACGAATCAAGACGATCAAGCCTAAGATTCGTCGTGGCAGCGTCCCTTTCTACACTGAAGAGGTCGGCCAAGGTCAGATACCCGGCGACGCGGGCGACCACATTCTAGAAGATGCCGAGGGACGCCCACGATCCTATTCGAATTCCTCCCATAGGGGTGTGGTCTCTCAAATGCATCGGCACAGCATCAGCAATGGCGCTGCGTCGGGCGTAGAAAGTGTGGAACGACGCAAGTTGGCCAAGATGGAGCAACAACGTGCGCATCGACAGCAGCGAAGTCGGGATGTCTCGATCCTTCCTCCGCTGTTGGCACCGAATGCTCGATCCAACAGCGCGAGTAGCTCGAATCTGCGCATGTTACATGGGTCTTCGATGACTATGGTGCATCCCGGTAGCACGCGAGCTTCGTCTCATGGACGGATTGCTCCTGCGACCCTTCCATTGAGCAACTTTGGTGGTCCGGCAGCGGCGGCGGCTATGATTCCACCTACGCTTCGTAGTCCGCGGAGTTTCAAGGCGCAGCGCTTGTGGACCCTTGGTGGCTGGTTTCAGCCCGACGCGAGCCTCGACGAGCCAGACGTTCTATGGGAGCTCTCCTCGCGGACGTCTTGGATGGGGCTCGTCGATGACTCCGCTCAGTGCGGCGGGGTCTGCTACGTCGTCTGCTGCGATTACGCCTGTAGCGTCTGCTGCTAATTTGGCCATGATGGGACAGGCTCACAGCTACAGTGGCAGTTATCGGTCAGCTACGACGCCTGCTTTTGCGGCTCCTGGGGGACGGGGCCAGCTCAGACTCAAGCTCAGGCTCAGGCCCAGGCTCAGGCTCAGGCGCATGGTCACCACCACCATCAACATCATCATCATCATCACCACCATCACCACGGTCAGCCACATCATCACCATGGCCATGCTCATCGTCCGGGTGCGCACGGGCACGGCCACTCGCACTCTCACTCGCACGCTCAGGCTACCACCCACCCTGTTGTGCCTCCACCCACTGGTCACCTGGGTATGTTGGGTACGCTTCCTCCTTCTCACACGGCGCACTTCAGCCGACACGCGACAATGCCGAGTTTCCGCTCGACGACGCCAAGTGTTCCCGAGCACGGTGGGGAGATGAGCTCGGAGGCACTTTCGGGTGCCATGTCGGGTAGTCCGACGATCAAGATGTTTGCTCGTGGAGGAGGCGGATTCGCCCAGCCTGTCGGGGCCCTTCTCGACCTCGCAGTGGCATGGGTCGGCGTGCGGAGAGTCCGGCACAGCAGACGGCCTTGCCTGTCGGTGCGATTGAGAACATCACTCTCTTGACGCAGGAGCAGTATCAGGAGCACTTGCAACAGCAGAGTCAGCACCAAGTGCAAGCGCATCAGCAACAGCAGCCGCAGCGCTACGATCGAAGTCGTCGGACATGGAGCCACGAGGCGTTGTCGAGTATGGCGGGCTCGGGGAAGACGTACCCGATCATGGCTCTGCCGGGCAGTGGGGAGGTGCACGATGTGTACGATAGTGAATGGACGTCGATCATCGGTTCTGGGCGGCAGGATGAGGAGACGTCGAATCATGGAGGAGGACACACTCCGTCTGCCGCAAACCCCGGGCGTACACGACGGCGCCGTCTCGAATGCAGCAACGCAAGGCGCTGTTCCACTTTGGTGAATCTTCGAGGGATTCTCAAGGGTATTGAAGGCTGCAATCATCCCAAAGAGCCCCCTTTCCCCCAAGCTTCTACTTATTGCACGAACCATTTCTTCTTCATCTTCATCTTTACGCTTTACGACCAGCCCTAATTCTTTTCCCCACCTTCTTCCTCTACGCAAATGACACGGCCAAAAATACCAACGCACACACACACACGCACAAGAACAGACAATCGACATCAATTTTCTCCCCCTGCGCCTCTTTCATCTCGTTCTTTGCGACCCCTTACTCTCGCACTCCTTCTGTGAGAACTCTGAGAAGAAGACAATGTACCCGCGTCTTCCCCTTCTATTTTCCCTTCTTGCTTTCTCCTCCCTCTGCATTCGTGGTTTAATGATGATGACGAGACTTGATGCACAAGCAGCGATGAGCGATGAGTGCTTCCTGCTGAACGCAGATCTGTCCTTGACGGGCCTGGCCAATGGGCGCCTGGGTGGAAATTGGAAGCCCTTCCCTGGGCGAGGAAGGGAGAGAGGAAAGCTCGGCGACCAAAGAGAAGCTCGGGCCGAACTCATGCAGGGAAGCATCCTCCGCTGGTAACCGAGCCGACCGCCGGCGAATGTGAAGCCGTCGATCATGACATCACTATTCTTTTTGTTTCGCATGTCGCAACCCCCAACCGACGCGAAAATGAGAGGGACCGAACCGACCGACACCCGAAGGCGAACAGAAGAACGTCGCGCTGGAGATAGAAGGATGTCGAGATGAGAGATTTGTACGGAGCGGCCTCCCGCCGCTCGCTGGAGGAGATCTTAGGGGCGACGCGGGTTCGCTGATAACGCGGGTCGCGAGGACGTGCTGTTACGGGAAGTGCTAGTTTACATGGTCCGAGGTAGGGTCGTCGCGTTCATAATGCTGCTTCATGCGCTGATGATGACGTTGGGGAAAAAGGCTGTTTCTTTAGCAGCGTGACGTTCCTTTGCTGGGGCGGTGTGGGGCTAACGCAAAACAACGCTCGCTTCGCTTTCCCCTGGCTTCCTCTCGCTCCCACCTCCCAGCTTTGCTCTACGAACTTCCACCTTTGCTGCGTTGGCTGAGCGTTGTTATCGAGACAGAGATAGAGGACGAGCGCGAGAGATAGCAGCCCACCCGCTGGACCGCTGGCGATACGAAGAGGGCAGTAAGGCGCAGATCCGTCTTGGCTATTATTGTGTGAGGTGCTGCTTATTACGTTCTGCCGGCGGTCTCATGCAGAGTTCTGCCGCTTTGATGGCCGGCTTCCATTCAGTTTCGACCAGAGAACGACCACAACATACATACTTGCGGATACGCCTTCGCGATCATCAAGAGAAAGAGTTAGACTCACACGCACATACGACTGCAAGATGGGCTGCTAACTGCTGCAGGCTGTGTACCGGTGCGTACCGGCGTCACTCAAGCTTCTCCCACGGTACGTAGCGCGGTAGCGGCGCATGAAGGAAGGACTAATCACAACGAACAGATAGACCGAGATGAGGAGAGTCCTCCCCTATCTATCTCGCTTCTGTAGATCTGCCGACGATACTGCCGCTCTCATTCGTTCGCTCGACGCGAGATGTTTGCCAATCGATAGCGCGATATCTCATGAGAAGGCAAGCCAAAGCAAACATGGATGATGGGATGGAAAAGAAGGGTTCTATCTGTGCCTTGTTTATAGCCCGGCATCAGTTGATCAGTTCTATCTATCTCCCCCTCCTTCTCCACTCGTCCCCTCCCCGCTTTGTCTCTGCTCCTCCTGATCCTCGTCTCTCGGCAGCTCACTACTTATTACCCCTCTGCGTTTGTCTCAGGCCGCAGACTCTCTTTCCCTTCCCCCTCCTCTCTTCCCTTCTCTCTTTTGAGCTTGACCATCATCACCTCGACCCTACCCTCCTAATCCAAGCAGGTACAAAGCATAACCATGAACAGCCAATATAGTCCAAGGACTTCCCACTCGGGGGAACGGACAGCCACCAATTCCATCACGGGCGTCCCTCCGCCTACCACTGGCGGCCCAACAACAACAACAAGAAAATCACACCCCAACACTACCAACGACGAGAAGGCAGATCTCGACCATCACGAGGAGATGATGACGGGCCTCGCACCTGCCGGCACGGTCGGGTCGGATGGCGGTGACAGTCGCTCGGCGGCGTCTGTTGAGAAGCCAAAGGAGAAGGATGGAGGGATGGATTTGGATGTTAGCTCGGCGCCATATGGGGACATGGCGCAGAACGAGGCGGCGGCGGCTGATGCTGATGCGCATCGATTCAAGAATCTGAGTTGGCCAAGGTTGACGATTTGTGAGTCTTTTACACACTGCCTCCCTTCCTGATCATTCTCTGTTGAGCTGACCTTCGTTTTGGTACTGTAATGCAGGTCTGCTCGTCGAGGCTGTTGCGTTGGGCTCGCTCTCTATGCCAGCGGCTGCGGCGACACTTGGTCTGGTCCCCTTCATCATCATCTGTATCGGCATCGGATTCGTCGCTATCTACACCTCTCTCCATGTGGGCGAGATGGGTGTCCGGTTCCCGCAGATCGCATCGTATGGAGATGCAGGACGAGTGCTGTTCGGTCGGATCGGTTACGAGGTACGTTCGTTCACACTTCGCGCGCGCGCGCGCGTTTTCTGTTCATTCGCATCGACTGACAGTCCCTTGCTTGCTCTTTTGGTACAGGTCTTCTCTATCATGTTCTACCTCCTCCTCACTCTGATTACAGGCTCCCACGTCCTAACAGGCACAATCGCCTTCCTTACCATCTCCGACAATGCGATCTGTTCCCTCGCATTCGGCGTGATAGCGGCCATCATCCTCTTCGTCCTCGCCTTGCCGCCCACCTTCCACGACGTCGCCTGGCTTGGGTTTGTGGATTTCGCCTCGATCATCATCGCTGTGGTTGCGACTATGATCGCTACGGGGATTCAGGCGGCAAAACAGCCTGGCGGATTCTCTGCTGTGGAGTGGTCTGCATGGCCTGCGGAGGGCACGACGTTCGTCAAGGGAATGTGAGTGCTACCTTTCCCGAGTGGATCCCTGTTCTGAGACGTTGTTGGCTGAAGTAGGTACTGAAATTTTCCTCCCCATCAGGCTCGCTGTCACCCAGATAGCATTTGCATACTCCTTCGCTGTCGCTCAGTTCAGTTTCCAAGCTGAGCTGAAGAACCCGCGCGATTACAAGAAGGCGTGCTGGGCCCTCGGCATTCTCGAGATCTTCATCTACACTGCTACAGGTGAGTGCTGCGATGAAGGCAGAGGAATAAGTACTCAGCTGGAAAAGGAACTCAATCTGTCTGTATCTCTCTCGCTGTGTTGCAGTGTCATCATCTACCTGTTCGTCGGCAAGGATGTTCAGAGTCCTGCGCTGCTGTCTGCAGGCGGAACGATGGCCAAGGTCGCCTTCGGATTGGCGCTCCCCGTCATCTATATCAGTGGCTCCATCAACACCACCGTGAGTCGCCTTCAGTTCCCTGAAACAGTACCACCGAGACTGACCTTGATCTTGTTCCTCAAATGTGATACAGTGCGTTGCCCGAGCGATCCACCTACGAATGTACAAGGGCACGAAGCACGAGTTCATCCGCACGCCCAAGTCAATCGGTGTCTGGGTCGGCCTCAACGCCGGCTTGACAGTGATCGCGTTCATCGTGGCCGAGCGATCCCGGTGTTCTCGGACCTGCTTGGCCTGATCAGTTCGCTGTTCATCTCCGGCTTCAGCTTCTCGTTCCCGCCGCTATTCTGGTACTTCATTCTCCGTGAAGAAGGCCCACTACTGATTGGAGCGAGTTGGAAGCGGGTGTTGACGACGTTGGCGAATGGTGGGATTTTCATGATGGGACTTGTGCTTTTGGTTGGGGGTACATTTTCGAGTGCGAAGGACATTTCGGACCTGTTCGCGCGGGCGAGGTGCGGCAGCCATTTACGTGCGATGCGTTCGCGTCCGGTTAGAGGCGGGACGGCAGCGAGGGCATCGACTTTGTTCCCAGGGTTGAAGGGGTTTCTTCTTCTTTATGTTTGGGTCCTCCCTGATCCTCTCTCTCTCTCTACTCTTGCCTTACTCTACACCACGACGACGGCGGCAGCGACCCGGGGCCTGGCATTCTCTTCTGACTCCATGGTATTTTCACTGGCTTTCTGAACGACCTCTCCCCCTTCCTCTTCGCATTCTAGTCTTTACGCTCCTCTCTACTCAACTTTGCTGCAATTGTCCTTGTCGTTTCGCTTTCCGTCGCAACTTTCTCAACCCATAATTGGCTTCCGTCTCACCACGAATGAAGGAAGCTGGATCTCGGGATTTGACATGCGCGCGGATCTCCTCCTCCTCATCGCTCATCTGCTGCGAGGGATCGACCCATCCTTCGTCATCGTCGTCCATGTTGTCATCACTCATTTCATCAAGTCTCCTTCTCTCTCGCTGTCTCTCATCTGTCCGCGGTCGACGGAGAAAGGGCTGCCGAAGAGTTGGTCGGATCCGGATTTAAGGTTGTCGCAGAAATGCTTGCCTTTGTTTGTTCCGGCTGGGCGCACAGATGATGTCGGTGAAGCGGTGCCGACTCTCTCACCCAAGATTTCAATCGGATCCCAAGTCTCCGAAGCATCACCATCACCATCACCTTCATCTCTCTCTCTTACTTACTTACGCACCTCAGGAAACGCATATATCATAGACTCAAAAGCAAACACGGGCAAGGAAAGCATGGCTGAAGACTCCCACCACACATCTCAGCAACAGCAACAACAACAACCAGCCGATCATCCCCAGCAACAACAGCAACAACAACCACGCGCAGGCATGCTGACCAGAGCATTCAACTCTCTCCAGCTGGGAAGGAAGTCAGGCGCAGGAGGCAAGTCAGGCCACTCCCAGTCCGCCTCCAGCGCTCAGCCCCATTCCATCACATCCAGCAAGTTCTTCGATCCAGCAGGCAACGACGCCGACGCAGTCGCACGCAAGACATCTGCCCTCTCCACCACTCAGCAACAGCGCGACCTCCACGCATTCACAGGCGTCTTTCCTGTCCCCGCTCCCGGCTGCTCGCCCTCCGAACCGCCACCTCAACACACAAAACTCACCAAGGACCAGAACACCAAGTACGAAGCCATCCTCGCCCACTTCTCCCAACCATCCATCACCTTCCCCGTCTCCTTCGCGCCCAACGCAGAAAAGCGCGAATGCAACGAATGGGAAACCTCCCGTCTTCTCACTCGCGAATCTCTCCTCCGCTACCTGCGCGCCGCAAAATGGGACCTGAACTTCGCCAAGAAGCGGCTCATCGACACGATCATCTGGAGAAGGGAGTATGGGGTCGATGACCTCAAACCAGACGAAATCGAGCCGAGGCCGAATCAGGGAAGGAGACCGTGCTTGGTTTCGACAAGCGCGGAGACCGCTGCATTACATGACGCCTCACTTGTGAGTACGGGAGACATCGCGCGCATCTTGTCATCACACAAATGCTGATGGAAAATGGACGCGGTGCCCTTCTCTGTGTTCGTCCAGGACAACACCAAGGAGTCGCCCCGCCAGATGAAGTTCGCTGTCTGGATTCTCGAACGCGCCATCGATCTTATGCCCCCGGGCGTTGAGCAGCTTGCGCTCCTGATCAACTTCCAGCACAAGTCTCGAAACCCAACCAGTATCGCCAATGCCAAGCTCATGCTTTACATACTTCAGGTGAGCTTTTCTTTGGCTCATATCCTTCCTTTTCTGGCGCGCCTGTCACGGCTGACGCGTTCGTATACTGACGTATGCCTCATGCGCCTCTAAAATCCAGAACCACTACGTCGAGAGACTGGGAATCGCCTCTGCATCAATGGTAAGCTTCCCTTCTCGGCGTCGTGTGAGACGTCAAAACGAATTCCCATGACGATTGCTGAGAACCCGCTCTCTTCCGCTCCCTTCTCGACGCAGTGCCCTGGATCTTCAAGACTTTCTTCGCAGCCGTTCAGCCATTCATCGATCCCGTCACGCGCGAGAAGTGCAAATTTGATGAAGCGATCAAGGACGAGGTTCCCCTCGATCAACTCAATTCTGACTAGTGAGTGATGAGTGCTCGATCACACTACAGATCAAGACCAGAGAAAACTCAATTTTTCCCCTCCGCACGTCTCCTTTCCAAAATAGCGGCGGAACGTAGATCCCAAATACGACCACAGCAAGTACTGGCCCGACCTCGTACGCACCTGTGATCGTCTGCGCGAGAAACAGATGGAAAACTTCCGCGAGCTCTGCGGTTCCAAAGTGGGCGCGTCGGAGTGGCTCATTCGAGGCGGTGATCCGGCGAAAGCGCCTGGTCTGGCCGTTGTGCAGACGGACACGAAGGAGACGGCGGTGGAGAAGTCCCAGACTCCTGAGAAGGTCGCTGAGGTGAAGACGCATGACACTGCTGTGGCTCCAGTTGCTGAAACCACTTCCGCAACGGATGCGAAGGCAGGCGCCCTCACGGTGGACTCGACTTCAACTGGCGATTCTGCCTCGTCCCCTTCCACCGACACCACGGCTACTGCAACAACTCTAACAGGTCAAGCGGCCGGTACCGCCGCCACCGTCGCGACCTACGCAGCCGAATCTGCGAAGGGTCTCGTGCACACCACGGGCGAGGCTGCAGGCACAGCTACGCAGGCGGCTCTACCCGTCCTCAATGGAATTGCAGGCTATGCACAGATGGCGGCGCAGACGGCTGTACAAATCGGCGGGAAAGGTGCGAGTGTGGCCGAAGGGATGGTGGCGAAGTTGACGAGCGGAGTCGTGGCGGAACCGGGCGTTGATGCTGCGAAATCAGCTGACGGAACTGCTGCTGCTGATGCTCCTCATGCGCTACATGCGGAGGATCTGGCGCGGGCACCACCTGCGGACGTGGAGGTCACGCCTCTCGTTACGCCTTCTGCCGACAAGCTGGCCTCGGAAAACGGGGCGGTAACCTCGGCGGTTTCGTCGGCTGCTCCTGCGCCGACTTTGCAGGGTGAGCAAGTGGCTGGTGTGGATCGTACCGGCGGCAGCAGTAGTAACAGGGCCGTCACGGTTCTGTACTTTGCGGCTGCTCGGTCTGCTGCTGGTACGTCGAGTGTGCAGATTCGCTTACCACCTCCCCTCCCACCTCTACTTCTGCGGATTTCAGCCTAGACAAGCTTTGTGCGGTACTGGTTGAAGATGCGCGGTCGCGCTTGGACGCGAGGACGAAGAAGGAGGAGGAGATTGATCCGGATGAGTTGGAGCGGGTTTTGGGTGGGGTGCAGTTGAGTGTTGATGAGGCTTTGGTGGATGAGGAGGAGTGGGGGACGACGGTGTTGAAAGGTGGTGAGGAGGTTGGAGTCATTCCTCCTGTTAGTGGGGGTTGAACACCATCCTCCTTTCGCCATTTCACCTGGCCGTCAATTCCTGCATTCCAATTTCCATCATCACCCTTTTGCACCGATCCGAGGTCAGCAACTCCACCTCACCACGCGGATCCGACATCCTCCCTCCCCCCTTCTCTGCCTCGCTCGCGCTAATCTTTCGTCGCGGTCCGTGGTCCAGAGTTGTTCTCCCGCGCTGGCATCAAACCTGTTCGAAGTATACCCCCCTTCCCCAGCAACATCTCGACCTCTTCAGGAACGTCGGTCCGCCCTCTTGATTTTCAAAGCAGGACGGAACAACCGCAAGGTTACGGCCCTCGCGGATTCGCGCACAACTAGGATCCTCCCCCTCTTTTCCCCATCAGCTCGCCCGCTGGCCCGCGCCGGCGCTCGATTTAATTCGTCTACGTCCTCAATCTCCTAAAGCCTTCATGTCTTCGAATCGACTTTTTTCTTGGAACCTCCGGTCTCGCGGTCTTGTTCTTTCCCCATTCCTCGCGCCAACTACTCACTCATTCTGCTTTCTTTCACATCTTCTTAACTCCCTTTACGCCTCTTTACTCTCTCTCGCTCTGCCTTCCTGAAATCGAAGAAATCCAAGGTCTTGTTTGCATGCTCCATCCTTTCCTTGCCGTCGCATCTCTCGTACTGCGGCCTGCCTACTACTACTCGCCTTTTGGGGCTGGACCGTGGAGCGAATGACAGTGACACTTAATATGTGTATAGCGATGGAGGCGTGCGGCCTGGTGGCCGGCAGTAGTAGCGGTGGAGGCCGAGCAGGTTATGCAGCATGTACAGCCAAGATCCTGATTCTCCTCCGTCCGCCGTCCGCCTCTATCTGGGCCCGCCTCCCGAAAATCACCACTGTATGCATGTATGCATGTATGTACACGACGGTCGACGACGCGATTCGGGACGTGGGTTCGGGGGCTCGGGGCGGCGTGCACTACCTGCCTGGGATCTGGGATCTGGGATCTGGGATCTGGGATCTGGGAGCGTGGCGCTGATGAGCGCTGAGAGAGATGAGCCTCGCGAATGCCGAAGCTGGAGTACAGGCGTCAGGCGGCGCCAGAGGAGAGCAGTAGTACACTCGTAGCGGAGCCAAGCAGTAAGGCCAAATGCCGAATGAGTGTGAGCAAGTCTCAGCAGATCTCCCGTGCGGAAAAAAGTCGCGCGTGCGGTTATTGGGGCGCTCACCAGAAACAACGAGGGCCGACGCGCCGACGATCATCGAGAGAAACCTTCTGTCTTCCTGAATCCGCCTCTTTACACGAATATTGGTGCTGGCCTTCTCCCACGTCTACTCGTACTCCTGTGAAAGTGTCCAGCGTCCAAAATCCATCTGCTATCTGATTGACACGCGCTACATACTACATATGTCGTACATATGTACTTTACTAGTAAATAGAACGCTAACGCGTCGGATAGCAGGGGCCCGCAGGGCCAGGGGACAGGGTCTCAGGTTTCTCTGAGTCTTTGTTACGGCTCTATTCACGGGCGGAAAACGGGTCCGGTGAGACTGTGTGACTGTTCCGTTGCGGCATGTTATAATCTCAGGGGCCAGGGCTGTTACGTAACGCAAACCTGAAGCCTGAAGGCCTGAAGCCTGAAGCGCCTGAAACCTGAAACGTGGGCAAGATTCTGACGATGTGTATGTGGAGCCTCTTGCTATCCAAAGCCTTCTACAAATGCAGTGGCAGGTAGACTTGTAGGAAGGGCCATCCAGCTATGCTCATTCCTTCGGCAGAGTCGGGACTCGGGTGTGAGGCGGGTCAAGGCTGAAGCGGCCATCTCAGTCGACACTCGACGGTGATGGGTCGATGTCACATCTCGCCCTACTCCAGAACGCGATGGTACACTCCCTGGGCCAACTGCAGTCTGCATTCATTTCCGGCAGGTGTCCACGGCGGAAGCAGAGTCGATGAGTGACGATGGATGTCTTCTGATTTTCGCAGGATGAAGCGGGAGTCTGCGAAGAAGCTTCGCGGTGGGTTTGAGAGGTGCTCAGTACGTCAAGCACATGTAGACTCGGCTACTCACCTTAGGGCTATGACCGGTCCGACCCTGGGAGTATAAGCATCAAGGGAATGTCTCTGAGCGATACAGAAGGTTCGACATCAAGCTTCCAGAAGGACATACCCTCATCGTCCGGCGCCCGTCACGGTTTTGGTCGTAGGGTCCTGTCGTCTTGTTGCGCCGGTCATGAGCAAGTGGAAGTGAGAGAGTGTCAGTGTCTGATGCTCTAGAGGATGTGGGGCATTGCATGGGATCGTACACGGCACGACACTCACCTATGCCCGCCAGACTGTTCAATATCGTCTTGTCTCTTGGCACCTGCGACCTGTTCAGACAGAGAAAGTAAGAGAAATCCAGTGGAAGATCCGAACTTACCTAAAGCGACGCCCCGCCCGTATTGCTGTTGTCGAGCTCCCGCATGATGCACTGGATTTAACAAACTGGCAGCAGAGGTCAGATGTTGTCAGAACTGGCTGAGGACACAGGAAGTTCAGCAAGTGAGCATGGTGATAATGCTCACCCTTGCTGTCATCGCGATGAGCGCGACCTCGTCTTGACGCACCGGCTCAGGGCCGGTAGTTGACCCGCCGAGCTGCCACCGTCCAGTCCTTGCCGCTGGCCCTGTGAGAAAAAGGATCAAAGGCAATGTGTGACCCCCACCTTGTTTGTGTCCTCGTGCCGAAACTCGAACATCTCGAAGATTCGAACGCTTTTCGCGAAGCGTGGAAGTCGATGTTCTGGTTGCGGCTCGGACCGAAGTGCGTACCCTCTCCACTTCTGCTCTTGTCTTCATGTGAAAGCTGGGGAGGAATGCAATGCGGCAATGAAAAAGATGGGTAAAGAGATGTTTAAAGAAGGGTCGACAGCAGTAGGCGCGTATGCACTCACCTGGATACTGGCTGATGACTGCTGCTGTTGATGTTGCGGGTGAACGGACCATAACGGATAGCGAAGATCGCAGCGCGGCCGAGGGGGCCGGGGGATGATAGTCAGATTTAAGAGAAGCGTTAATGCGAGAGGGCGAAGAGAGTCTACGTCCTACGATAGAGTCAAGCAGTAACTGCGAAGCATGTAGGAAATAATGAGAGATTCGGATATCAGCTTCATCAAGTTGTTGTGGTACTGTAGCCTTGTTTGAACTGCAAAAAGTTGCGTTCTTACAGAAGAGCTGAAAAAGCAAGAGCGTCGATGGCGAGGAATCGCTCATGTTTTGGGCCTGCGGTGAGAAATGCTGATATTCAGACAGTAGGTCTCCAATTCACGCTGAGCGGCCAAGCGGGTCAGCGGGTGAGTCAGTAAGGTAAGCGGTCGGACGTGGAGTGTGACTTCGAAAGTGGGAAGAGTGTCAATGTTCCCTGGGCGGCTGTGTGTGGGCATGGGTTAAGTAAGGACGATTGTTGTGTTGTGCGGGCGAGGGAGAGTGTTCGTAGATCAAACCATGTGAGAAAGGATGATAAAGAGAAAGACATAAAGACTAAATCATTAAAGTCAGCATGCACTGAGCTATGGATTGAGTGCTGGTCTACAGGATGGAGAGAGTAAATGTGACGAAACAATGACGCACCGGTGGTAACTCGTGATCCAGAGCTCGAGGGATAGAGGTGAATGTACATCGTATCGTAGAGCGTAATCGCAATCTGGACTCTGGAGTCCGAGGAAGAAAGGATGAGTATCTGATAGCTGGATGTGTAGGCCAGCGGCAAAGACAGACTTACCTGCATCTCTACCATTGCTGTGCAGGGCCGCCGGCTGACCTATTGAGTGAAGTCACCGGTGCGTACAGTCCTACATGCTTGTTGTTGATATCCATCACCCGTAGGTGCGGGATAGAAGCCGCCGTCCTGACTCCTGAGGAGACTACCGTGGCAGATTCAGAAGATCCGCTGAGGAAATGCCGAACAGACCGGAATACGGTCAACGTGCCATTACTCATGAATGGAGATTCCGCAGGACGACTCCATACTCACGATGTTAGACTGGATGGGGGAGACGGGAACACAGCAGATCTCGGAGAAATGCTTCGGTTGGGAAAGAGAAGGGAAAAGAGTGGGCAATGGGCATCGAACGACTACAGGTCAGCGAAATTACTTTCAAGGTCAAGAACGCTGACGTTGACACTCACGACTTAGCTCGCATAACGGTCGGTGCCGTTGTGGTATCGCGGGCAGCCGGCAGACGCGCGCACTGCGGGTGGCCGCCTTCAAGCTTGATCTTGGTGGAGCTGGAAGCATCCGAAGAGGACTATGAAGTAGGATATGAATCTGGTTAGCAGGTGGCCCACCGTAATGTTCTACAGCGAATGAGCCACTCACTCGGTACAAAGGTCAAAGAAGCAGATGTCCATGGCGATTTGAGACTTTCAGAGGGATGAGGGTTGCAGAGGGTATGCTTGACGCTTGTGGTGGTATGAATCTGGATGAAGACTTACACCTCTTGGATCTGGTGCTCTCAGATGTGACGTCTGTTGGAGGCTGCTGTAGTCTGTAGGTCGCGTTGTCAGCTATAGTGCTACATGCTGGTGTTGTCGGGGCGGTAGTTCATATCGGGTGAAGCCGTCATAACTCATAACTGAACAGGGTTGAACTCACATTGATGGAAGAGCATGGAAGCCTCAAAAATGCCGGACAGCGGACTTCGGTGGTCACTGCTCTCTGTGCTGGTGTCGCGCAGCTGTGGTGGGTAGATGATATCGCGGGTACCGTCAGGTAAGCTAGTGCTGGACTGCTGGATCGAAGGGGGGATGCGTCAATGAACAAAGACAATATGCTTGATAGCGTAGTCGTACATGCACTCACCTGGCCGCTGGCTGATGGCTTTGGAGTTCGCAGATTCGTAGAGTTGTCCGTCCACTCGCAAGTCGCACAGGCCACAGCCGCACTGATTATGAGCACGTTTGGTCAAATTCCCGCACTCAAAAAAACTGGAAAGAGGACTGGACTCACAGGTGTACGTCTTTCAGCTGACAGCTGTCTGCCAATGTCGCAATAAAATAAGAACTCGCAGAGGGGGTGAAAGTTCTGAAAAGAGAGTCAGCACTGGAAGATGCAGCATACTGCATAACAATAACAGGGATGAGGGAGAGCAGAGAGTGAGAAGCAGTCAGCAGAACACAGAAGAGCAGCGTGAAAGTGCAAGAGAAAGGAGAAGGAACTACCAGTAGTGGTGTGGGGTCAGAAGCTTGAGATGGTGGTTGACGGATGAGAATGTCAGAAGTCAGAGTTAGTGATGGGTCTGCACTGATCCCTTCGTAAACAACACTGTGGGTATGTTTTGCACAGTCAGTAGTCAGTAGTCAGTAGTCAGTAGTCAGTAGTCAGTAGTCAGTAGTCAGTACTCAGCGTGTATATGAGATCGACGGCGCACAGACCCTACTAACCCCTAAGTGGTCAGGTGTTCATAACGGGCGATGTCAGAAAGCTCAGTCCCTTCTTCTCCTCACCAGCTACCACCACCTTCCCACCTCTTCATGCGTCCAGCACTCGACCTCAAAAAGGACAGCACCTTTCGGTATCGATGCACTGCAAAGGTCAACAGCAAAGTCGACGGCAATCGTGGGTGAGTAGCAACGGGAAGCGGTCCACTGACTACCGCCCTCCAGCGCTTCGGACAATGGTGAGACGTTCAGGTCTTGGAGTCTGAGGTGGATCGGACGGTCTTGGTTTGTAGTTGTAGGGTCGAGGTTGTAACTGAAATGAGCATATGCACGGCACGGACCGAAACGGAAGTTCGATTATAGTAATAGTAGAGATTGCGGTGAAGGCCGGACTCTGCCTTACTTCTTACAGGCGCTTGGCCTGAGGCCTGAGGCCCATTTTCTACCTTCGCCTTTCGGCCCCCGCAGGGCACCGAGTCCATGCATATCGCCTGCAGTCCTGCTCTACTGGTCAGCGGTCAGCTCGGGATGCTGAATTGCTGATCATCAAGATTTTCATGTGAGCTGCGGCGCTGACCTTCGTATAATTAACGATGAGTTCGCTATCATCTACTTTGTTGATAGCGTCGGCTCATATATAGCACATGTCGAGGAGGAAGCGGCCGCTACCACATCTTCGTAGCGATATCGTGATTCCTCAGACGAGAAACTTCCTTCTATGTACAGTAGACTCCCTCTAATCCCATAGCGATCGGTGGACAGTTTTGGGCTATGGGTTTGAAAGAGCATGGAATTAGAGAGAGGTGTGCCACACGTGGAAAATTCCACGTGACCCATATAAAAGTGGCGTTCAATTAACACCTGAAGCAAGCAAAAAGCGGATTGTCCAGTGGCTCGCGTGGCAATTGACCAGCGAAAAGGTCCGCAGTTGGAATTCCACAGCTTGCCAAAAAACAAGGGAAAAAACGATGTGAATTTTGGTGTACTAGCCTCGCAACACCGTGCGGCAAGCTCGCAACACGGTGTCGCGAACACTTTCACGTGACTTTATCTGTTTTTCCCATACAGAAACCAGGCCTCTGACGCTATGGGGTTGACAGAGTATGGGTTATGGCTTTATGTCCAAAACACCATAGAACCAACTCAGTCGCCAGGATTTCTATGGAAATTCAACAGATTATGGCCCGAAACAGTATGGAGTTAGAGGGAGTCTACTGTATCGTACGTGCTACATATATGGTAGAGTACTACATATGGATCTCTAGCACTGTATGTAGTCTGAAATCTGATATCTGAAGGCTGTTTTAAGATCAGTAGTGCACGATTATGATATTCATTGATTACTGCCAGGAAACAATAACAAGGCGACTATCATATATACACACCCAGCATAGAGTAACGAGTAACTTACTACTGGATAATATCATACGTACGAGTATATGCTGCCTTTTTAGGCTTTGCTGGCTGCTGGCTGCATGCTACTACTCTGGCTCATAATAATATCCCGCATTCCATTTCACGCTATTGACGCTTGACGCTCGCCTGGACATGACAACGATCACGCCTCACGCAGGCTAGGTGCTTCTTCCCCATTTTCTATCTGCAAGCGGTCGACTACATAATCCGCTACGACCACTTACATGCTTACACACTCTCGTAGGCTTGCCTCTTCGTACATACACCATGCACTCACGCACTCTATGCTCACTACTTCTCACTCAGCTTCATTTATTGCTCGTGCTGAGTGCAAAACACGCGGCGCGGGCCAGCATAGCGCCTTTCGAAAGCCTACTGCCGTTTTATGTACTGCTGCAGGTCAAGCAGCAGCTCTGTCCCACTTTGTTACGCAGATTCTTTCTTGGCCTCTGCTCTGGCCCACACGTTTCCCCAATCTTACCCCATCTGCTCTTCTCTGGCTAACCTCTTCTTCCTCTTCTTCACGACCATGCCCCACCCTTCTGCGTAACATTATCTTCCCTTCCCGCCCTCCCTATCCCACAGGCCTCAAATAAGTTGCGTCGGATCCATCAAACCAATGCGCCGGTGAAAGAGCGTCTTTATCGAACATCAACAGCGAAGCGCCTTTCATCCTCGCTTGTTCTTCCTCCTCCGTCCTCCTTGCTTTACAGCTTCGTCACTGAGCCAGGATCCACTCCTCTCCTCAGGCTTCCGGACTCAAATGGCTGCTCCAGGCGGAAACATGGGCCAGGCCGGCCTCATCCTCGTCCGTGCGCTCGGTAATTTGTCGACCCACATCCCATATCATGGCTTCGTACCCCATCCGCTCTCTGTCGACCACTTCGCCGCCAATCTGCCAGACTACGACGTTGCCGAACTGCGACATTGGATGAGGCTCTACTTCCACAAGCCTACCTCGGTCGGGTACTTTGTCCAGAGCATCATCATAACCGTATGGCTTGCCATCATCCTCTTCTTTGGTGAGATACTGAGTGCTACCTAGGTCTGCGTCCAGTCCGTTGGAAGGTATTGCTCACCAATCTTTCCCGTCCCTCCACAGGTCTCGTCGTCATCCTATACCGTCTATGGGATAGGACATTATGGCTCTTCCGTAAGTCTGCTCGTTAACAATTCCACTGGCGAGGCTGTTTTGTCTGACCCTATACCTTTCTTTCACAGGTATCCAAGAGACCAGAGGATCGCGCCTCATCATTCCGAAGTATGTGTGGCTCAAGTCTGTGCTTCAGGACGAGGACCAATGCTTATCGCATCCATATCTGCAGTTCCATCACCGCTTTTGTTCTGTTCGAGGCTGGTATGTACAATCATAGACCCACCTCGCGCAGCTGCAGTATGCTTATGCCTCGATCGTTCCGCTCCATTCCTCCACAGCGTACTCGTTGGTCTGGACAGCGAACGTATGGAACAACCTGGCGATTGATAAGTACGATGCAGAACCACTTTTGACAGGCTTCTGGAACGGAACACCTTGGATCCTACTCTTCAGTGGTGCATGGTGCGGAGCATGGGGTACTTGTGAGTCCTCCTTCCTCAGATGTCCCAGGCTGCGCAGCCTCCAAAAACAGCTCATCAAAGGTCCGCCTCCGTCTATTCTTTCGCTCCCTCTACGTCACAGTTTTTGCCAGTCCCGGAATTTTACACCGCAGCTCGCGCGCAAGAGGTTTTGACCCACGCCGGCTCGTGCCCGGTCCTAAGTTGTGCAACTTCATAGGCTTCTTCGCGCCTTTCGCATTCACGGCTACCAGTCTCGCCGTTTCAATTCCGACAGGTCTGACGTACAGTGAGTCGAATTGGCGCTAGCTCGCTCGCGCTCCACTCTACATCCGCAGATCATCTGCTGATCCCGACTCATCCCTGCTACTTGTGTTTTCCAGAGAATGCTGTGCGCAAATGGCAAGCATGGGATGCACAAGCTGCTGCAGTATCGCAGAGCGAATATCCTGTCCAGGGCGACCTACGTGCAGAAGCGGCTGAGGTCTGGAAGGGTATCACAGACGCGTGGTGGTGGAGTAGCATCGGATGGCTCGCGCTTCTTGTCTTTGCGTGGGCTTTCCTGCTCTTCTACGTGATGTGCGGTGAGTTCAGACGCGGGTGCCATTGCGCGGCAGAGAATTGAGGAAGCTGAATGGATACTTCTCATTGCACACCATGATCGTGACTTTCGTACCGATCTCAGGCGGCTTGTGAGTTCCTTGCGTGCTTCCAAGCCATGCGCCAATCGCAGTTAGACTGACTATTAATCTTCCTTCCTTGTCTACCTGCTTTAGCTTGGTCTACACAATTCACTCCCAGCTGCAGACAATGAGAATACGACGCAACGAGGGAGCAAATCAAGGGCAAGATGGCCCAGCGTCTGGCCCCGACACAGCCGGACCCGAAGCACCGAGATGGGATCGACAGAATGCCGGTGAGATTGCGGCTGACTTGGAGATGTCACGGGCGCAGGCGTCGACGTTCTTTCCGCCGCTGGCGACGCAGGGAACAGCCACTACCGGTCCGACGACTCGGAAGTCCAGAATTCGGATGCTGTCGTGAGTCCTTCTCTCCAGGATTGGCAGTCTGATTCAATGTTGACCCGGCTTATTTTTTTTGTCATCAGTTCGGCCATGACGAATGTGTCCTTCATCTACGGAGCCATCTCCCTAGGAACGTTGGGCTTCGTCATCAACTTGCATTGGCTGTTGGAGTCGCAGTATCAGCAGGCCGTGATCGGTCCGGTTGAGACGAACAGAGTATACGAAAAGTACATGGCGGTAGCGTCATGGGTTATTTCTGTGTTTGGTCTGATCTGCTTCACTGCGATCTCTCAGAAGGTGAGTATCCTCTCTTCCGTGCTAGGATCTGGAGTACTAGTTGTGTCTGACGTTGTCTATGTGTAATCAGACGTTCGAGGGCGTTTTCGAGGAATGGTCTGCCAATCGGGAGGCGAAGAAGATGGCAAAGAATCAGTCCAAGCACTCCGACAGCTCCACCACACTAATGGCCAGGAATCCCTCCAAGACGACGTCTTCCGTCTCCATGCGACTAAAGAGTTTGAAGTCCACACTGGTCTCACCGATCGCCAGTCCTCCTGCGTCTCGCGCTCCCAGCGTTCGAACTCGGAAAAGGTTCAACTCAGCCGATGTCGCGATGGATCCCGCGCATGCGCAGGCTCTGCAGTATTTCCAACGGAACAGAGTTGCTGGATTGGGCTTAGTGGCTATGGGAGATGGTGATGACGGGGCCCAAGTGGTAGAGCAAGGCATATTATCTGATGGCTATGGTGCATTGGGTCCACAAACAGCTGGTCCGGGAGGATTGAGCTTTCAAATGCCTCACGCCACTCCAGACGGGACTTCCTCTCATCACATTTTGGCGCTTCCATTCGATCACTACCGAGTCTCGGTGGACAAGACGGATGCGAAGGTTCTTGCCGTTGGGGGTAATGACGGTTCGATCATTCCGCGGATGCAGCCGCTACCCACTCCGTCGGGATCGCTGACACCGCGGCGCTACGGCAGTGCGTCGAGCGGAATCATAATTCAGCGGGCAATCACCAGCACCAGCGAAGACATACGGATGTACGCTGGGAACGTTGAAGGGATAGAGCGCTCGATCTCCAGTGGCTCTGGTCTCCGGGATAAATCAAAGAAGGAGTCGCCGTCGCCAAGGAGTGATACCCGGCGGACCAAGTTTGATGCGTTCCAATCCGAAACAGTGCCACCCGCAGTACCAGCGCCGGCTCTTTCGGCTAGCCAGCGCCGGCGGGAGTTCCACCAGGACGATTCGATCGCTTTCACGGATTCGGAGGATGTACTGGACGAGGAGATCGCGAGCAGTTATCTCGATTCCCAGAGCGAGTCGGGCTCTGTCCGACATCCTTTACGACCAAGCCGGCCTTGCTCGTCTGTGTTGGCAGTGTGGCCACACGAGAATGTGAATGGATCCCCGACCTTTGGAACAGCGCCACTGTCACCTAGTGAGCGCTCTCCCGTCGCGCAGGATACGCCTCGGATGCCAGACCTCCCATCTTCCGCTCACATACCGACTGCACACACTGGAGTTTCGCAAGCTACGCTCGTCGACAGCTATTTCAGGAATACGAGCGCGGACGACAACAGGGAATCGCTTGATGCAGCGGTCAGAGAGAGGAAGCCTTCGCTGCGGTGGGACCCGCGGTTCGATTGGGATAAGAGTCCCAAGGAGGGAACGGGCGAATCATCATCGACGTCGAAACGGACGAGGAAATCATCTTTCGGCCGCGACGGTGGGAACGGCGGAGGCGGACGAGACGCTGGCCCACCTTCCAGATAGTGATGCAGATGCGGTCGTGATGCGCGATACGACGTGAAGTCTGTGCCCAACGCGACCCTCCAAAATCACTCGGATGCCACTTGAAATCCTCAATAGGTCCGGACATTACGCCTTGTCTGACCTCGGCCTTCGGAATGCCCTCGCTCGTCCCTACAGCCACTGCTCCCGAATCAGCTCTGTATTGTTACACTCGACACTGTCACTCGCATCAACTCCGCCTTCAAGCAGCTCCGGTACAGCATCTTCATCAGAAATATGCAG
Organism: Tilletia indica; assembly: GCA_001689995.1. Taxonomy (NCBI): domain Eukaryota; kingdom Fungi; phylum Basidiomycota; class Exobasidiomycetes; order Tilletiales; family Tilletiaceae; genus Tilletia; species Tilletia indica. The sequence continues at coordinate 187,771 of MAPW01000029.1, forward strand.
AACGACAACGACAACCGAACCCCCCTTTCCCTCTTTCGTCCTTCTCTGGATCAATCTTTCGGGTTCACAATGGCTACCTAGCTGTTGCTCTTTTTGCCCAGCCCAGTAACCCCAAGCTCGGCCTTGGACGCCTTGCTCTTTCTATGGTGGTTTCAATGCTTTGACATCCTGGTATTCCCTCGTTCTTGTTGCTCCTAGAGTTCGAACATCGACATCACGACATCTTGGTCGCTCACCCTCACTCCTAGACATTATTATCATATGTGCAAACTGGGTTCGCAATCACTTTCCACTTCACTTGTGCATATGTGAGAGTAGGATGTCAGCGTTCAGCGCCTGAAGCCTGAAGCCTGAAGGAGAACGCCCCTTTGTAAAGAAGCACATTCCGGGACGTGGGAAATCTTTTGTTTGTTGCGCTAATCGACGAGATCTTTGGTAAGCAGAGGCGAGGATGAGAAGCATCGACACGGGCCGTACGACCTCGACCCTCATCTCATCTCATTTCGTTTTCGGGTGGACGCGCCTTCTTGTGGTTGTCGCCGGGTGGAAGGGGGCGCTCAGACGACGACCAGCTTTGGGTTTACTTGGTGTCGCCCTTCGCGAGGACACCCAAGGCAGCGACCACGAAAGGACGGATATGTCAAGCTCAACAGGGCAAAGAGGGCTTCCGCTCCCGTCGCCGGGCTCTGACGTTTTGTCACCGATCGTTCCGCTATCTGAGCAGACCTCGTCGTCAATGCGAGCCCACCTTGCCTTTCCAACTCTCTCGTCCCTCGCTCTCAGCTTGATTCACAACGCACTCGACGCGGGTGCCAAAGTGATCACAGTTACACTCGACTTTGCAACATGGAGTCTGGAATGTGTCGATGATGGACGTGGATTCCCGCTCGAAATGTTTGATGGACATCTACGGGACGAGACGTTGAAGGGGAGCGCACCGAGTCGCATACTGCGGTACGGCTGGAAAGGATCTTCGCTACGATTGATGGCCCATCTTGGCAGATTGAGCATTTCCTCCATTCCTGAATGCACACCGGACAAGTCATATGCTCTCATACAAAAGGTGAGAGGCAGAGATGCGTGATGACCGTGCATGCCTAGCATTTTGCTGACCGGGATTTTTGCACAGGGAGATATTTGCACCTTTTCTGGATCTGATCCGGCTCGAGATACGAGGTCTCATCATCGAGGAAGCCGAGTGACGCTCTCTGATATGTTCGTTGGGGTGAGTCCATCCGGTCACTTCTTTTTGGGGGACCGAGTTGTGCTGAACAGGGATTATATCACGTATCACGCATCACGCCTTTACGTATCATGTACATCCAGCTCCCCGTCCGAAGACGCTCCCTGGACACTGGCAGCAAACGAAGACAAGAAATCGAGAAGGTCAAAAGAATTGTCACTGTGGCTTCTCTGCGTGAACCTCAGGTCACATTCTCTCTTCGCATCCGTGCCGATGGGTCCGACGAGGGTGATTGGTCGACTTCAGCTCTCAAAGAAGGGCTTCGTCTGAACAAGGTCAGTGACGAAGCAAATGATTAGACTGCTTTACGTTTCATTCTGATCCACCCGGGTCTCATTGTAGGCGACTTCCCTCCGTGCCCGCCTTCTGGATGCATATTCACAGCATACACTGCGCTGTGAATATCTGGTCGAGATTCGCGACACATCTACGGACTCCAGCCCTATCGCGATCAGGGGCCTGATCAGCCTCGCGCCCGTTTACACCAAGGAGATCCAGCACATATTTCTCAACAAGCAGCCGCTTGCCCCCGGATCCAGCTTCACTGAGCATGCAGCAGCAAAGAACGACATGCATGAATCGGAGAGGGCCCACCGATCTCAGCAAGTGTCAGGTTCTGCCATGGCTCACATGCAATTCGGTGATGCGGACTCCGACCTTTTTGCAGCCGTCTGCTCAGTTTTTCAAAGTAGCGTACACTTCAGACACTCAGTCGATCGATCACTCTCCCTCGACAGCAAGCGCGCGCTTGAAGGGCCTGCGAGGAGAAGCCCAACAAAGACCAAGGGAACTCACCCAGCTTTTCTCCTGGACGTCACCGTTAATCAAAAGGCTGATCTGGGTGCGCTCGCCATACATAATGGCTCGAAGCGGAATCGACTTTCCATCAAGAAGGTCCTACAAGAAGTCATCGCGGATTCTTTACGGCAGAACGGATTGCTATACGAAGACTCAGCTCAAGAAACCTCACCGTCAAAGCTCCGGCGAACAACGTCCTATTCTGTTTCCATAGATGCGGTGCAATCCCATATTCCCTCCGACATTCCAGAGTACTCCCCACGGAAGCGTCGTCGACTTTCTCCGGAGCCACCGATCACATCCATCCATCGTAACGATGAGCAATCTCAACATTCCTTCATCGAATACACTCATGAGGTGACCGGACGCAAGTACTTGATCGATCCGAGGACTGGAAACTCTTACGAGGCCGGGCTTGTTCCAGCAACGCAAGTTGACGACCAACGCAGCTGCCTCCCGGTAGATCTCCGTAGCACTTTCCAGCGTTTTGGGTCTGGCAGAACATTCGGAAAGGGGGTTGGTTCGGCAGCAACGAGATCTGATATATTCAGCATCGACGACACTCAGCCTGAGTATACCACCGCCACTGAAGCGGAAAAGTCCCAGTCAGGTTCAGCTCCAACATGGCTTCGTTCTGCTGTGGCTGGATGGAAGAATCCAGTTCTACCACTCCCAGACGAGGTCGACATCCCGTCACTCGCTTTTTCAGCCACGTCAACCGACCTTACCGCTTTAACTGCTTCTTCGCTTGCGTCGATTCGAAGAAGGGAGACCAATATGCTTCTACCGGCAATACAAGCACACAGCCGCTTCTTCCAGGATGCGAAGGAAGCATCAAGGACGGTACCCGGCGGATGCAGTCACAGCGTCGACGACGATGACAACACCAGACTGAACGAAATTGAAGCGACGCTGGATAAGGAAGCCTTGCGGAGTGCGCGCGTGCTTGGGCAGGTCGACCGCAAGTTCGTCCTCTGTGTCGTTGCGCTCCCAAGGGCGGATATGCAGAGACTTCCTAGCAGTCAAGCATTGCTGTTGATCGATCAGCACGCTGCCGATGGTGAGTCTGCGCACATTGCTTGGAATGCTGCTGAGCGATCGATTGACCCATGCTTGATATGTATCGGCAACCAGAAAGAATACGGGTGGAGCGACTTTTACAAGAATATGTGGAAGGTTGTCGCGCAGGCAGCCCTCACTGCCACAAGCTACGAGAGCCTGCAGAAGCCGGCCTTGCGTCTGGAGAGATCGAAGCGCTTCAAGGCAATGATGTCGTCCGGCGATGCCTTAGACGCGGTGGATTCGACTTACACTTTCAACGCAGCAAGGCCGAGCCGGACTCGCAGAGCAACAGTTCCGTCAGGCTGTATGTGAACTCAATCCCTTCGGTAATCAAGGAACGCCTTCTAGCAGAAAGAGAGCTGCTGACGGCTTTGATCCGTGACTTCATTGCGTCCGCCGGCGGCGAGCGTGGCTCCTCGCTACTCTCTCACTTTGGGGAGCAAGACGTCAAGAGCAGCGGCGAAGGGTCAAGGTTCGGCTGGATTGGCATATTACGAACGCTACCGCGCCTGATGCTGGATCTCATCTATTCACGGGCCTGTCGTGGAGCGATCAGTTGAGTTGCGAGAGCTTGGGTTCGCCTTGCAAGTGTCAAAAACTGACCTGTCGGATCCTCTCCCTCTCGCCTCCGCTGGGAACCCGCAGTGTTCAACGACATATTGACCCAGGAGCAGTGCGAACGGCTAGTGGCCGACGTCGCGGAGACCGCCTTCCCTTTTCAGTGCGCTCATGGGAGGTGGGTGAAATAACCTCGAGCAAGAATGACTACGGACTTTTCGTTGAACTCATCATTAACTCTTGCAGGCCTTCCATGCTTCCACTGGTTCAGCTTCCCAGTCGATCGCAAACAAGTTCTGCGGAGGAATTGCACTGGCGATCCCTGCTCTGAGAGGTATCCAGCGTGCCGCGTCTCGCAAGGCACATGAGCGGAACTGAAGAGTTCACGGAAGGTCCTCTTGGTTTCGAAGTGCAGGTTGCCTGACTTGCGAAGCCCGACCATCCGTGATCCCGGCGTCGGCATCATTCATTCAGCACATCTTCTCTACATATCGCGGCACGGCCCATCGAAGCAAGTCGATTCCGCCATGAACAAGAACTGACGCCTTGGAACAATTTGGAGACGTTAAAAGACAGGCCGCTAGAAAATCTGGATGCTGGGCAGCCGGTTAGATGTTGTTAAAGGCTGTTCACCGTTCACAGGAACGGCAACGAATGATAAAAGTGGTGTGGTCGCAACTCCGATGCGAATCAATCGGTGCATATTATCGCGGGAAGCGCGGAGTAGTAGGAACCGGGTTTCACGAAAGTTGCCCTAGACACAAAAGTGCCCTGGGCAACTTTAGAGGGCAACTTCGCTTGCACTCAAACCACATTTTGAAAGTTGCCCCAGAAAAGACCCGGAAGTGCCCTCACCGCGAGCCAGACTTTGCAGAAACGGGCAAAGTTGCCCTCGAATCCGCAGAGTTGCCCTCCAAAAAGGCACGTCTGCTGGGCAAGTCTGCCCTTGACGTCCAATCCAAGCAAAGTTGCCCCATTTTTGTCCAGAAGTGCCCGGGAAAAACAAGGAAAGTTGCCCTCACCGCGACCACAAAGTGCCTTACATGGAGCTCGAGAGGAAAGTTGCCCTGCCAAAATGGAAGTGCCCATCGTCGCTTTTCAAGCAAAGTTGCCCTTTCAGACCATGGAAGTGCCTTCCAGACTCATTTTTCCTTCTCGCGCATAGCAACAGTACATGTCATGCTTAGGCACTTTCCAAACAGTTCAAGCGGACAGTATGGGCTTCCCCCTGACTGAAAGAGCAGCTCACCACCGACCTATCAAAGGGACATGAGCGTCTGCCATCTTGCATTCTGAAAGGGTTAGCTTGGGGGAGGAGGAAGACATAGAGAGGAATAAGCCAGGGCAAAGGCGGAAAGAAAGGAAACGCCTCACACACGTGGGATTAGAGCTCGACTTTGACCTCTATGCGTAGGGCACCTCTGATATTTTGGAGGGCAACTTTGCTCCTTTCACCCAGGTTACCGTCTTCAGCTGGGCAGTTTGGGCACAATTTTGGGGCAAGCTTGCGATGCGCATCCGTCCCTAGCTAAGTTGCCCTGCCTTTCTGCCCCTTCGCGCGGTCATGGGCAACTCTGGAGGGCAACTTTCGTCGTTTTTGGTGATTTTCCGTCACTTCTGGGCACTTTTCCGGGGCAACTTTCATATAGGCCCTTCAGACTTCACAAAGTTGCCCTCCAAAGTTGCCCAGGGCAAGGGCAACTTTCTGAAACCCCGTAGGAACCAGGCGGGGACCAAATAGAGGCAGGAACTGGGCTTGGCTCACTTTATTGGCTGGCTGTCCATAAACTGGAGAGACGAAACCGAAGGCAAAGGTAAAGGCAGAACGATCACCATCTACATACTTAGCTATCGGCATCAAGACGAGCGTCAAGGATACCCTCTACGCATCAAGTACGAACCAGGAACTCAGGCCAGGGAAGGCAGCGACGACAGCGAGGAAAGGGACATATCTTATCATCATAGGCGAAATGGCCGAATCACGATCGCTAACGAGGAGGAGCTTGCTGGGAAGGATGTCGATGCCGCTCGCACTGGTGCTCTTGTTCAGCCTTGCGGTTACACTGGCGCGCGCGGCTCAGTGCGGACCGAATTCGAGCTGCCCCAAGTCGAGTCCATGCTGTTCAGAGTGAGTGCCATTCCTGACCTTGCAAGGGAAGCTAGCGTAGCGCTGAAGACCTCGTCCGCCATTCTCCTTCAATCGGTTAGGTTCGGCCAGTGTGGCTCAGGCGCTCAGCAATGCGCAGGAGGATGTCAGGCGCTCTTCTCCTTCCAGGCAAGCTCGTGCCAGCCAAATCCCATCTGCAAGAACCTCAACATCACCTTTAAGCCATCTGACTACAAAAACCAAGATGTGTTCATGCCGATTCTCGCCTACGACGGTACAGGGAGCGGGAATGGCGGTCCTCCCTTCACACTGGATGCGGGTAATTTGGGTCAAGGGTCGGAAGGCGTCTTGTTGCAGATGACTATTGACTCGCAAGCCAAGATTTCTACAACCGACTACTTTCTGTACGGTGAGTACTGCCAAGCGCGCAAGTGGATGAGCGCAGCAGACTCACCCCTCTCATCTTGCAGGATCGGTCCAGGCGACAATGAGGCATAACGCGCGGCAAGGGCTTGTGGCCGCCTTCATTCTGATGAGCGATGTGAGTGGGATCTCACTGCTATGTCTTTCAATCCAAACAATACTGATCTCATCAGTCCGTTCTCATTTCGACTCCCAGGTCAAAGATGAGGTCGAGTAAGTCCTCAAGCCATGAAGTGCCGTCAGATCTATATTGCGGAGAGCATTGACCACTTACCTCTACGCAACAGCTGGGAGTTCACGACTTCAGACGGCTCAAAGGGCTTCACCAACTACTTTAGTCTTGGTGAATACGTCGCTGGACACGGCACTGACGTGGGTTTGCCCAGAAATGGTGATGTTGGGAGTTGGCACACATTCGGAATCAATTGGACACCAAATCAGCTGCAGTGGACTATAGACGGGACCGTGGTGCGGACGCTTACCAAATCGCAAGCCGGGAATCAGTTCCCTCGAACTCCCTCTCGCGTTCAACTGAGTACGTGGGCAGGCGGTAATGCTACTAGTCCTCAGGGTACGCGAGAATGGGCTGGGGGTTTGATCGATTGGACTACTCCAGGTGAGATATCACGGCGCATCCGGACGCAAAGACTCATCCTCGCTGATCCAGAACTATATTGCAGAGTACAAGTCGAACGGATACTATTCTCAAGAACTGCGGAGCTACACTGTCTCTTGCGGTGAGTTCTTCGTAGTTTGCCGTGATGTGTGGGACGAAACTGATCACCTACTTTTCGTATCCTGACTGCACAGCCAATCCGAGTTCGAGTCGGCGAGCGCCAACCAACAGTTCTGCAGGGAACGGCCCCACGTCTTGGGTTTACACAGGACAAAATAGCGGTGGTCAACCCGGCTTCCAACTTTCTTCTGCTCCCGTCAACGCACTCAAAAACCCCGGCGCTGATGGTTCGCCTTCCGCTCCCGGCTCAGACAGTCTCAGCAAAACAAGCATCTCGAACAGCTGGAATGGGTCCGGTGTCAAAGCTAAAAGTGGTAGCGGCGGGGGTGGTGGAGGTAGCCTCTTCAGCAGTAGCGCGGCTCTCAAATATGGCGTTCCTATTGCGGGTGGTATCATCGCACTGATCCTTCTCTGGGCAGCCTGCGTCTGGATGACTCGCCGGCGGAGGATGAGCACTGTAGGCAAGAACAATCCGCTCGGCGCACCCGGCACGAGTATCACTGGCGCTCCAGGTATGGCGCATCACCATAATGTCGGGGGAGGGGCAGCAGGCAAGATGGCAAACAAACGTACGAGCACGTATGCCCCGCTCAACAACTCTGAAATGGACGACGCACCGATGGGGCTCAGAAGATGGGCACAGGGTACGGTCCTGCTGTGGGACCACGTCCCGGGCCCATGGCTGGCGGTCATGACAAGTACGAGATGGCCTCTTCGCACATCATGTCGCCAACGGGCATGGGTGGAGGAGCAGGTTCTCCATTCAGGAACCCGGCACCTTATCAGGCGTCACCATACGGTGCTGGTCCGCCCAATCCGAGCGGATACTTCCCCTCTGGTGGTCCTGGGCGAGGCTACGGCGCACAACCTCCTCATCCGGCACATCATGCACAGTACAGCAGTGGCGGCGGCGTTGGTGGTGGTTACGGTATGCCTTACCAGCAACCGGCGTACCGAGACTACTGATCGGGTCCGGCCTTTGGGCATGCGTCCTTTGATGTCTCTTGGTAACGGTCGTATCGTCACTCTGTCAGCAACCAGCCTCTTCTTCCAAATCTCGCTCGATCTCTTCGTGGACCTCACCATTTCCGGTCGATCGTCTCTTCTTCACACTCGTATGTGACACCAACGGACAGTTTCCTTTCCTTTTCCCTGGACCAAGCCCCTCGCACTTCGTTTCTGCTCGAGGATCTGCACCCTCTCTCGCTCCGGTTCTGCAACCTTTCAATATCGGTCTACATACCTATCTGCTTATGTCGACGCGTTTGTGAAATATCTCTTAACGACCTCTACTCTCCTGCTATCCATTTCTGTCATCACGGGCTTATTCAACTTCCAGTATCACCTTGCAACTAGTGCCTGCCGTAGGCAGGGCGTCGAGTGAAAGAGTACTGAAAATTCATTCCGACAGGATGGAAGAAGTACAACGCCGAGGAAGCAAAGCAAAGAGTGTGAGGGAACTGATATAAGTCTATAAGCAAACAAGAAGGAGTGTGGCGATTATTAGCAGCAAGTACATCTCCCAGGGTTTCTACGATCCAGAATCTTCTCGAAAGGGTCAATTATTCGCCCTTCTCATCATTGTGGCCCTTGACGCCCTGCACCCCTCCAAGTCCAAAGAAAGCCGTCGCGATCCCAGCCTCGTTCTGCTCCTCCTCCCTTTCTTCCTGTCTCTCAATGGCCCGCACTGTTGCCGATTCAGCACCGCCAGCGCCATTGTGAGACATGTCTTCCGCGATAGGCGAAAGAATATGATGCTGCTCCAGCCCTTCTTGATCCTCGACCCCTCCTTCTTCGTCCAAGGCATCTTCGAAATGCTGTAGTGAGCTGAGTGCTCCACCGCTAGGGTGTGGTGTCTCGGCCATCGGATGAGCTGCGTCGCCATCGCCGCCGGCATCCGCTGCTTCTCCAGGAGAGCGCCAGGCCGCTGCTGAAGGACGGTCTGTGATGCTTGATGCATGAGGGTTGATGGGAGTTAAAGCGATGCTGTTCCCATCGTCTTTAACATCATCCTTCATCTCATCTTCTTCGTCGTCGTCGTCTTCGACAGACTCGGTCGACAGCGACTGGACAACACCGCGGTGAGCGACAGGTCGGACCGGGCTTGGGTAGTTGAGATGGTACATCGCTTCCGGTTGTGCGCCGGATGAACTTGATATCGGTGCACCGAACGACTTGAGGCCTCCTGTGCTTTCAGACCCAGCCACAGCAGCCTCCAGCTGAGACACCGTACTCGGCCCAACCCGACCTCGCCCCGTCTCACTCCATCCTCATCCCCATCAGCACTAGTATCATCCTCATCCCCATCCTCCTCCTCATCATCACTCAATTCCTCAGCCAGCCTCTTCTTCCTCTCCAAATACTTTCTCTCCCTCTCCGCAAACGCCGCACGAAGTCGCTCTTCTACTTCATCCGTCTTCTTCGTCCTCTTGCTGCCGCGTGCGATCAGCACGCCCGCTCCGATTCCGCAGAGGAAACTGAAGGGGATCAGAGAGCCGGTCGTCCAGGCGGGCCGGTCCTGATAATGCGTTGCGAAGCCCCACATGACACCCTGTTCAGAGTACGAAAGAGCGAGAGAAGAGAAGGAAAGTGAGTGGAAACGGTCGCCAAATCAAAGGTTCTTTGGGAATTCATGCTCACGCAAAGCACTACAGAAGGTAACACGATGGAGAGAAAAGCGCAGGAGCGATAATCAGCACACGAACCCCGACGCCAAGAAAAAGGCAGACAGAGACTCACTACACTGGAACATCGAATTGCCATCGTTCAAAATCGTGATCCAAAGCGCCGTCCGAATCGGGAACGCACGATGCGTAGGCGTCTCATGCGGACGATACCAACTGGCCCCATGAGCAAACTTCGTCTGCAACACATGCAAATGCTCAGCCTGTGCAGGGCTGAGCACCTGGATATCTTGCAATACTTGCGTTTCTTCCTCCGAGTTGGGGAAGTATGTGGAGAGGTGGGAGGACGAAGCGTTGTTATTGTCGCCGCCGCCCACAGAAGATGCGTGTCCGTCAAGACTGCGTCGGGAGAAGTGGAAGTAGCCATGCTCGTCTCGCCAGCCCGTTGCCGAATCTACGGAGTTACGCGAGGAAACACCTACCGACCCACCACCACCCGCATATCCCGTTCCCGGCGTAGACTTCTCATGCAACGGAGACACCCTCGCAACGGGAGGAGCCGACCCAGGCCGTGCAATCTCAGCAGCAGCAGACGAAGGCCGCTCCACGAAATGGCCGTTGGTCCACCGGGAGTAGGGACTTCAACAGGTTCCCACGTGATGGACGTCGGCCGTCTGAGTTGATGTGCTGCTGCTACGGCTGCTGCTGCGGAGGTAGAGTGTGATGATGGCGATGCTGTGCCTGCGCGAGGGATGGGGGAGGACGTCCGGCCGAAGGGAGATTTGACTCTTCCGACTGGCGTCTTGGAGCGTGAGCCTCCTCCTCCGCCTGCTTCGGTCGGAGTGGATGGATGGTGGTGCTGGTGGTGAGGGAGGAGATGATGGAGGTGATGATGATGATTATGTGGGGCAGAGGCATTCGCATTCGCCAGCGTCAAGCCGCCCGCAGCTGAGTTCGACTCCGGAATCGTCTGGAGGGGCGTACCAGTTCGTCCCGGCGCATTATTCACCCCTTTCGCATGCTGTGCAACAGCATTCCCCTCCGTCACAGGCGTAGGAGGCTCACTAGGATAATCGCCTTCGCCATACTGTTTCCCATCGACGACAATCCGTGTCTTGCGCTCCTCAAGCTCGGTAATGCCCGCCTGTGGATCTGGCAAGTCGTTGGAGTCCTTCAGGGGCGGGAGGTGAGCCTTGCGTCTCAACTTGCGCGTTAAATGCTGGTAGTAGAAGATCCAGCCCATCCGATAGGTATCCCTCACCCTCCAAGGAATGAGACCGACACCGGTGATGGTGAACAGGGCATTGACAGCCTGGGAGAAGACCTCTACCCAGAAATCCTTGTTGTTCCCATGGTCGATCCAGCCGAGGAGGAAAATGACGAGCGCTGCGCCGGTGAAGACGACGAGGAACCCGTAGATTCCCACAATGATACCCTGTGGAGTCTTGAGGAAGGCCCAGAGACCTTTGAGGACTCGACGTGCCTGGGCGCGTTTGCGGTTGTTGAGGAGTGTCTCGACGTGGGTGTCTAGGGGGTCTTGCTGGTACTTTTCGTTTTTTGCGCGGTGGTGGGCTGCGCGTCGTTCGGCTCTGCGCTGTTTGCGGGCGGTCTTCTCGGAGATGGGTTTGGTGGTGATGGTGCCGGGTGTGGTAGCAGGTGTGGAATCTGCGCGACCTTCTTCGAGCGCGGCTGGACCTTGACCCTGCTGAGTTGTCGGTGAGGGATGCTTTGAGAAGCGCCTTCGTAGGTTCTGGGCCCAACTACCGCTGGGTTGATTGACGAGGGGCGTTTTGTCGGACTCGAGCGTGGAGCGGGCGTCTTGTGCGGTAGCTTCGAGGGGTAGGTCTACGATGGGCATTCTGTTGAAGAGGGCGGGCAGATATGGGAACATGATTGAATTTGCTACATTGGTAAGGGCTGCCACGGTCGCTACACCTGGGTCGACCACATCGAGGGTGTCTACGACCTGTTTGATGCAAATGAATAGATGGTGAGTGCGCATGCACAGCAAGTCGCCGAGTACATAGGGATGTGAGAAAACTTACCTCCCAGTTGTGATGGAGATTGTCGTCGTCCTCTGCGCCGTTCGTGTTCTGACCGTGCAGGTTGCGACCGGGCAGGGTGAGTTCCAAATCCGCTGAAGGGCTCTTGTAGTTTCTACTTCTCTCTCCTTCTTGACACGTGCTGCATCTTCGTCGAGTGCGCCTGAGGCGAGGAGAGGATCGAGCTGGTTGATCTTCTTGAGACGAGCCTGTCTTCTGACTGCTTCTTTCCTCTGAGCTGCTGCGCGATGTCTTGCTGATACGATGGCAACTACGCTCTTGTGTGGACGGCGGGTGTTGCTGTCTGTGGATCGGAAGGATGCTGGCCTGCGGGATGTGCGCGCGGCAGGTGGTGGTCGAGCTGATTCTGCTGAGTGTCTTCTTGTGGCACTTGCTGCACTTGCTGGACGGAGGATGCTGGGCAGGTGGGGATGGTGGTGGAATGATGCTGGTCTGGGCGATGGCTGGATTTCCCTGTCGAGGATGCGTTGTGCGTGTGCTAGTTTTGCATCTTGTTCTGCCTTCCGTCTGCGCTGTTCTAGATGCTGGCTGGCAGTGTTGATCTGTGACTGTGGTGGGGGTGGAAGGGCTGGGGTGGTGCTACGTAGTTCTGGCTTGTCCTTGTCGTCCTCCTCCTCCTCGCTGTTGTCGCTGCTGTTGTCGTTGAGGGTGAGTGGGATTCTGCGCTGGGGAGTGGGTGCGACAATCTGAGGAGGAGATTGTGAGTGTGAAGTCGACCTCAGCAACCGAATGCTACTTGAACCTGTCATTCTTCTTTCTTCTCTGCTGCTGTCAAGATGAGCGACGTCCACATCGAGGAGACTCCAATAAATATTTCACAGTCATGCAAGGTGATGGTGTTGATCAAAAGACTATCAGCATCATATATCATATGACATGCTTACATAATCAGTAGTCTTATCTTATATTTTATCTATTATCTGCTACTATCTGTTCGGTATTCGGCGGTAACTGTATATTCCTGCGGGAGAATGTTGTGCCGCCATCCCCCCACCTAGATCCTCGCCTTGACCTCGCTCTTCTTGTTGCTGAAGCGCATATATAAAAGGCTGACTTCTTCTTCTTCTTCTTCTTCCCGTCCTACTCTAACTATCTCCTCCTCCTCCTCTTCTTCTCTGACTTCTCCCTCTGTGTGAATTATATCAATATGTCATCTTCCTTCCACCTAAACCCCATCTCCCTCGCCGAAGCATCGACCCTCCTCTACGCTCAGGCATCAGAAGTATCCTCAGTAGCACTCGGAGCTCACATCCTCTCCACCTCAGACGAATGGTTCGCACCCGCCTCCGACCTCCTCAAAGTAGCACCCGCCCCATCTCTCAAGGGCACATTCGGTCCCAAGGGAGCCCTCTTCGACGGATGGGAAACTAGAAGACACAACCTCTGCCCCAGAAATACGACTGGGTCATCCTCCGTCTCGGTCCCACAGCCGGAGCCCATCTATGCGGACTCGACGTCGACACCGCAAACTTCAACGGAAACGAGGCTCCCGAGGTAGAAGTCCTTGCCCTCCGCGTCGATCCTGAGGAAGAAGCACAAGGTCCCGCCTCCCTCGCCGAAGACGATCCCCGATGGACTCCTATCTTGCCCAGGACGCCGTGCGGTCCCTCCCAGCAACACCTCTACGCCTCTCGATCCCCCACTGACCAAGCATTCACCCACATCAAGCTTCTCATGATTCCCGACGGCGGTATCGCACGTTTCCGGGTCTACGGAACCATCCCACCCCCTCCCCCTACCCTCGGAATCGGAGAAGTCCTCAACTCAGAAAAACGACCACCTCAACACCCTCGACCTCGCCCATGTCCTCAACGGCGGACGCGTCATCTACACCTCTGACCAGCACTTCGGCGTAGGATCCAACCTCATCTTACCTGGCCGAGGCAAAGATATGGGCGATGGCTGGGAGACCAAGCGATCGCGTCTCCCGACTGCCAAAGATTGGGTCATCATCCAACTTGCCCAACGTGCCTACCTCACCTCCGCAGAAATCGATACCATACACTTCCTAGGTAACTTCCCGGACTCGGTATCCCTCCACGCGCTCGATGTCTCTCCTTCTACACTCGACATCGCCAAGCTGGCCGACAGTGACGAACGCGTCGCGGGCTGGACTCCCATCTTGTCCCCTTCCAAAGTCGGACCGGGCAAACAACACTTCTTCGATCTCCAATCGGAGAGCCCAAAACCCGTCACACACGTACGCGTCACAATGCACCCTGTAAGTTATCTCCATCTGTCCCTTATCATTTGAAACAGCAAAGCACGATTCTGACGCGTCGTTTCTGCTTCTAACAAACCAAAAGGACGGCGGTATCAAACGCGTCCGTCTCGTCGGTCGACGCGCCAATCTCGTCGACGCAGTTTCTTCCTCAAAATCCCTACCACTCGTACCCCTACCCAACCCTTCCCAATCCTCCTCCCTCGCAACAACAGGCCTCTACCCAATCCCACCTTCCTACCCCGTCACAGGATCAAGCATCTTCGACAGTGAGCTTCGCGATCTTCTTCTTCTTCTCGCCGTCCCAGAGACATCTCCCATCCCTGCTCCACCACGTACTGACGGATTGGCCTCGTTGAATCATGGTGACAGTGTCGGAGTTCCTCCAGAGCTCGTAAGGATCAAGATTGAGCCTCTCACGCGTGAGGCGTATGCACCTTATGGCTCCGTCATCGCCGGTCCTTCTCCCGTCTCCTCCCAGCCAGAAGAAGGGGTCAAGCAGCAAGACAGTCAACCAAGGTACCGCGTCCAAATTCCTCTCCCTCTCCACTTTCCTATCCACCTACCCACCCGCAAGCTCAGCAAACGCACAGATCCACATCTTCCGATGCGCACCGCGCTTCGCCCTCCCGTCACAACAAGAGCACTTCGAAATCAAGGTCCTCGAACGACATCGCTTCACAACTCAGGTCTTCGTTCCCATGACGAGCGATACGGTCGCCCAGCAGGGATACCTCGTCATCGTCGCTCTCCCACACCCTTCTTCTTCTCCTTCTTCTTCCGGCGGCCATGAGAACGGACCGGACCTCAGCACACTACGCGCCTTCTTGGCCTCCTTCACCCAGGCCATCTCATACCACCCGGGCATCTGGCATCATCCCATGGTCAGCTTGGGGACCGCCCCTACTGATTTTGCATGCTTCGTGCACGAGTCCGCCGCGAACCCGGAACTGGATTGCGATGAGGTCTTCTACGCGACCGAGGGACGCCCGGCTGTTGTTCTGTGAATACTCTCTGTTAGCGTATGTATATCTTACTCTTCTCTTCCTCATTGCACTCAGCATCAACAACAACGAGCAGGACTATAGTGAGAAAGACGTCACAGATTTCATGAGATTGAGAAAACAAGACTTTGAACAAGACGGACAGAAAAGAGGGAAGCGTGGGAGTTGTGAAAGGGGTGCGATCTACGTGATGGAAGAGATAGAGAGAGGAGAGAGGAAGCAAGAGCGGCCACAGGGCTTATGGCGGTGTAAGTTGCGACAGCGGAAACAAGCGAGGACAAAGCGCGGAGGTGGGATAGGTCGGTTTCGATGCCATGGCCAGTGTGAGAGAACCCCCCATATCTTTCGTTCGAGAGAAGCTTTGCAAAGGCCGTGAAATGGGAGGGTCGTGCGCGGTGACTAGAGGAAAGAAGAGGCGCAAGGAAAGGACCGGTCGGTTCGCGACGAGCGAGAAAGAGCACCCAAGCAGACCAAGGGAGAGAGTACAGCGCCCTGCCGGGGTTTCCCTTTTCCCATTTAAGTCCCCCCGAGGTCGCCAAGGCGTTTCTCCGGAGATTTGCTGGTTCCTTTCCTTCTTCACATCTTCCCCGAGACCTTCTTCACGTTCGTCTTCGGCCATTCGTACGCGTCGACTTGTCTGTTCGGACCGGAAACCCAAACGCGTCAGCTCAGAGCACAGTTCAGACACAGACGACACGTCTCTGCCCCCCAAAAACCAACTCACCTTCGTTTGTATCCAAAGCGCGCAATGAACTCATCCAACTTCTCCGCCCACGCGAACCATACACATACGGCTCAGGCTTGATCTCCCCAGCGTCAATCGCATGCAGAATCCCATCAAAGATCTTCCACGATTGGAACAACTCATCAATCCGCACAAAGTTCGAGTGGTCGCCATGCAACGCGTCCAAGATGAGCGCTTCGTACGCTTCGGGATACGAGCGTCCGAGAAGCGCTCCTTGTAGGTCAGGTCGAGCTCGGCGGGCAAGGGGTCGAAGGAGAGTCCAGGAGTTTGGCGTTCACTTTTACGTAGACGGCTTCGTTGGGTTGAATTCGGATCACGAGCTCGTTGCGTGCGATGTCGGAGAAGATACCTTGCGTGACGTCCTTGTACTGCACACGAATTTCCACCTTAGCCTCGTCAAGCGCTGAGGTTCAAAGAAAAGGACGCGTCAAGTAAGGAGAGTGGTAGAAGTGTCAGTGGCTATGCTTTTCTTAACTCCTCTAGCGCATGCAGGCTCGCATCGACGCGTTCCAAGGCGCGGCAGAACACTCACCTTTACCAGCCTTAAGGATAAAAGGCACACCTTCCCATCGAGGACTGTTCACCCATAGCGTCAACGCAGCAAAAGTAGGACAGTTGCTGTCCTTGGGCACACTCTCGTCGTCCTTGTAACCCGGCTTCTCGCCATCCTCCGACTTGGTATATTGGCCAAGAAGGACGTCTTCCTTCTTGATGGGGGCACGAATCGGAGGACCTTCACCTTCTCGTCTCGGATGTCTTCGGAGGAGAAGGAAACGGGCCGTTCCATGCAGAGCAGGGAGAGCACTTGGGAAAGGTCTGAAAGTGTCCAGATGCGCGCGTAATTTTGGCAGAAAAGAATGGTGAGCTCTCAGTCCTTTGAGTTTTTCAAACGGTCTGCTCCTGTACCCACGGTTTTGCTGGATGTCACGGATGATACCGAATTCATCAAAGTAGCCACCGCGTCCCTCGGTGCCGAAGGGCTCCTTGAAGGTGATTTGGACATTGTCGACGAGGTTCTTGTTGAGACCGGCCTCGATAACAGGGTTTCCGAATCGCATGATGAGAAGGTTCTTGACCATTTCCTTACCGAGGTAGTGGTCGATGCCTATCATCGTACAAAGAACAGAGGTTTCTCCGTCAGTAACACACACGCGTTGCGATCGTTAGAATAGTGGAGAAAATACGAACGGAAAGTTTCGTGCTCCTCCCAAATCTCCTTGAGCTTGCCCATCATCTCCTGCGAGCTCTTGAGATCTTTACCGAAGGGCTTCTCGATGATGATCCGATTTATCCCATCCTTGGAGTAGCAGTTGTCCTTGATGCCCTTTGCGACGGTCGCGAACTGGGAAGGAGGCAAGGCCATGTAGAAAAGGCGGTTCGCCTTGGAACCCGCGCGGGATTTTTCGATCTCCTCCATCTTTTTGGTGAGTTTTTGGTATTCCTTATCTTCGTCGTATGCGCCTGGCTGGTAGGTGCATAGGCCGAGGAAATCGTCGAGCAGCTTCTTCCCTTCGTCGGAATCCGTGCCCTTCATGAAACCCCTGAGCTTCTCGTGGAAGTCCTTATCCTCCATTTTTGTGCGTGCATATCCGATGATGCTGGTTTGCTTGGGGAGGAGGTCGAGGCGGTAGAGGTTGAACAGGGCTGGGTAAGTCTGCGCGATATTGGAGACGCGTGTATCTTGATGGTGTCAGTGATACGAGTTCGGAAATGCTGATGCGCGCTTGGAGGATGAAGTGGACTAACCTTCTTCTTTGCCAGATCTCCAGAAGCACCAAGAACTTGAGAGAGAAAGGGAGAGAGAGAGAGCGCGCACGAACAGTCAGATCTATGCCTGGCCGTTATTGGTTGCCATGAGCTCGAACAACTTACCGACGATGACGGTCTCGTCTGATAGAGCCTCTTGCTGGGAAGAGCCTGACATGATGGTTCTTGCTGGTGGTTCGGAGCGAGGTGGGGATAGGTTTTTGTGCTGAGATGGTGATGCCGATGACGAGGAGGGCGATGGGTTGTGAGTGTTGGGCATGTTGGCAGATTTGCGCGAGGGAAAGCAGGAAGATGGCGAAACACCCATTTGAGATGGCGAGAGCAGAGGAAGAAGAGAGAAGGTCGCGAGTCAGTTATGCTCTTTTTTTTTTTGTTGACGTCGACCTTGCCAAAGAAGGACAAAGCGCCAGGCAGGGGGGAGAAAGGGGAGAGATCTGATCGTTTGTTGATGGAGAGAGAGAAAGGGAGGGAGTTCAAATGAGGGACAGCTGGGACGGCGCAGGAGGAGGTGACTCATCGTCATTATCTCCTCGCAGGGAACACGTTCTCCCGGAGGCAGGGGACATATCCTTTCCTCCCCTGATGAAGACCGACCTAGCCAGAGCCAAGGAGCGACGCAGCAAGTTGGCTGGACAAAAGGGTGGGAGAAGGAAGACACACACTCACCTTCGACCTTTCTTGTTGCTGAAGATGGGAGATGCTGAGGATGCTGTGGTTGACGACAAGAACGACTCTCGCTGTGGAAGGTGATCGAGTGCGTCTCTATCTCAACCGGTACGACCGGTCGAGCACGAACCACCTCAAGCCTCAAGTCATCATCACGCATTGATTCATCTTCATCACTTGCACATCAGCGCATCAGCCAGCGCTTCGTCAGACGGCTCCAGCATCCATCGTAACCCTTGCTGACGGACATCTGCCAGGATTCGATTCAGTTCGTGGACCACAATGACGTCTCGAGAGCGTTGAGCGTTTGAGCACCGAGCCTGGCCCAAAGGTGAATTGAATCGAATGGACAACGGAGAGTTCGCACTTCTTGGTCTGTGCGCGGCGCGCGGCGCTGTACGTATCTAAACGCCGAGCAAAACTTAATTCCGGCCCGAGCTCCGCGAAACGCACGCACGTAAAGCAAGTCCAGCATCGATAACATGCCATGCAACTATCCACAACCACAAGCATGCTATCCTAGGTCTGCTGCAAACCCCCATCTCAGTTGTTGTTCTCCTTGTTCTGCTTCAGTTCATGCTCCTGAGGAGGTGTGAGCAAGCAGTTCAGTCCCATGTCAGTACAATCGACTAACAGCTTCACCTTCCCGCAAGGCGCTCACCAATTCATCCAGTACAATCACCGCGGCGCACAGCATTGACACGTCGACGCCAGGCGCGACGACGAGGTAGTACGACTGCTGGTCAAAGAGTATCTCTCCAGAGTTCTGCAAGAGTATCGATGTGCGGCAGATGTAAGCTGTGTGGATGTTCGCATCAGACGTTCGGGTCGGGATCAGAACTCACCAAAAAGGACTGTCGGATCTGCCCGATCACAGGTCCATCAGGGATCGAGATCTCAGCGAAATGGCCAGCCTACAAGGCACAGAAGAAGTGAATCGCGTCAATCACTTGTATGTCAGATGGGCGTTGTAGATCATTTGCACATACCATGTCACCAAAGACCTGGAGCTCCGTCTCCTCGCCTTCGTGCGCCCAGTTCTTGAACGAGATCTTGTACCGCGTCATCCCAAATGCAAAGTGAGATGTCACTGAGAACATCAAGTCATTCGTATCCTCATTCAGGCCTTCGAAGCGTTGGTGGAAGGAGAGGGGTGTCCGAGTAAGCGTGTAGACGGGTTGTCCGGCTGTTCGGAGAAGAAGTCATTCAGAATGGGCAGCGACGATGTGAGCGCGTGTGAAGGTCGTTCGCAGACTTACCAGCATCACGGAATCTCCGCTTCGATCGTAGAGAGAACGCCTTGGCATCGACGTCAAACACGGTCTCATTTGTGTACGCGTCCTACAAGCCAAAGCGGAGGAAGCTCGACGCGTGTCAGCGGCCCAAACTGTCTTCAACGCGTGAGACGGCTTGTTCGCTACTCACTGTGACAGCAAAGTCCTGAAGAGCGGATAAGGATCAATGACGAGACGGAGGAGGAGAGCTGCGATGAGCAAAACAGATCCGCGCAAGCCTTAGCTTCTTCTCTCACGTACATCGAGGGAAACAGTAAACTTGCGCTCCCTGATTATTCGCGAAACGAAACACTTGGTCAGAAATAGACCTCTCGGATCATCAGCAACCCATCGCACAATGTAAAACTCACTTGAGCTTCAAGGTCATAGTCTCTGTGTGTCGCGTAAAGTTGGGATTCGCGCCGATCTTGAAGGGGGCGTCTGCAGATCCATACGCGGCTTCTCGGCCGCCTGCATCTTGCCCACAAAGTCGGTGATTTTCGAGACCATGGCTGCTATTTCCTGTAAATTTCGGGACGAGGGTGCTGGGTATTTGGCTGGGTAGTGAATGAAGCTGCAGCTGGACAAGGATAAGAGGGTATAAACGTTGCAAGAGTAGACACAGATGTTCAGTTTGAGGTCGAAATCTAGGTCGAGGAAAGGAAGGAAAGCATCTCGTCTGCGAGACGGTCAGAACCGAGGTCGCCCTTTTAAGGGGACGCCTCGACAGGGCTACAGCACAAAGGCGCACGTTTTGAGATTCGAGAGAGTCTGTCTGTGCTCTGTGGAAAGGTCGTTGGAGAAGGGAAGAAAACCTGTGAACCGGCGGCGGGGTTCCATCGTCGAATCAATGATGCAGGGAACGACGCTAAGTACTGACTCAAAGTGCTTCTATGACAGCATGCTGGCAGTGAGCGAGTGAGCAGCATGCAGCATGGAGCGTGGAGCTTGCTTCCACTTCCATGATTCCATCTACACCGCCCAGTATCGGCTAAGTAGTAAACGTAGCGCTCATCGCTCATCCGTCCATCGCTGCCAACGCGCTCCGGACGGGACGATCCACGCGATACAAGTCAAGAGAGGCTCGGACAAGGTGGGTCCAGCACGTGGCGGACTATCAGCATGCGACGTTCCGGTTTGGCCCACATCGCAGCGCCTTGAAGCAGCGACCTTTGAGTCCATTTGAGGCGGACGGGTGCGAGCTGGGAAGCTTTTTGAAGGTGGTCGTGGAATGATGACCTCATCATCGACTTGAGAATTTTGGCTCGCTAAGCAGAGTTCCTCAGCCCACGCTCGTTACTCTCCCTCTCCCACGTCCAACCTTCCATGCGTCTCCAAATCTCCATCCTTGTTCCTTCCGGATGCGGGAACGGGAAGATAGAAGGCGCAGCGTCGAGTGTATCATGATGACCCATATGGGCTGGAACTGGAATGCTTTCGAGATGATCGTCCTCTATCTGGCTCCCAATCAGACGGGCTGAAGCATGTCGATCTCGTTCTGTAATCCTCTTGCGCCACTTTCTTTTGCCCTATCCTCACCCGGCACCTGTCTCTCTACGTATGTATCTGGGCGCTGGTGGATGAAGCGATGAAGCGAGAAAAAAGAGTAGCCCTAACGTGAACTACTGAATGTCGGCCTTTCAGAAAGAGTATACGAGTTACGACGCGAAGACAGTGCGTTGCGCGACCCACCACAACCATCCGGTCAAAGAAATGCAGCAGGCTACTGATCTACTGATCACTGACTACTGAATTCCGACCTCAGGCGTACGCCAGGAGAAGGCAGCCGCGGACGATACATCTGTTATGGCCCACGACAGATAGGAATTGAAGTCAGCAACGCAGCAACGTCGGGGACGCCGGCTCACAAGAATCGCTAGCGCGCGCCAACCCACTTTATTGCCTGCTTAAGAGCCCTGCTATACGCAGTAATGCGCTATGTTGGGCTGGTCGCTGGTCGTTCATATTCTTAACCATATGACGAAGGGAGTGGAATGAGGATTGCACTACAGTAAGCCTGTCGTGTGCCTTAGACGAGGACGTTCACGTCGGGAGAACATACCTGTCGAGGCGGAGTACTTCCATCACGCCAGAGTCCAGATAGGCGGAGCACAGAGTCCCGGTTCACCTCACCTTCCTTTCAAACGCTCACAAGCTCACTACTTTGCCAAGTTACAGGATTCCGCCCCGACAACGTTCCTTCACACCATCCATCGGCATCGCTTACGCTTCTTTACGCCCATCTGGACAGGCGAAAGGATCCCTCTATCCTGACTTCTGCCGGGCCACATCTGTTGCAGACCACGCGTCAAGCGTTCCGATTTCCCGCTGTCACCGCACCTTGCATCTCAACTCCCTCCGGGCTTCAGAAACATCGGCTGCCAGTAACCACCTTCCACAGCGGGCTGAAGGAGAAACGCAATCGGAAACGCTGCGATCATCTACCTGCCATCTCGCAGGTTCAGTCAGCGAATTCCTCGACCGAGTGGGCGACCTTCACTGGACCGAGGCACTAGGGCCAAAGATACGAAGTGTGTGACAATCCCATTCGAGCCCCCCGTACATCCTCTCAAAAGCATTGCGAACTATTTTTTCCTCCCCCTCTTTCTTCCTACCGTTGGCTCTCCCGTTCCTTCTCGTTCTTCTCGTTCTCACCCTTGTATTTCATCTGTCTCTTTCTTCCTTCTTCTAGACGCAGTGCCGATCTTTCAAGTTCGCCGTCCGACATCAACCCAACCTTCGTTTCCGTCGCTTCGTCAGGATTCACAAAGCACATTCCCCGTACGACTCTTTCACGAAGACTCATTCACGAAGCTGGTGACGAGGCCGGTCTTTGCAAAGTCTCGACATAGCAATTCCAGCGCGGTTCTTCAAGGCCTACTACGATGTCGAGCGAATCGATCCCCCTCAAACCTACCTCCTCATCGTCGTCTCCGAATCAGGAGCTGGCCGTTCCAGAGATCCGATTCCCACCCAAGAGTGGCGACTTAGACGACGGTTCGTCCTACGACCGACGAGCGTCCAAGGCCTCCGCGTTTTCCACAGCCGAAACACTAGCCTATGGCTACGGAGAAGACGACGATGCGAGCACGAGCAAAAAGCAAAACTCACAGTTGACCATCTCGGAAGGAGAGTCCGGGTTTGATGGAATGGGTGATGAGAAACGCAGATCGAAGCGAATTTCGACGCTCTCGCGGCCTCCTGATTTGGACCGAGTCGAGGATGATGTGGAGCATGCGTATGCTTCGCGTTCTATGAGCGATCCCAACATCGATGTGCGGCTGGTCAAACAAGCCGAAAATGCATTGGAATCGGGTGATCTGGCGGCAGAGGCGGAGTTGGAGAAGCAATTACACGAAGACAGGTGAGTTTCGAAAGGTGTCATAAGGAAAGGATACTGATAGACTCACTGAATATCGATCCCTTTCTTTTCGTGCCAGTATCTACCCGGAAGTACGGGCAGCGGTCAGCAACATCGATGATCCGGATATGCCGGTGAACACGTTCCGGATGTGGTTGATGGCCCTCATCTTCACCATTCTTCTGACCGGTCTCAACCAGTTCTTCAGCTTTCGATATCCCTCGGTCCGAGTAAGCCCGCTCGTTGTACAACTGATAGCTTATCCCGTCGGGGTGGGACTTGCGAAAATTCTGCCGACGCGAGTGTGGAAGACCCCATTCGGTTCCTTCACGATGAATCCAGGACCTTTCAACGTAAAAGAGGTGAGCATGATTTTGCCAGAATGAACCTCGTACTGTTGGCTGTTGCTCATTTACCCTGGAATCTCGCTATCAGCATGCCATGGTTGTTATCTGTGCCAATGTGAACAGCAGTCCTAACTCGGCGACATCGGTTCTGGCAGTGCAGAAATTTACCTACCAACAGGACTTTGGCGCAGGTGAGCTGCATCTCTGGTCCAAATCAGCCAATGACTCCATACTGATGCCATAAACGTTCATTCACAGCATACCAAATCCTTTTCGTACTGTCGTCGCAGCTCCTCGGCTTCTCCTTTGCCGGATTCTGCCGTCGATGGCTCGTCTGGCCAGCTGGTACGTAGACATAGCGCTCTTCATAGGATTTTCCAAACTTGCGTTTCATATTGATCTCGATGTCGAACTTTCCGCAGCTATGATCTGGCCCGCCACCCTGGTGCAGACAGCACTTCTCGGAACCTTCCATAACCACAAGGGAAGCCAAAACGGTCGGATGAGTCGGGAGAAGTTCTTCCTCATCGCTTTCATTCTCGCCTTTGTCTACTACTGGTTCCCTGGCTACCTCTTTACCGCTTTGAGCACATTCAACTGGGCGTGCTGGATCGCTCCCAACAATGTTCGGCTCAATCAGCTCATGGGCGTCCAGACCGGTCTCGGGATGGGCCTCCTCACTTTCGACTGGGGTCAGATCACCTACCTCGGCTCTCCACTGGCGATCCCGTGGTTTGCGTCGGCGCAAGTCTTGCTGTCCTATGCCTTCTGGTTTTGGCTAGTCGTGCCCATCCTTTACTACACCAACACAATGAACACATCCTACCTGCCGGTGCTCGACAATCAAGTCTTCGACCGATTCGGAATGCCATACAACGTCTCGAAGGTCCTCACACCGGATTTCGTGTTCAATGCGACGGCGTACAACGACTATTCACAACAAATCCTGCCGGCGTCCTTTGTCATTACATACGGCTTGCAATTTGCCGCAATCTCCAGTATTCTGGTCCAAGTTACGTTGTGGTATGGTCCGACGATCTACTCGCAGCTGAAAGGCAGCATGCATGACGAGCCCGACATTCACGCTCGACTCATGGCGCGATATAAAGAGTGAGTACTGGTCCCACTTTCTCTTCATCAGAGCAGATGGGGCGTTGACGCATTTTTACTTCTCGTGTTTGCAGAGTGCCAAACTACTGGTATGGAATAATCTTCATCGTCACTCTGGCTCTGGCCTTCGGCTGCACGCTCGGCTGGGACACAAAGCATCCATGGTGGGCGCTCCTTGTTGCCATCCTGATTTCCGCCATATAGTAAGTATCAACACGATCAGTTAACGGCAGACGGCTGTAGGAGAGGCTAACGCAAGTATTGTATTGTTCTCTCCCGCAGTATCTTACCCATTGGTATTGTCTATGCAATCACTGGCCTAGAGATCGGACTCAACGTTCTTTCAGAGCTTATTGGTGGTTACATGCTTAAGGGTAAACCAATTGCGGTTTCCATCTTCAAGAACATGGGATACAATGTGGTATGTGGCGTAAAGAGTGCCTGTTATACCAATATGTTGAAGAGGCTAAAGCTGATTGCAACTTATTCTGGACACGTACCAACAGGTCGCACAAGCTGTTTCCTTCGTACAGGATCAGAAGTTCGCCCACTACATGCATGTACCCCCGCGGGTGACCTTCCTAGGGCAGGTGGTTTCCACCATCATCGGTTGCTTTACTGTGCTTGGAGTTCAAGCCTGGTCATTCGAGAACATCGAAGGAATTTGCACCAAGAAGGCAACGGATGGCTTCCAATGTCCCGTTGTGACGACGAGCTCGGCCTCAAGCATCATTTGGGATTGATCGGGCCGGGATTGAACTTCAGCCGGGAATGATGTATGCGAACCTGCTGTGGTTCTTCCTTGTCGGATTCATCGTCCCGATCCCGACCTACTTCATCCTTAAACGTTACCCGGAGTCGTTCCTTCGGTACGCGAGCTGGCCGGTGCTCTTCCTGGCTGCGGGTAGTGCTGCTCCTGCGAGTGGTGAGTCAAGCGGCGCTTACCAGTAGTACTCGCGTTGGGTTTTCGCTGAATTTTCTTCGCTATGTTGGACCTGCCAGGACCGAACTTTTTCTGTTTTGCTCTGGTTGGCTTTGTCTTCCAGTTCTACTTGCGACGTCGACACCACGGATGGTGGTCGGTAAGTGCACTCTACCTATTCCTTTATCTCGGACCGATCCAAAAGTGCTGAACTTCCTTTTCCCCTTTCCTTACAAATGTAGTCGTACAATTACGTACTGAGTGCGGCGCTGGACTCGGGCACAGGCATTGCCATTGTGGTCATCTTCTTCTCGGTGATCTTCCCGAACGGAAAGAACCGGGCCTGGCTTGTGCATTCGTGGTGGGGCAACGAGGTCAGCGGCAAGACGCTCGACGCCGAGGGGGTAACTTGGCGGATGGTCGACCCTGCAACTGGATTTATGCCGGCGCCGGGAGGGACGAACTATGCGGCATGAGTAATGAGTGGCCCCAGTCGCTGGATATTATGGCCTCGTTCTGGGAGAGACGTCTCTACAATAGCTAAAGGCGACGTACTTTCCTCATTTCGGCTGCTCCGCTGAACCTCTCCTGAACCTCTCCGCTGTTTCTCCGGAGCGTTGTGATGAGAATGCACGTTTCATCTTCCCGATTCATGATTCATTGCTTCCGATCACATCCGAGTTCATGTTGCTTGCTTGGTTTCCTTCCAATAAGACCTTGCTGTGAGAAAGGCAGTTGTAAATCAGTCAGCTTTGATAGCTCAGTTGGCGGGACGCTGCCTTCTGACGTTGAGGTTGACGGATAAGTCGCGGGTTCAATTCCGTGTTGCAGTCCAAATTGGCTGTCTATCAGGGGCTCAGTCCCATAGCGTAGTAGAAATACTACGAGGGTAAGGGGGAGGATTGCTGGCAGCCCCTCGGGGTTCTTTTAAGCCCCGGGGGGCTGACCAGCTTTCCGCGGGCTCCCTTTTTTGCCCAGCATCTCATGGGACCTTCCAGTCGAAATTTGAGCTTCCCTGGGTAATCAGGCAGGCGTGTTAGCTTCCCAGTGTTGATAACCGGCAGAAAACGGGTGCCCATCGGCATGAATCGGGTTATGACAAATAATTATGTCAGCAAGAGGTCGATCAATCCAGATCCTGTCCTGTCTTCTTCGCTCTTACCATCATTCATCAAGATGGACCTTCTCTGCACGCCAGCACAACGATGGTGAGTATACTCTGTTATTGGTTGCTACTCAGCTGCGCGCGTGACTGATGACTTTACTTTTCGTTCTCGCAGATGCACCATCCTTCAGAAGCATGTCTTTCTCCGTTGTCAAATACAAGCAAGCACGGACATGTGAGTGTACTTTTGTTCATGCTGTCTGCTCGGCTCCTGTGATGTACCGTTGCTGACTTGCTGTTCCGGACGTGTCTAAGCGCTTTTCTTCTCCATTGTTTGCAGGTGCAACCGTGTAGGCAATGCGCAGCGTGATGCCTGATCTCTCCCTTTGCTGTTCAAGGCCGACTGGATCCATACCATGAGATTGCTTCACAGCGCTGGGTGAGTACGAGGCTTCTCTTTTGCTGCGCATGCTACTGTCATAGTCAGAAACTCAGAAGCTGATCTGATTTCTTTCTTCCTGTTCTTCACCATAGGTCGGCAGTCCACAACCCCTGCTGAACGACGATCAGCATTCAAGCATGAGTCTGACGCAGCATAGATGGATGCTGGAGCTTCTACACCGGTATGTGAGTATGATCGCTCTTCTGAAACGCACAGCTACGCGAGTCATGAATCTTATACCTTTCATCGTTTCCTTCACCGCACTCAGGGAAGAGAGGTCTGCAGTGGGAATGGCCGTGGACATCGCCGTCTGGCAGCTGGCTGCTGCCGGTTCCGACCATGGTCCTTTCACCCTACGCGTTCACCTGAAGTGAGTAATGATTCCTGCCTGCGTTTTCTGCCACGCATAATGCCGACTCTATGATTCTCCCTTACTCGGCTCCGTGCAGTATCCTGCGGCCTTGCCTTCATCACGTCCTCTTATTGTGGAACGGAGCATCACCTTTGGCGTTCCGACACGGCGACACCTGGCATGGTTTCGAAGGACATCAGGGACCACCGCGTCCTGTCCCACGGAAGTAGCAATGTCGTGAGTTATACCCATTCACTGTGCTACTGGATGTCGATCTCCTAACTGATCTTCTTCTCCACCCTTTCCTCTCAGCTGATCCAAATTTCAGCACCAATCAAGCATGGTAAGTATTACGCGTCAACATGCTGATGGTGTCAGCAGTCAGTGGTGTTTGATGAAATCATTCTTCCTCTGTTTATACCTTTCATGCGTGCTAAGCGCGGTGGCCTGTCTGAGGATGTTCGATGTTTGTTTTCTCCATAGAGGGCGAAGTATCATCTGCGACGCTATACTCACCCGCATCCACGAAGCTCACTGTGTTGGTATTCGGTCGGTCGTGAGCGCGAGAATGTAGGCTTGCACGACATCATCATCTGACCAACGTGCGATTCTCATTTTCATGTTCAACTCTTTTTCCGTAACTACCATCAGGTGCAGTCGGGCCGCCAGGGACGCTGTTTTTCATCGTTTCATCGTGCCGCTGCCGAACGCGCAAGACGAAGCCGAACAAATTCTACACCTCATTTCATTCCATTCTATTCCAGCACAGCCCTAGGTTTCGACATCATTGTGGGCTCCGCTCTCATGAGTCATGGCAGCCCCGCCTACCATCTTCATAAATCATATCCAAGCAAACACACAGCGGTGAGCATGCGTTTTGATCCTGTCCTTCTGAATGCGTACGTGTGTCTTTGTATCGTTTCTGTTGCGCACATGTCTAAGCAATGTTTTCCATTGGTTCACACTTCACAGGTTTCGGCGGTCCAGTTGTCTTTATGGACCACCCCCACGAGGCATGTCTCTGACGATGAGCGGCCAGCGTTATCTAGCATTCATGGACAATCCCTCACGGACCACGGCCTCACCTCATCGTGGAAGCGGGGATCGACGGTGGACGTTCGTTAAAGGTCACATTCGCGATTAGGGTGCGTATTTATTTCCCACCTGCCCTCCTTTGTTGCTTCCCTCTTCTGCGCTGCCATTCTCACCTTTTCTTCTTGATTGTCATCCGTGACCCGTGTACAGACCTACAGTCCTCATCCTCCAACCCACCATGCCGCTACCAACTTCCCACCTGAAGGCAAGAAGGCCTATCACTCAGCTTCAGCCTCACTACCTGGGCGCCATGGTCTATCGATGTGGCCACCACCATTGTCTAGCACGGCACTGGCTCGACGAAAAGGTCGGCGGTTCTCGCACTGCACCTGTCTTCTCTTCGTGTTGTGC
Source organism: Tilletia indica (assembly GCA_001689995.1). Classification (NCBI taxonomy): domain Eukaryota; kingdom Fungi; phylum Basidiomycota; class Exobasidiomycetes; order Tilletiales; family Tilletiaceae; genus Tilletia; species Tilletia indica. The sequence continues at coordinate 216,147 of MAPW01000029.1, forward strand.
ACATGGAAAGGTGAAGCTACCTCACATCTTCGACGCCCCCTACGGATCGAACAGCTCTACAAAGGAACAGATGTCCTTTCTGAACGATTTCTGGCATCGACTCGGGACTTTAACAACATGTTCGCCTTCGTTTCCATGGGCGGTGGCTCCAGAGACATGAGCGTTGCGGGTCAGCTTGGCGTCTACACGTTCAAGATTCAAGGACAAGTCTATCACCAGGCTGGCTCTTTGGCCTCTTCGTCTCCCGACAGTCGTCCCTGCTATGCGCAGACGTACTTCGTCCAGACAGACCCGGACTCCGAGATCGGGACTCGCATTGACGGCGCTGCCCGTCGACAGGAGATCGATCGAGTCACGGTTGAACGCGTGCAGGAGGAGCTGTACGACAACAATCCATACGCATCGTTTCTCCGCACGGCAGCAGAAACACTTTCTCCGGCAGAAGTCGAAGGTGCGGACACCGCTATCCGCATCATCGATCCAGGAAGAATCGATGGACCTGATCCTCGCACATACAATCGACCTCGAGCTTCGGAGATCGCCGCACTCATACTACATGATGCTCACACCGCACCAAGGGGTCGCGATATCATCTTCTACTACAAGGATGGTCCTCTTCATCGTATCTGCGAACTACACCCTGCCTTCCTGCCACTTCGGTTCCCGCTCCTGATCCCATACGGTCACTTCGGTTGGTACCCGTATATTCCTCTTGGACAAGATACCCCACGAGCCATCTTCGATCCCGATCAAGCAGTGGCCCGAGCTGCTTTGGCTCTTCCGGAGGGTGAGTACGCGCGCTGTTTTTGTTGCTATGTACATACCTGGCCTTTGCTCTGACTGATGATGTACTCTCTTACAGTGATCGCTAATCGTGGCAGGGGCGGGACCCACAAGGTGACTCTTGAAATGTTCCATGCCTTTCACCTGCACGACCGTGGAGCCTTTTCGACGCTGTTGTATGCTCGCAATCTTCTGCAAGAGTACGTTGTCGACGCATGGACCATGATCGAACAAGACAGAGCCAACTGGCAGCGTCATAATCAGGACAAGCTCCGCGCAGAAGTCTACTCCGGTCTTCAGGACGCACTCATCACCGGTCAAGATCTAAACTCTATCGGGAGACGAACGGTGCTGCCCTCCACGTTCACAGGTGGACCTCGCTGGTGGCAAGCGCGATATCATGATGCGATTGCTCTCTCACGAGAGTATGGCCGTCCAGATCTCTTCATCACCATGACCTGCAACGTCCACTGGCGAGAGATCCAAGACGAACTTTACCCCGGCCAATGCGCTTCCGATCGACCGGACTTGGTTTCCCGCGTATTCTGGCTGAAGCTCGATCACGTCCTCGAGCAGCTGACGAAGCGTCATGTGATGGGCCATGTAGTTGCTCATTGCTATTCGGTCGAGTTTCAGAAACGCGGTCTTCCACATTCACACATCCTACTTTTCCTTCATCAAAGCGACAAACTTAACAGTGCGAGGGCGATCGACTCCGCAGTATCTGCCGAGCTTCCCGACATCGAGTTAGAACCCGATCTCCACCGCGCCGTGCTTACACATATGATCCATGGTCCCTGTACATCCAATCAGCCCTGCATGCAGAATCCAACAATGCCTGGGCGTTGTTCTCGGCGGTATCCGCGCCCGATCAGGACCGAGACTGTTGCGGACATAGACGGATATCCCGAGTACCGTCGACGGCCGAACGGTGCTACCGCCCAGAAACGTACCTCTGGCGGCCAAACTGTTACCGTAGACTCCAGCTGGGTCGTTCCATACAACCCCTTTCTTTTACGCACGTTCGACTGCCACATGAATGTCGAAGTCTGCACAGCAATCAGTGCGGTAAAGTACCTGTACAAGTACATTTTCAAGGGCCCAGACCAGGTGACCATTACCACCGACGCTGAAGGCAACGCTACCGTCGACGAGATCACCGATTACCTCAAAGCACGATATGTGTCTCCCTGCGAAGGTCAGTATCCTCTTAGCACTTATGCCGTATGCGTATGCGTATGCGTACGCACCAGCATCATCACTGATAAGTAATCCTTCTGTTCTTTTTAACAGCGGTTGGTCGCATCCTCAACTTCCAGCTCCACGGCCTTCACCCTAGCGTTCATGCCCTGGATATCCATCTCGAGAACCAGCATCAAGTCGTGTTTGATCCCGACGATGAAGACAACGCAGCCGAACGGCTGCAAGCAGCCGAACAAAAGTCCAAACTCCTCGCCTTCTTCGCGCTGTGTACCAGTGACCCCGCAGGAACTGCCGACTTGACATACGCAGCAGTACCAGGTCGATATACCTGGGTAGCACGGACATCACTATGGAAGCGCCGTGCTAACCCCCGTGCTCAAGGACAGCTCGGACGTATCTACTACGCCCCCTTCTCCAGCGGTGAAAAGTACTACCTTCGACGACTGCTTCATATCGTCCTCTGCCCTAAGTCCTTTGCCGACCTGCGTACTTTCAACGGGACCGAGTACCCTACCTTTCGGGACGCATGTGCAGCCCGGGGCCTCATTGACGACGATCAGGAGTGGTACCACTGCCTCCAAGAGGCATCGCAAATTCAGACCGGAGCAGCACTTCGACGTTTGTTCTGCACCATCATTCTTAACCACGAGGTGCAAAGCATTGAGGATCTGTATGAGCACAACAAGGTCGCTCTTGCCGACGACTGCAGAAGGCGACTACTCCGTCGAGGAGTCCCTAACGCCTCTGCAGACCGGGTCCTCTCCCTCTCTCGAGCCCTTCTTCGACAGACTTTGCTGAGGATGCAACCAGACTATGACCTCGCCCACTTTCCCATTCCCGGTCCCGACCCTGACTTCGCGGATGACATCAACGACCTACCAGCCGTTCTCGAGGACGAGCTCTCCTATGATCGACTCGCACAACTCGCATTCGCCCAGCAGGCATACGCATCGCTCAATGACCAGCAGCGGACGGTGTTTGACGACGTCACACGCGCAGTACAGCAAAGGGCCTACTCCTCTTTCTTTCTGGACGGGCCAGGTGGTTCCGGTAAAACCTACGTCGAGAACGCCATCCTTGCCCACGTCCGAGGCCACGAGCAAGTTGCTCTCGCTGTTGCATCTTCGGGTATTGCCGCACTCATGCTCGAAGGAGGCCGCACCGCACACAATCGGTTCAAGATCCCTTTCACCATCCAGAGCGACTCAGTATGCTCTATCAGTGCTCAATCCGCGGATGCTGCTCTCCTGCGCCGCACTGTTCTTATCGTGTGGGACGAGGCACCGATGCAACATCGTCATGTTGTCGAGGCCGTCGACCGCCTACTACGAGACATTCGACAAAACGACCATCCCTTTGGCGGAGTGGTGATGTTGTTCTCCGGCGACTGGAGACAGACCCTACCCATCGTGCGCGGAGGATCCGAAGCCGATGTTCTCTCAGCTTGCCTCCACAAGTCTGCAGTGTGGAACTACATCACCACGCTGAGGCTAACTGCGAATGAGCGACTTCGAGCACAACCATCCTCAACGTCCGAGCAAGTCCGAGCCTTCCTGACTGCGTATAACACCTGGGTCATGAACGTCGGTAACGGAACACAGCAGGTCGATCAGTACAACAACATCAGCATCCCGAATTGGATGCGCATCGAAGATGACGACCCGGCTCCGCTGATCACCTCCATCTACGGGGATATTCCCAATCACATTTACAATCTCGAATCGTACTGGAGCAGGCGAGCCATTCTACATGCTCGAAACGCGGATGTCGACGCCACGAACACGCATGTTCTCTCTCTACTTCCCGGAGAAGTACACGTCGCTCATAGTGCCGACACTGCGATCACCCCAGACGGAGATCAACATCCAGGCTACCCACCGGAGTCTCTAGCAACCATGACACCTGCAGGACTGCCGCCACACCAGTTGATGCTGAAAATTGGCGCTCCGGTGATGCTGATGCGGAACCTAGATCCTCCTCATGGACTGTGCAACGGCACGAGACTCATGATCACAGCCATCCGGCCCAAGGTCATCGAAGCCAAGATCCTGACGGGAGCTGCCAGGCACAAAGGTCAAAGTGTCCTGATCCCCCGCATCCGGAACCGAACCGGAGAAGGCGTCCTTCCCTTCATCCTGGACCGTCTTCAGTTCCCCATCAAGCTATGCTTTGCCATGACCATTAACAAAAGTCAAGGGCAGTCGATCGAGCGCGTCGGAATCGATCTGCGATACTCTACTTTTGCTCATGGCCAACTTTATGTTGCCCTCTCCAGAACTACAGATCCATCTCATGTGCGTTGCCTACTCCCCAAGGGACATTCTTTCACCCCCAACATTGTGTTGAAAGCGGCCCTTGCCCATGCGTCGCGTCGTAACCTTCCGCCCTCTTAGGCCGTAGCTCATCAATGCACTCAATACTGCATCCCTAACTCCATACATAATCTCAAGTCCCAAATCCGGTAACTCATTGCGTTCAACGTTCAATCCATCAAGTCCCAATCCCAGTACCCTACCGCGTTCAAACTTCAACAGTCCAAATTCAATTCACATCTCATTGGAGTGTCCATTGCGCCGGCGTCAAGCACCTATGCAGCACCCTCTTCACTACAAGTGTTTGATTCATGATCGTCCCTTGCGCAATCAGAAGTCCGTGCCCACCCACCCCATTCATCCGCAGTCCTCAACCCGCGCACGCTTCTCTGTTTCGTCCCTACCGTCATTGTCCTCACGATTGCGCTTCCTCATCATCAGCTGGAAGGCTTCCTCCGTCAAGACGTTGGAACCGCTTGGACCAGCTTCGTTCCCGTTTGCGTCCGTGCCTTCCGCTCTTGCAGTGACCGCCACCTTCTTTCCGTCGGAGACCGCCTTCGAGCGTGCCGTCCACGCATTCTTCGCCGTGGTCCCCTGCTTGCCTCCTTCCGCTTGCGTCGGCACATCGACCTCTCGCACCCCGTTCCGCAGCTCTTCAAGGCCAACCACGAGTCGAGCCTCCCCCTCCACCGTCTGCAGTGTCTCCACTGAACCTCGCGCGCCAATGAATTCCCCCATTCCAACCGGCTTATACTTCTCCCATCGCTTCGTGTTGGGAACCAGGTAATGGGTGATCGTAGTCAGCACACCATTCGTCTGCGGATGACGATGCAAAGAAACACAGAACACCTCAAAGTTCATCAGTACTTAGAGACCACGCATTGACTTCAGTCGCTTCACTCACTGTATTGACACGACTCTCCAAAGTAAAAGATCGTGCCTTTGACTCGATCACCTTCCCCGCAGATCGTACCCTCCACGCTTGCTTGAACAGCTGGTTCTCCATGTACTCCTCCGTCTCCACCTCTCCCGGACGCAGTTCGACCCGGCCATCAATGATCTCGAATACCAGCCCATCTTTGTCGAAGCCGACCCAGACGCACATGCTGTAGATTCCGCCGACGATCGGAGCTTCCTCCACTGTCCAGCGCATTCTGAAATCCAACGAGTCCGCTTTGGTTGTGATTGTGCGGCCCGTGACCATAGTTGTGCCGTCCTTCTCGCACACGTCGAAAACCAGAAATCGGTAAGAAGACACGCAGTAGCTATTCTTCGTCGTCAACATTGATGACGTTGCCTTCGCGGTCACAGAGGCTGTTGTCGACGCCGACGCCGACGCACTCGGATTCGTCCCGAGTCCAGTAGACGCGGTCGACGCGGGTTTCTTCTTCGTGTTCCAGGCACTCGACCACTTCGAAGATGCAGACGGTCCTTTGCGCGCCGAACCGAGCTTGGGTTGGTGAGGAACACCGTCCTCAACGAATTGGAGCCGAGCCGTGACGCCACCGTCCAGGGAGGTAATCACTCCGAGGCCTCCTGCAAACGTACCAACCTTCGGCAGCGTATCCTCGCTCTCCGTCGTAAACGTGATCTCGAACGGTATCTTATCCTCCACCTGATCACCCATCATTCAAAAGCAAATACATATCAGTTATCATCCATGCAGCCACCCACCAGAACAATAAGCTCACCATGTACGTCTTCCCTGTAATCGTAAACGACCCACTCCCGCTCGCCGTCACCAGGCCAAATGCGTGCACCTGCATTGGAAGGCTGGAGAAGTGCTTGCCCACGTACTCTTCCTCATCCGCCGGATCTCCAGGCGCCACCTCCACCTCAGCACGGTTCCACACGAGCTCCACTCGCTTTCCCGGTGTAGCCAACTGGAAAACGCCCGAAATCACGCTCCCAGGCACAGGCCGACCTTCGCCCCACCAACCCTTCAGCATCACGTTTCCGATGTCCCCGGAATCCAACAGGCCAACGGACTTGACCCAGGCGAAACCGACCTTTGTATCCACGTTGCCAATTTCATCCACGGGAAACTGGTGGAATACGTCAGCCCAAGTGCTATACGTCGACACCGCCATTGTGTATGTTGACCGGTTCGATGAGACTGAGATCTGCTGAGAAGAGTAATGCAAAGACGTAAAAGGAGAAAAAGGATGAGCGTTATGTGAGCGCAGCGTTCAGAATTGAGCGTACCATCCCTCCTTTCAGCATCCGTAAACTGCCCATTATATACCGACCAGTGGTCAGGCGTCAGCAGCATCCATCACCTTCCCTCTCTGTTCAGCACCCTGCCTCCCCCTTCTCACACCGGAACCCCCTGCTCACTCCCTCGCTCACTCATGACTCGCATCTCACTCCCTTCTCCAACGCAACACCCACAAATTTACCCTGCACCCATGCCCTCCCAACACACAGCAAAACAGAAAAAAAGCATAAGTAATAAGCAGAAACCCACCTGTCCAAGTCACGTTCTGATTCCATTCCCGCTTCGGTTTTACACGTGCCTCCACCGCACTCCGGCGGGCGCCCTTTAGGGCGCCCGCGCCTGTTCCCTTGTTCCTTTCCTAATATCTTCGAATGTCTGTAACCTCCTACGAAAGAGATGCATATGACATTTTACACTTTTCACTCGCATGAACATGATCAACAATATGTATGATCGTTTGGAATGAGATCACGCTTTCGCTTCTGGTTTCGAGGCGTCCGACTCCTCCCCGCGATTGTTCGAGCTGACCACCACCTGCTGGCCGAACCCATTGATAGCAAAAGCACCCAATCCTCATCCAACCCCACGAGCATCACAGCAACGCACAAGCGCACCGCACAAAAAGAACAGCAGGGGCAGTCAGTCGTCACGCGATTCGATCCATCCTCAAGTTAAAGGCTCCGATACAGCAAGCAGCTCAGACACAATTTTTACAGCGCATCGTCCGGGCGACCAACGCAACAACACACAAATAACCCCTGCACGTTACAGCGCAACCTATTCGCAATGTCTGCACGCCGCGCTGTTGACGAGGACTTTGCGCTCAGGGCACTCAGCATGTCTCAGCACATCCTATCTCCCACCTCAAATGCCTCCGTCCGGCCCGATGAGCGCAACGAAGAGGACGATACAGCAGACAAATCTACAACGGTCAGCGAACATCTCTTCATGCTTTCCAAGCGCGCCTCTGACCTGGCGGACACAGCGTTGCGAGCGGAGAAGGAGGTCGAGGTCTGCGAACTGGACTTTGAAGATCGACGCGGGACGGTATCCACGCATGCCGAAGCGCTCGCTGCTGCTCAACGCGCTGCAAACGAGGCGCAGCTTGTCTTGCAGATCCGAAAGTGCGAGTACGAGGATGCAGTTGCTGCTGCGCACCAGGCGCATCTGGAGTACGGAGAATTCTTTCGATCGCAGACAGAACTCATGTTTGCCAGCAAAGCAATTCCGCCTCGCCGGGCACTTACCGCGGCAGGTCCTTCATCAGAGGGATTCACAATAGAAGGATCAAGGCGGGATACTTCTGCAGATACTCTGGAGGGGAGTCAACCTAGCAACAAGAGGCCCAGACTGCTTGAATCTGGCCGCGGATCGGCGACTCGCACAGCCATGCGGCATCGTCCTGAATCCATCAGTTACGACGCGATGCTCACAGGCTCTGAGGCACATAATCGGCAGCAGGCAATCGAAGGACCGGGCGCCAACACGTCCGGCATAGATCCGATGGGATTGTTGACGGATGCTCCTGGAGGTGGAGACACGGACCCACTTGTGATACCGCCAGATCAATCCGTGGGAACCTCGCGCCGTTCAATCGCTGCCCGCTCGAGAAGATCCCGAGGAGTCAATGGTGGAGGAAGCAATGCTAGTTCGGCAGGAGGGGCGGCAGGATCCTCTGGAAGCACCAACGCAGCGGCCAATCCAACCAATGAAGCTCTGCCAACTGCCCCGCCTTACTTCGGCTCGTCATCATCAGCAACTTCATCAACGGGCCTTGCTTCTGCTCCTTCGCGTCCGCCAGGATCACAGGCTGCTTCGCTAGCCCGTCAACTACTCAGAGCGAAGACATCGGCAGGGATACAGAACCTATCGTCCTCTACATCGTCAAGCAAGGAGCCTTAAACTTCCGTTTCAAATTTTTCGAGCTGTAAAAATATCCACACTCTGTGGTATTGTAAAGCGTGATCAGCGGTACACGGCTGCTGCGCTCTGGGGCCCTCACTACGGGCAAGGAATGCAGCAGAGCAGCACGGGTGTGTCTCAATTTCCGCGACCTTTTATTTTTGGGTGAACACCGGATCCGGCTACAGCCGGACACTCAGACCCCGACACCCCGACACCGACTTCCAAATTTTCAATCTTGTCTAAACAAGCCACAAGGCACAAACTCGCTCTAATAAATAACTTGTTGGAGGATCACCCGGTTTCTATGACTTTTAGTAGTTGTCTTCCCAGAACGTCGGAATGAAGGCAATCGAACGTTCTTTCTGACGATGTATGTAACCTATGTGGTCGCAACGGCGTCAAGCTGAAGCGAACGCAACGAATCGAATTACGCCCTCTTCCTACACGTCTGGATCGACGAACGTATGTACATAATCCTGGCCGACCGATGGTCCCACACTTCCACCACTTCCTTTGCGCTCGGCTGTATCCAGGGTGACGAAGAGGGCGCAATCGCGGCGCAAGTAATGACCAAACGTTCGCTATTTCCAACCATCGCGTCCACCTCAGTTCTGAACGTCTGAACATCATATCTTGTCGCTCATTGTTTCCCTCGTTCCTTTCTGTTGACCACAGACAGCATCTCCATCACCTTCTTCCTGACACGCTGAGGATCTCCTCTGAACATTTTATCGCACCTCTACCTCGCAGAACATTTCCAAGAAGCAAACGAAACAAGATGACCGATGGGGAACGTCAGCCACTCCTCGTGTCGAGCTCTTCTCCAAGCGCCCTCGGCCAGAGTACAGCCAAACAGCATGTGAAGGAGGGTCGCAGATTCACTTTCCCTCACTTACCACTTCCGCTTCGAATCGCTATGTGAGCATCAGCTGAACGAATGTAGATTCAGAAGACCCGCTAACAATTTTCTGTCGTATCCGTCCGAACAGCGTCAAACTCGTGGCTGACTTGACCTTACAGGCGGCCGGGGCTGTGCTCTTGGACGTGCTCCGGGCTTGGAACTGCGCCGCATTGTATGAGGAAGACCCTCACAACGTGCGATGGAAGCAACCAGATGGTACGTTGAGCAGGAGTGTGAGATCTCCAGACGTTTTATCATTCACTGAACGATGAAATCTACATCTGGAAACAGCGTGTCACAACCCCGAGGTAGAAATGGCATTTGCAACGTGGTTCAAATACCTCCAGGTCGGCGGAAGTCTTCTTTCGGCCTTTATGATTCCTTTCTACGGAAGATTGATGAAGTTCGGAAGGAAGCCAGTACTCATCTTCGTTCTGCTCGCGGCAACCATATCTCCTACCCTGCCCGGAATACTTCTTCCTGTAAGTGTCCTATGGACCAGAAAACTTCGAATTCGCAGAGTCGTTTACACGCACCTTCTCCCCGTCTTCGATTCTAGTTCTCACCGCCAGTTGGGGAAAATGCTTCTTTCCTGTCAGCCCGAGCTGTCAAAAACATCTTTTCGATCTGCACCGTTCTGGTCGGTCTCACCTCCACCGATTTGCTCCCAACCCTCGTCCTACGGACCATGCTTGTCGACATCTCCAGCCCGAGCGATAGGACGAAAAACTTTACCCTCATGCACACGGCTCTCCTTTTGGGCGGTATCATCGGTCCAGGCCTGGGTGCTGTCGTCTCTTTGGCATCCCCTAACCACCGGGACAACTCGTCTCCAGAACTCCCCACATTCGCCCAGGGCATGCCTTTACCCGGCCGCGGAGTCTTCTACATGACGCTCGGCTTCTATCTGTTCGGAGTCATCTTCACCATCTTCTTCATCCCCGAGACCAAACCAATCGAGAAGACGGAACCAATCAATCGCCCTTCTGCTTCAGCTCAATCTTCGAATCCGGAGAGTATCTCTGGTGTTATCAAGGGTACGATTACCTCTCTCAAAGTCTTGCTGCCCGCAAAACATAACACGGCTGGGGTGGACGCTCCCAACGAAAATAACGGCAGCAACAGTGATACATTCACACCGCGGCAAAAATCCGACTGGAGAGTCACCATGGTGGCGACGACATGGGCGCTTTTCTTTTTCAGCACCGTTACGTTTGGATTGTTCGCTGTGTTTGCGGGCTATCGGTGGAAGCTGACAGGCGGACAGGTGAGTCCTCTAAAGAGAACGTGCATAATACCATCTAGCCGCTTGCCATCTCACCCTCTCTTCTCTTTCTTTCCTCCTCTTTCAGCTGTCGACCATGGTATCGATTCTCAACATCATTCGGGCGCTTGGTTTAATTTTTGCTCTGCCTCACATCGTCAAGTTGTTCGAGCGTACGACTCGCCGCCCTCTGAGCTTCAGGGCTTGACATTAGACGAGCTCAAGGACATGGATCGCGCCTTCAAGGACAACACCGCCACAGCCTCCGGCCAAGAGCGAGAGCACGGAAGTGACGGCGACATTACGGAGCAGAGCCGATTTGCACTTCTCCGATGGCGCACAACTATTGATCTTCGACTCACTAGAGTCGGGCTGGGTGCTGACGCGGTAGCATGGTTGCTCATCACAGTCGCAGCTGCGTCTTCAAGTCCGGCTCTGGCAGGCACGTCTTTAGCAGGCGCCGGAATTTGTCTCGTCGCTGCACCCATCGTCATCCCCGCCTTCTCGGCCGCGGCGGTGTCCATCGTAACGATGGTTCTTAATTCAGGTGAGAACTTGAGGAAGGCAGAAGTGTTCTGATTCATTCCGTGCTCACCATCCCCTGCCCCCCTTCGGCACTGTGCTGACCCACCTATAGAAGCTGTCCCCTCCTGGTTGGCAGCACTCTCTTTGATTGAAGGTCTTTCCGGCTTCGTGGCACCTTTGATCTCTTTCACGATCTATCAACTCACGTTAGCGACCATCCCCTGGATAATTTTCCTTATCACGGCAGGTCTCCTAATCTTGGCGCTCACCCTCACCAGCTCAGTTCATGCTTAGAATTTGATTATGTATACCAGGCGTACAATATATAGAATGAATTACAAGAGTCCTCGCTCTGGTGTCTCAACTTTCCTGATCGCGCGTTGTTCGTTGAGAATGGCTCGCAGAAGTTCGTAAGACATGGGTGATGAGCTCCACAGGCTCCCCCAAAATGTTTGAAGAGAAAGATCAATTGCTTGATGAAGTGATGATCACACCCAAAATGTTTGAAGAGAAAGATCAATTGCTTGATGAAGTGATGATCACAAAGGATTCGAGTCAAGGTTGAGGTTAATGAATGTGAGGAAAAGTCGACTGGTCGTTAAAAGTTGATTGCAAGTGGTGGTGTCGTCGTCTACGGGGAAACGTCGATTGCAGCCAGTGCCAGAGTCCGAATGGTTTGCGAAGCGAGGTTCACGGGAGAGATCCTGATGTCCTCGCGCCGGGCTGCGCCCACGAGACGGAGTAGGCCCATCGAGTTACCGCCCGCCTCCAAGAATGGAGTGTCGATATCAATGCTCTGGGAGGGCTGATCAAGGACTTCCGCCCAGATACAGCACATTCGCTCTACAATCTTCTGCGCATTTGGAGACAGCGACATCACGTCTACAGAGGTAAGAGAAAGGGTCAGTTTTCTATTCCAATGACTGTATCGAAGTTGAAGCTCACCAGTGAAGGGTCCAGACGTGACGGGGACAAGCTTCGCGGAGACACTGATCTGTTCCAGAGTCATTTTGCCGCCAGTGGCCACAATCCAGTCGAGAACCTCACCGACGAGATCGACGATGTTCTGTGCTCGGTCTTCTCCAATAAAGTGAGGATCGAAAGCAGCATTGATCGTCAACGCTCCGCTGCCTTGCAGAGTGGCGAAGATATAGAAAGGAGTTGCGTAGCGGTCGTCTGCCTCCGTGGCCTCGGCGCCGATGGCACTAAGGGAGTGCTGTGTCTGCTCGCGCTGTCCTTGATCACCAGGTAAGTTGCGGAACGCCGCCAACACTCGGCAAATCTGCGATGTATTGGCGCCAGAGACTTGTGCGGCGCGATCCATGCCAAAGTGACCATGTTCCGTCACCTCGTCTAGGACTTGCTGCAGCTCGATCAGGGCATGACCGGGAACAGCATCTGAGGAAGCCCGGATACGGTTGATGACTGAGGCGATGGTTGGTCCTACCACATTTTCGATGCCATCGATGGGCAGCGAGCGACCGGACAGCAAGGCACCGAAAGAAACATCCTCCTTTTGGCTGACCTTGGCGAGGGCAACACCCAGAGCGAAGGTGAATACGGTTGAAGGTGCCACACCAATGTCGCGAGCGAATCTGTCAATTGCCGACTTTGAAGCTGCGCTGACGAGAGGACCGCATCGGGGAGTGACGCCGACAGATGCTGACGAGTTGAAGAGATTGACAGCCTCCGCACCATCCAGGTAATTGGCCCAGAAGTCTGTTGTTTCCTTGCTAGGTCTTCCCGCGACGTACATGGCCGCCTTGGTGAAGCCGAGGTACGCCGGCACATCTTCGGACGAGTCGGCACTAACAAGGCGAGCCAATTGCTGCTCGAGAAGCGTTCGCGTCCAGGCGTCAATCAGAGAGTGATGGAGATTCATGACCAGGCGAGCACTAGTTGGGCCATGGATGAGGGTGAAATGCTGAATGGAGCGAGTGCTCTTGACCCAAGTAGGCTCTTCCACCGCTGAGCGAACTGCAGCATCCATCTGTTCTTGGTCCTCGCACGAGATGAATTTGACGACTTGCTCGACGTACTTGGGAGGGAGAAGTACGACCTGGAGGAGGTCGTGCCCGTGGTCTGGAATGAGGAGGGTTCGAAGGATAGCGTTGGCACTGGAGAGCTCGAATAGCGCTTTCTGCAGCTTGACGGGCTCAACTGTCTTGTTCAGGTGGTGCATCTGCCAGATGACGTAGGCCTTTCCATCGGCACTGCTCATGCTCTCGCTCATCAGCGCCTTCTGGAGGGGAGTGGCGGGCACAACATCTTGCACGAGCTCGAAGTCTATGCCAGCTGTCGGAATGAAGTGGGAGATGCGCCGGAATTCTGCATCGTCAATGTGTTCGAAGATACTCCAGTCGGATGCCGCACGCAGAGGCTTCGTCAGAGCAAGACTGCTCGTCGTGAGGTTGCGCAACTCCTCTCTGATTCGGGTTGCGAGATCCAGGTTGTGCTCATGCTGCAGCTTGTGTCCTCCAAAGCATTGAACGATAAGCTCTTCACCCCGGAAGCCGATTTCGATGCTGAGGGCTGTCGAATGGCAAAGCTCCTCGGACAATTCTGACCAAGTTAAGCCAGCGACGCCGGCAGGCTGGAAGAAAGAGTCATCGGAGCTGCCTTGCTCGAAGCGTCCGTGATAATTGACCACAATTTGAGGAGCGAAGACAGTGCCGGCTGTGGCGCGCTGCTGCAGCAATCCATACTCGATTCCGCCCTTAGTCATTCGGTGCCGCGAATCCTTTACGAAGCGCACAGATTCTGGTCCGGAGCCAGGGTTGTTGTCACCGAAGACGATCGGGTACATACTTGTGTGCCATCCCACCGTCCGTGAGGTGTCCACGTCGACACCCCAAGGATGCCGTCCATGCGTTTCGATACCAATTGTAACAGTGTCTTGACCAGACTGTTCTCGAACAGCCTGTCCGACAGCTGCGACCATGACATCGAGAGCCTCTGCCTGAACTTGATGCAGAGCAGTGCTGAACAGTGCTGCCGTGGTTTCAGCTTCCAGGCGAGCTTCTGAGTGACGGTACTTGTCCGTTCTTTGGGTATCGAAAGTCCTGTTTCCTGCTTCGATGGCAGCGCGGGTGGGTACGCCTGGAATAAGATCCCAGTCCGCATCCCACTCAAGCGCATCGCCGAACCGATAGAGCTCGTCCGTCCAGTGCTTGAACGGCGCGGATCGCATCGGTAAGGACTCAGAAGTCGTGAGCAGTGTCTCCATGTCTTGAAGGATGATTCGCCAGGAGACCAAATCGACGACCAGGTGGTGCAAAGTCATAAACAAAACCTGCCGGGTCCGATTCGAGTTTTTGTCGAGTTCCTTAGTCTCGACGAGTGCAAATGTCCCCAACCTGCCGGTCTCGATGTCTTGTGCCCCGATTAGCTCAGCAAGGTCCTTGTTGGCCTCTGAAAGTGATGATGGCCTGAGAGAAACGACTTCGATAGATCTCTGGTTGCTGTTGGCGTTTTCGACCGTCACTTGCCACTGGCCACCCACTGAGGTCGGACGAATGAAACGTGTGCGAAGAATATCATGATGTTCCAACAGCTCATCAACAGCTCGTTCGATGTCGGGTAACTCTTTGGCATCGCGTAGTGCAAAGGTCATGGTCTGGTTGTAGTGCGAGATGACTTCCTTTCGCATTGTGCCGTTGTTGCGGAAGAAAGCGTCCATGATGGGATTCATGTGAAGCTCGCCTACTCGCTGCTGTTGCGAAAACTCGATGACGTTCGTAGACCCGCTGACTTGAGAGGCTGCAGCTGCTTGTGAACGAATGCTGGCCTTGTTGGAGACGTCGCTGGGCCTCAAATGCAATCCAGAGGACCTGCACAAGCTCATCAAACGGATGGAGCTGATCGAGTCTCCTCCGACACGGTAGAAGGAGTCGTCGATGCCGATTGCGGCCTCGTCAAGCTGGAGCACCTTGGCCCAGAGAGCACGAAGCTTGGTCTGCGTCTCATTCTCCGGCTCCGCCTTGGCAGCACCATCCTCACCGGCAGCAGCAGTCTGACTGAAGGCAGCCTGCTCGGTCCAGTCCAGCTCCGAGATGGTGGCTCGAAGTCGGCGCTCGTCGAGCTTTCCGTTCTGGGTGATGGGCAGCGCGCCGACGCGGACGAGCAGGAACGGAAGCATGTACGACGGCAGCTTGCTCTCCATCGTCGCCCAGAGCTGGTTGGCCAGCTCGGTGTCGAGAGTGCGAGGACTGAGCTCGTCCTCACCGTCGGCTCCCTTGTCGTCGTCGCCGTGGAGGACAACAAAGCCAACAAGGCGGTCGACCTCGTCGGCAAGCTTCATCTTGAGGACACTCGCCTGTCGAATTTGCTTGTCAGTCGAGATCGTAGCCTCGATCTCGCCAGTTTCGATACGAAGTCCGCGAATCTTGACCTGGCCGTCGATGCGTCCGAGGCACTCGAACAGGCCATCGCCATGAAGGCGACCAAGATCACCAGTGCGGAACATGCGTCCACCCTCGACGAATGGGTCGGAGACGAACTTGGCTCGAGTCTTCTCCTCGTCGTTGAGGTAGCCACGGCCGACTTGCGGACCTCCGATGCACAACTCGCCAACGCCACCCGCGGGAACCATTTCATTGGCGTCTTCACGCAAAACATAGATTCGGCAGGCTCCGAAAGGACGTCCCACTGGAACAAAGGGAGTCTCTTCCAGCTCGCCTTGGCGGAAGACATGATGAATGCCCTCAATGGTGGCCTCCGTCGGACCGTACCCGTTTTCGACCTGGTAGGTATGTGACAGGCGACGTGCGAGATGGTGCTCGACAGCTTCACCGCCGAGGAGTATGCGGCGCATCCACGAGGAATTCTGAGTCTCGTCGCCCTCTACCAGGTTCTGAGCCACGGACGGCGTCAAGAACACAGTATCTGCTGCGGCCGTGTCCATCACCGTTTTGACGTCCGAGACGATCTGAGTCGTTGGCCATACGCAAAGGCAGCCACCGCGTACGAGGACACCGAACGTGTCACTGACGGAGGGATCGAACGTCAACGAGGGGAAACTGAGACGCCTGGAAGTGTGGGAAGCAGCGCCTTGCCCTTCGGAGGCTGCAAGGAAAGCGACGATCTGAGCATGCTCAATCATAACACCCTTTGGCTTGCCTGGAGATAAGTAGTAAACAATCAGTATATGGAGACATACGCAAAGTGGCAGGATACTCACCCGTCGATCCGGACGTGAAAATGCAGTAAGCTAAGTCCTCGCGCGAAGGTCGAGGCAGCTCATCGTCTACATTGACATAGCCGCTCGCGAGTTCTTGTATCGTAGTCGGCTGAGCGCCGCACCAGTCGCTCTCGACCTCCCGAAGTTCCGAGTCTACGATCACAAACTTCGGTCGTGTTTGTTCCAGGATATCGATCCTGCGCTGCTGAGGGTGGCTCGGGTCCAGCGGGACGTAAGCAGCGCCGGCTTGTAGCACTGCGAGTATTGCTACATAAGCATCCGTGGACTTGTTGAGGCAAACTGGAACGAGCGACCCAGGTCCGATTCCTTTGCCATGAAGCCGAAGAGCCGCCTTCCTGGAACGCTTCTCCAGCGACTCATATGTAAGGAATACGTTCAGGTTATCCTGAATGGCAATTTTCTTCGGAGTTCTCTGCGCTTGCTTGATGAAAAGATCGTGGAGTCGCTCGTCCGTGATTCCTGTGATCACAATCTGTTTCAGTATGAGCTAATCAAGCAGCACGATACATCTGACTGACCTTCAACGGGAGTAGCCCTGACCGCGCAGTCCAGGTAATGCTTTACCTGTTCGCAGTTCGGTTTAACAAGTACTGAAATGGAGTCATCCCGGCATTGTGCTGTGGTCAGCGCTGCAAAAATATCGCGCACAGATTCGACCAGCATTTGTGCATCGACTTTTCGAATGATCGAGGTGTCGGCCAACGCAGTGACCACGAAGGCCCCATTGGCATCTGGACCCGCGCTAACAGAAAGAGCGGCGCTGACTCGGTCATCGCCGTCCTGCTTTACAGAAAGCATTTGGGAGGCAGCTCCTGCAGTTGCATCCGAAGCGTCAGAGCCTCCGCTGCGGTACTCGGCCACGATTTGGGCGATAGCTGAAGCATCGACCTTTGCAACATCGCTGATGGCTTTGAGCCCGACATAACCGGCCTCGTTGATGGAGTCCAGGTTCGTCTGAAGGGCATCCAGCGCGGATCCCAGAGAAGTTTGGCGACAGCTTTGAATGCGACACAGGGTAGTGCTGATGCAGGGACCGACGGTGTTCTCGATTCCGTCGATGGCCAACGAGCGACCTGTCAGAATCAGTCCAAATGCAACATCGTCATTGTCTGCAAAGGTTCCGAGCGCTAGTGCCAGAGCGAGTAGGAATAAGGTCGAAGGGCTTGTGTGAAGCCGGTCCCGAATTCCGCTTGCTGAGGTGAGCTTGATACCTGTGGCAATGACCTTGGCCTGCGGGAGGGTCTTGCTCAAAGCTGATGCGGCAAGCGGTACCGCTGTGGCTTCTTGCAGATATCTTTGCCAGAAGTCTCTGTCTTGTTGTTGGTCTCGTTCGGTCAAGTAAGTCGACACCTTTGCGAAGGGAGCGGCTGCCGGAAGGTGCTTGATGCCCTCCGTGATTGAGCTTGCGCTGTAAAGGCTTTGCAGTTGGTCGATGATGAGAGACATCGACCATCCGTCGACAGCAGCGTGATGAGCAATCCAAGCGATCTTTACCGCTGTTGGTGTCTTGATGATTTCGATATGAACTGGTTTGCCAGATGGTCGGCCGAAGCTTTTAGAGGTGAGGAGATTTTGGATGTACGCCGCTGAGGTCTCATCGTCTGTAAATTGAGGTCCGACCTTGACAACGTCGACGTAGGCTGGCTTTATCACCACTTGAATTGGACCAAGACTTGAATCCATAAGGAACCGCGTCCGCAGCATCGAGTGGCGGGTAACAATCGCTTTCCAGGCCTCTGCGAGCTTTTCAACACTGGCATCAGCATCGAGAGTCAAAGTCTGGAAGGAGGTGACGTCGTGTAAATGGTCAATCTGTGCTCAAGACCAACATAGTTTGGAATTGTACTCACCTGCCAGGTGACATATGCATCTCCGTGCTCGCTGCGGTATGTCTCAGCAATCAGGCCTTGCTGCATAGGTGTGGTCGTAGCGACGTCTTCGACGGTGTGCCATTCAAGACCCATACAGCTGTCGATATCATCCACGATACGTTCGAAGGTGTCCGCATCAACTTGAGGGAAAGCTGAAAGATCTGCGGCAGTTGCCATCGGAGGCGAGACCATGCTGCACCGCTCGACGAGGGCTTCGAGGCGCTTAGCGATCAATCGCTCGAAACCCAAAGATTTGGCATCACTTGGTCCCAGGATAGCCACTTCGAATCCTTCTGCAGTTCCCGAAAGCTCAACGAACAGCTTCTGGCCCATCTTGATGGTGCCCGCCGAGTTCTCGTAATCCACACCGGCTTCAGAGAAGGGAGAGAAGAAGGACTTGCCGCCGCTGACGCTCTGGAACTTGCCGTGGTAGTTGACCACGATCGGCACATCAAACACAGTGGCTGGAGGAGACATGCCGAACCGACGCGAGATGCCATCTTGCAGGCCGAAATTTTGGGTGCGACGACGGGAATCCTTGGCTTGGCAGACTACTGGAAGTAAGGATTCAGAAATCTGGTCGCGCCGCAGCGGCAGGGTTTGAAGTGACGTGAACCATCCGATCGTTCGGCTAACGTCGTGATCTGTCTCAACGGGATGTCTCCCGTGCGTCTCAACAGCGACATCACCATCGATCTCTGAGACGTCTCTTGCGACACTCATGACAGCAGCGACCATGAGATCAAGTGGCTCGCAAGAGAAGGCGTCCAAAGCACGGCCGAAAAGTGCTTCTGTGACAGCTTTGCTCAAGTGCGTTCGACCGAGGAATTGGTGTCGTCCTGTGAAGCGCTCCTGTTTGCGCTGTGGTGTCCTGGAGATTGCTGCATTCTGGTCTGAACGAGCCGTTGTGCGCAGAGCCTCGACCCATTTCTTGAATGGCATGGAACGGGGTCCGAGAGCAGTCTCTTTACGGTCGAGTAGGCCCTCGAGATCCTCGAGGAGAACACGCCAAGAAACGAAGTCGACAACGAGATGGTGGAGGGTGAAGAAGAGCACCTGGCCCGACCTCACTCCTTCGTTGCTGGATGCCCATGAGCTGACATCGAACAGTCCAACCGCACCATTGCGGCCGGCGCTAATGTCGAGAGAGCGAACGAGCTGGTCGAGTTCTGAAGAGAGCTCGGCCGCCGAGCTTGTCTTCTTCTCCGTGAACGAGATGGCCTGAGAAGGTGCCTCGTACATCTCGATGGTTTGAGACCAGCTCTGAGCCCCGCTCGCCTCTGCTTGCTGACTGTACTTGGCTCGCAGCAGATCGTGGTGTTCGACGATACGCTGGATTGCCGTCTGCACTGCGTCTCCGGATACACGCTCTCGTACATCGAGCAGCATGCTTTGGTTGAAGTGAGATAGCTCCGAGATCGGTTGGTCGCCATTATGAGCGAAGAAGTCGTACTGAATTGGTGACAACGGGACCATGCCAGTAGCGTCTTCTGCTTTGTATTCGACCGCGCGGACCACACCCGAACCAGCGCTGGCCAGAGCACGGTCGGCCTGGGATCGGATGGTCGAGGTGTTGTTGAGATCCGAGATACGCAGCTCGAAGCCAGCCTCGCGGCAGAGAACAAGCAGCCGGATCGCCGAGATCGAGTCTCCTCCGACACGGTAGAAGGAGTCGTCGATGCCGATTGCGGCCTCGTCAAGCTGGAGCACCTTGGCCCAGAGAGCACGAAGCTTGGTCTGCGTCTCATTCTCCGGCTCCGCCTTGACAGCACCATCCTCACCGGCAGCAGCGGTCTGACTGAAGGCAGCCTGCTCGGTCCAGTCCAGCTCCGAGATGGTGGCTCGAAGTCGGCGCTCGTCGAGCTTTCCGTTCTGAGTGATGGGCAGCGCGCCGACGCGGACGAGCAGGAACGGAAGCATGTACGACGGCAGCTTGCTCTCCATCGTCGCCCAGAGCTGGTTGGCCAGCTCGGTGTCGAGAGTGCGAGGACTGAGCTCGTCCTCACCGTCGGCTCCCTTGTCGTCGTCGCCGTGGAGGACAACAAAGCCAACAAGGCGGTCGACCTCGTCGGCAAGCTTCATCTTGAGGACTTTGGATTTCACCGTCGTCCCGTTTGACATAATGGCAGACTCGATCTCACCAGTCTCGATTCGAAGTCCACGAATTTTGACTTGACCATCGATGCGGCCAAGACAATCTATGAGGCCGTCTTCGCGCCACATCGCATAGTCTCCAGTACGGAACATCCTCCCACCATCCACGAAAGGATCCCGCACGAACTTCGAGTCAGTCTTGACCGGATCGCCTAGGTATCCGGTTGCAACTTGAGGTCCACCAATGCAGAGTTCGCCTACGCAGCCGATTCCAACCAATTTTTCGGAATCCGGCGCAAGTACGTAAAGACGATTCGCACCAACTGGTCGGCCGATCGGAACTCCAAAGGCGCCGCTGCCAAATCTGGTGGGATCGTAAACGACGTTGCAGTTCTCAACTGATGCTTCTGTTGGGCCATACGCATTGAGAGTCTTGCAAATAAGAGAGAGTCGTGCGCCGAGATCTGCCTTGACCGGTTCGCCACCCAAGGAACAGGACATCACCCACGATAGACCGTCTTCTGGCGCCGTCGTGATCAACATCTCCGAGACGGATGCAGTTAGGCATAGAGTAGTAGCCAAGGATGATTCCGCAGCAGCCGCAAGATTCGTAAGCATCGAAGCTTGGGATGCGATGCAGAGGCAGCCTCCGTTCGTTAAAGATCCCATGATGTCCGAGACTGACGTGTCGAAGGAGATCGACGAAAAGTTGAGGCGTCGGCCATGCACCGGTACATCACTTTGACACTCGGCTGAGAGCAGGTAAGGCACAATTTGGTTGTGATCAACGACCACGCCTTTTGGCAGACCGGTAGATCCGGATGTGAAAATGATGTAAGCTGGATCGCCTTGGACGAGATCGGTTTTCGAGACACCGAAGTCAGAGGCAGCGGTCCGAGACTGGAGAATCTCCCCATTTGCTTCGAGTTGCAGAACTGTGCGACCATCCTTAGGCCAGCCCGGCTGGGACTTAGAGTCCACTAGGACCACTGAAGCTTGGCACTTGTCTGCGATATAGGACTTGCGCGTTTCTGGATGGGAAGGGTCGATAGGGACGTATGCGGCGCCGGCCTTCAGAATCGCCACCATAGCCACCATGACCTCGATAGATTTCTCGAAGGATATCGGAACCAACGCGCGCGGCTTGACTCCGTTAGCCTGGAGGGCCTGACAGACCATCGTTGACCGCTCAGACACCTCCTCATACGTGATGAATCGTTCCATGTTCTCGACGAGCGCGATCTTCTTTGGGTAAGCCCTGGCTTTGGCTTCAATAAGGTCGTGGACTGTAGGCAGGACGGCTATGGGCAAATTGTTCAGTTTTCTGTTCGTGCCAGCGACAGCCACGTTCATGTAAAATGCGTTACTCACCGAGATCAGCATCAAGCTTCAGCGGCTTTCCACTTGGCGCGAATTCAAGCAGCTCTTCTTGCTCATGTGAATTGACCATAGAGAGGCTTGCTACCGACTGAGATGACTCAGCAGCCACGAGATGGTCGACGAGAGTGGCGATGTGCTGAACAAGACGGCTGATCTGCTTTTTCGTGAAGTGACACGAGTGCGCCTCAGCGGAGACGTGCATCGTGCCGTCAGGGCGAAGCGAGCCAGTCAGGGTCAGGGCGGTGCTTCCCATATCGAGCACTTCGTTGAGCACATCGTCCCGGCTGTATGCCAGATCTTGATCCAGCTCAGTAGTGAAGGAGGTAGTGTCACCTGGGATGGAATCGAACTCGACTAGGGTGCGGGCGATAGAAGCAGCGTCTATGTCTGCCAACCGTCCAGCTTCCGCGAGTCCAATATGCCCATTCTCGTTCAAATGGTCGAGTTGACCTTGAACGCCCTCGAGCAAGCTACCCACCGCTTCGGAGTCCTGGAGTTGCTGTCGGAATATGGTCGTGTTAATGCAAGGGCCTGCCGTTCTTTCGATGTTCCTGACAGGTAGAGTTCGACCCGAGAGAATTAGGCCAAACGCGATATCATCGCAATTGAGCATACCTTGGAGGGCCAGGGAGATGGATGCAAGGAACATTGCCGAGGGTGCGACGCCGATCTGTCTCGAAAGCTTCGCGACATCGGTTTGACTTTCAGTGAAGGCAGATACTCGAACTGTGCGTTCCGGTACCGCGACCTGCGGGAGCTGCAGCGAAGCGGCGCCAGCCAGGTAAGACTTCCAGAGCTCCTGGTCGGCAGTTTCCGTCTGCTGGTGCAGGTAGCGAGCGATCGGCGCGAAAGGTGGGTTTGACTCGGTCACGCCCCACGCCTCTTCAGCATAGTACCTTTTCCACCATCCCTCGAGGAGTGACATGGTCCAGCCGTCATAGAGCGCGTGGTGAATGATCCAGATAAGAAGCGAACCGTCACTGGGTGTGGTCAAAATTTCGCAGTGGAATGGCCGACTCATCGGGTGACCGAGCGTCGAATCCGCCATAAGTTTCTTGGCGTGACTGCGCATCTGTGCTTTGTTCTTGAACAGTGTGACCTCAGGGAGATCACCCTGCGGGATCACGAATTGAATGATTCCGAGATCAGAATCAGTGAAGAAGAGGGTCCGAAGGATGGGCGTACTCTTTACGAGTTGCTTCATGGCGCGGTGAAGTCGGTGAGCGTCTGTCCCTCCGCCGAAGGAGAGAGCCTGTCTCAACACATATGATGTGGAGTTGCCGTGCTGAAGTGTTTCGGAAATCAGACCTCGTTGAAGAGGTGTGGTTGGGCCAACATCGATAACGTCGGCTTGGGAAAACGGGAGATTTGCGGCAATGGAACGAACCAGCCTACTGCGCACCTCATCTTCGATCCATGAAGAGACTGACAGGTTCTGCACGGAAAGCGCGGCCTTGTCACCCGTGCTTACACGGTCGGCCTGGGATCGGATGGTCGAGGTGTTGTTGAGATCCGAGATACGCAGCTCGAAGCCAGCCTCGCGGCAGAGAACAAGCAGCCGGATCGCCGAGATCGAGTCTCCTCCGACACGGTAGAAGGAGTCGTCGATGCCGATTGCGGCCTCGTCAAGCTGGAGCACCTTGGCCCAGAGAGCACGAAGCTTGGTCTGCGTCTCATTCTCCGGCTCCGCCTTGACAGCACCATCCTCACCGGCAGCAGCGGTCTGACTGAAGGCAGCCTGCTCGGTCCAGTCCAGCTCCGAGATGGTGGCTCGAAGTCGGCGCTCGTCGAGCTTTCCGTTCTGAGTGATGGGCAGCGCGCCGACGCGGACGAGCAGGAACGGAAGCATGTACGACGGCAGCTTGCTCTCCATCGTCGCCCAGAGCTGGTTGGCCAGCTCGGTGTCGAGAGTGCGAGGACTGAGCTCGTCCTCACCGTCGGCTCCCTTGTCGTCGTCGCCGTGGAGGACAACAAAGCCAACAAGGCGGTCGACCTCGTCGGCAAGCTTCATCTTGAGGACACTCGCCTGTCGAATTTGCTTGTCAGTCGAGATCGTAGCCTCGATCTCGCCAGTTTCGATACGAAGTCCGCGAATCTTGACCTGGCCGTCGATGCGTCCGAGGCACTCGAACAGGCCATCGCCATGAAGGCGACCAAGATCACCAGTGCGGAACATGCGTCCACCCTCGACGAATGGGTCGGAGACGAACTTGGCTCGAGTCTTCTCCTCGTCGTTGAGGTAGCCTCGAGCCACTTGCGGACCTCCGATGCAGAGCTCTCCAATTGCGCCTACGGGAAGTACCTTCTCCGACCCAGGCTCGAGAACGTAAAGGCGGTTGCGGCCCCGAGGTGTGCCGATCGGAACAGACGCAAGCGCACCACCGTCGAGAATCGCTGTTGCACTGTCGCCTAGGTTGGCGACCTCCACAGCAGCCTCGGTAGGACCATAAGCGTTCCAAATCGTGGCCAGTGACTTCAACTCTTGACAGAGGTCAGGCTTCACACCTTCACCAGCCAAGATGAGTGACTGCAGCCAGTGGAGCTGCGGATCAGCCGCATGAGGCCGCAGATGTGCAGCCACAGAGCTGGTGAGACAAACACCTGTGGCCAGCTTAGCGTCCAGCTGGCCTGCCAGGTCGGCGAGAAGCCGATCGGTCCGAACCAGAACGACACAGGTTCCTGTGGCCAGACTGCCGAGTAGGTCAGGGACACTGCCGTCGAACGCGATCGAGGCGAAATTCATCTGCCGGCCGAAAGCAGGCTCGTGCGGAATACCGAATTGAGCGGTCAGGTAGGCGACAACCTGAGCATGCTCAAGCATCACACCCTTTGGCGTGCCCGTCGAGCCAGATGTGAAGATCAGATATGCCAGGTCCGTCGGGCACACCTCGCGTCGCTCGTAGGAGCCTATCTCACCGCCGACTGCTTCGATTCCCTCCATTGCGGCCGAGAACAAGATGGGCTTGGCAGGAGCCGGTGGAGTCCAGGACTCAGTACACTCATCGCTCATGAGAACCACTTCGGCAGCGACAGCCTTCACGATGCCATCCTTCCGCGCCTGAGGGTGAGCGGGATCCAGCGGAACGTATGCGGCGCCTGATTTGAGGATGCCAAACAGGCCGACCAGCATGGCCGAAGACTTGAAGAAGCACATCGGCACAATGGATCCAGCACCGACGCCAAGGGCACGAAGACTGGCAGCCACCCGCTCAGCACGCTGGTTCAGCTGCTCAAAGGTGAGGAATTCGTCGCCTTCACATTGAATCGCGATCTTGCGGGGTGTGCGCTCGACTTGTGCTTCGATAAGCTGATGCAAGAGCTCAGGACCTGTACGAGGTTTAAAGAGCGTCAGTCTATGATTTCAGGAAGTGGGCTGCACCAGGAGAAGGGAAAGTAAGGAAATAAAAGCTTACCTGCGATGTCCTCAGGTAGATTGTCTGCCTCGGGTGCGACCGACCATTCCATGATTGCGTCGAATTGAGCGTCGTCGACGACATCCAGCTGCTGGAGGCTTTCCTTGCAGCTAGTCCGGTCCATCCAGGCCAAAATGTTGCTGACGTGATTCACCAGCCACTTGGCATCTTGCTCAGACATGATGGAGGCGTCTGTGGTGGCACTGATGCGGAGACCGCCAGAAGGATCTGGCCCTCCGCTCACCATCAATGGCGCGTTGGCGCGATCGTCACCGACCAAGTCAGTGTCTGCAAAGATATCGGTGCTGACACTGGCGACTTCGTCTCCTGCGCTGGTGGGAAGGTTTCTGTACTCGGCCAACGCGTTGACGATAGCTGCTGCGTCAACGTGTGCAGCACTTGAGAGGTCGTTCAATCCGAGGTATCCGCGCTCATGAACCTCGTCAAGATTTACTTGGAGCTCCATCAGGGAGTGTTGTACTGTTTGAGCGTCCTTCAGCATTGCACGGCATATGGTGGTGTTGATGCATGGGCCAATGACCTTTTCAATGCCCGCAATCGGAAGCGTGCGACCGGAAAGAAGGAGACCGAAGCTGATGTCGTCCTGGTCTGTGAGAAGTCGAAGACCGACGGCCAAAGCAAATAGGAAGAGAGTCGAAGGCGGAATTCGCATGCGCTTAGCAAGACTTGTGAGATCCACCTGGCCCAGGTGGGTGGTGTTGATGGGTTGCCGCTCTCGATCGCCCCGAGCTCCATTCAGGAGTTGAAGCGGTTCTGCTCCGGATAGGTATGTTGCCCAGAAAGCACGGTCGGCAGCGTGGTCACGAGCGGCCAGATATCGGGCTACTTGAGAAAAGGCTGGCTGCGGTCCAGAGACCAAGGAGCACTTCTTCGCAGCATATATGGTCGCAATTCGTTCGCGAGCAACCGACATCGACCAAGCGTCAATCAAAGCATGATGTGCCGTCCAGACCAATCTCACTGCGCCTGAGCCACTGCACAAGATACTGACGTGCAATGGGCAGGTCTGAGGGTGGCCCCACTCGCTGCTCTGGGCCAAGGCTTCAGCCTCGGCATCGAGGGCATGCTCTTCCGAAACCTCCACGACTGCAGAGACTAGGACCTCGGCGATGCTCTCGTCTGCCACAATCTGGATGACTCCGAGAACCGAGTCGAAGGCGAATCGGGTTCGGAAAATCGGGGTTTCCTTGATGACCTGGATGACGGCCTGTCGGAGCCGAGCGGCATCGACACCACTTTGGAAGCGAGTGATCTGCCAAGTCACGTACGCTGCACCATCACTACTTTGCAGAGTCTCAGCAATGAGACCGCGCTGAAGTGGTGATGCCGGGGCGACATCTTGGACGTCGGCGGTGGTCAAGTGGACTTCCGGAAGGACCTTCTCGGTAAGGCGATCGAGACCGCTGTCATCGAGCCAGTCGAAGAGGGTCAGCTTGGAAGCGGGGAAGAAAGTTTTGAAGAGGAGTTCACAGCTGTGAGAAGGACAGACAGAGCTTCCACGATGTTGGCCGCAAAGTCGGTGAGGGACTCGCACGTCGACTGGAACTCGATATCGTCCCGACCGAAAATTGAAATGTGCAGCTTCTCGGAACCACTGATCTCGACACTGACCCTGTTCCGAGATCCCAAGTGGGAGTTGATGTTGTCCCATTGAAGCCCTTCAACTTCGACACGGCCAAAGTATGCTTGAGCTGAGCTCTGACCTCGACCGTGGAAGTTGACGACAACAGGAACATCGAAGAGTCCGGAGTCTGCAGTCTCAGTGCCGAATCGCTGGAGCATCCCGAATTCGATTCCACTGAGCTTCGTCTTGCGGCGCGCATCGACCACAGATGTAAGGCATCGCAGCCCTGCCTGAGATGCATCGATCTTTGCCATGATAGGGAAGATTGAAGTGAACCATCCTTGGGTCCGCGAGATATCCAGAGCATCGTCCCAAGTGTGGCGACCGTGTGTCTCCACGCCAACCACAACCTTTTCCTGGCCAGCACGTTTGGAGAGAGCCATCATGACAGCAGCAGTCATGAGGTCGACAGGTTCGGCATCAACATGCTTCAGGACATCGCCGAACAGCTTGGTGGTGCTCTGCGCATCGAGCTCAGCAGTGCTGATGATACCTTGCGTAGCTGCCTTGCCGGCCGCGGGAGTGAACACAGCCGGCACCGTGCTGAGCTCAGCTCTGCTAGGAAGACCGACCACTTGGTCCCAGGCTTGCGCCCAGTTGATCGAACCCGCTCTAGCCTGCATGGCCTCGACCCATTTCTTGAATGGCATGGAACGGGGTCCGAGAGCAGTCTCTTTACGGTCGAGTAGGCCCTCGAGATCCTCGAGGAGAACACGCCAAGAAACGAAGTCGACAACGAGATGGTGGAGGGTGAAGAAGAGCACCTGGCCCGACCTCACTCCTTCGTTGCTGGATGCCCATGAGCTGACATCGAACAGTCCAACCGCACCATTGCGGCCGGCGCTAATGTCGAGAGAGCGAACGAGCTGGTCGAGTTCTGAAGAGAGCTCGGCCGCCGAGCTTGTCTTCTTCTCCGTGAACGAGATGGCCTGAGAAGGTGCCTCGTACATCTCGATGGTTTGAGACCAGCTCTGAGCCCCGCTCGCCTCTGCTTGCTGACTGTACTTGGCTCGCAGCAGATCGTGGTGTTCGACGATACGCTGGATTGCCGTCTGCACTGCGTCTCCGGATACACGCTCTCGTACATCGAGCAGCATGCTTTGGTTGAAGTGAGATAGCTCCGAGATCGGTTGGTCGCCATTATGAGCGAAGAAGTCGTACTGAATTGGTGACAACGGGACCATGCCAGTAGCGTCTTCTGCTTTGTATTCGACCGCGCGGACCACACCCGAACCAGCGCTGGCCAGAGCACGGTCGGCCTGGGATCGGATGGTCGAGGTGTTGTTGAGATCCGAGATACGCAGCTCGAAGCCAGCCTCGCGGCAGAGAACAAGCAGCCGGATCGCCGAGATCGAGTCTCCTCCGACACGGTAGAAGGAGTCGTCGATGCCGATTGCGGCCTCGTCAAGCTGGAGCACCTTGGCCCAGAGAGCACGAAGCTTGGTCTGCGTCTCATTCTCCGGCTCCGCCTTGGCAGCACCATCCTCACCGGCAGCAGCAGTCTGACTGAAGGCAGCCTGCTCGGTCCAGTCCAGCTCCGAGATGGTGGCTCGAAGTCGGCGCTCGTCGAGCTTTCCGTTCTGGGTGATGGGCAGCGCGCCGACGCGGACGAGCAGGAACGGAAGCATGTACGACGGCAGCTTGCTCTCCATCGTCGCCCAGAGCTGGTTGGCCAGCTCGGTGTCGAGAGTGCGAGGACTGAGCTCGTCCTCACCGTCGGCTCCCTTGTCGTCATCGCCGTGGAGGACAACAAAGCCAACAAGGCGGTCGACCTCGTCGGCCAGCTGCATCTTGAGGACCTTGGCCTGATCAACAGTCTGGTCTGCTGCGATTGCTGCTTCGATCTCCCCAGTCTCGATTCGAAGACCGCGAATCTTGACCTGGCCGTCGATGCGTCCGAGGCACTCGAACAGGCCATCGCCATGAAGGCGACCAAGATCACCAGTGCGGAAAATTCGGCCATCTTTACGGAAAGGGTCAGGCACGAACTTGGCGTTTGTCTTTGCTGCATCATTAAGATAGCCGCGACCAACCTGTGGTCCTCCGATGCAGATTTCACCAACAGCACCGATAGGCAGAAGCTCGTCCGTGTCGGGCTTGACAATGTATATAAGAGATTGGCCCATGGGCCGACCGATTGATACGAATGTCGAAGCGGAATCGCCGTAAGATGTGACGTTGAAATCTCCGTACGTGCCTTGGACCGTGGCCTCGGTGGGACCGTAGACGTTGCTGAGACGGACGGAGGCCGTGAATGCTCGCTGTAACTCCAACGTACAGGCCTCGCCACCCAGATAGAGCGTGTCTAACCAGGTACTCATACTTGGTCGAAGCTGTGCCTGCATTGCGAGCGCAACCGAAGGTGTCATGAACAGGCTACGCGTGATAGACCTCTGCAGAACTTCGTCGAGATTGGTGTGCAGATCGCTTTGGTGAGAAATGTTGAGACAGCCTCCGCGCACAAGGCATCCCCAAATGTCGCCGACCGAGACGTCGAAAGTGATCGGAGGGAAGCTGAGACGGCGTCCAAAGCGGGTCTCGTGACCCATCCCTTGGTTAGCTGCGATATAGGACGATACGGAGCTGTGCTCGATCATGACACCCTTGGGCACACCGGTAGATCCCGATGTAAAGAGGACGTAAGCCAAGGCGCTCGCGGGCACTTGAGCGGGGTTGAGAGTAGCCGTCTGCGCTGTTCCGTCGGCAAGTAGTTCTGAAACGCTAGCCGTCACCCAAGAGCCCTCGGGAAGGTCTGAGTGCAAGGGATTATCGGCCAGGACGAGGGGAGCGGAGAGTTGTTCCAGGATCAGAACTTTCCGCGCCCGTGGCTGCGCTGGGTCGATTGGCGCGTACGCTGCCCCGGTCTTCAGGACTGCGAGCATGGAGATGACCATGTCCATAGAACGATGAAGACAGACCGGAACAACTGAGCCAAATGACACTCCCCGACGTTGCAAAGCGAGGGCTAGGACATCGGATAACCTGCCGAGTTGCTCGTAAGTGAGGAACTTGTCGTTCTCGAATTGGAGCGCAATCTTCTTGGGCGTCTCTCGGATTTGAGCATTGACAAGCTCGTGTAGCGAAGGCAGATCATCTGGGAGACGAAATTGATCAGATGTCAGATTTTGCCGTCTCCTGGGTAGACTCTTTGAACAGAACTCACCAATCTTGTGGTCCAACTTAAGATGCGTAAGATCAGGTCGCTGAAGCTCTGCGCTTTGTCCGCAGAGGGAAAGAACATGTTGAAGCTCGGGTGCTCGAAGTAAAGACAGCTTGCTGCAAGGAATGGCAGCAGCATGATCGGCAAGGTGTTCGAGTATGGAAGCGATGTGCCGGATAAGGGAGGACGCATTCTGCAGCGCCAGAACGCGTTCGTCAACGGTGGCTGCGATCTGAAGACCACCACCGGCTCCCGGAGAGGCGCTGAGGAAGAGCCAGCTATTCATGAGTGAACCACTTTCATCCAAGCCGCTCTGTGCCGTGGTGGCATTGTTTCGACTATCAGTTTGATCGGAAGGATCAACCAGATTGTTGAACTCTGCAAGAACGGTACTGATGGCGGCGGAGTTAGACGAAGCGCTCCGACCGATCTCAGGGAGTCCGATGTATCCGCGCTCGTTGATCTCGTCCAGGTCGGCTTGCAGCTGCTGCAGTGCGGTCGCCGCGCTCTGGGTTTGCTGCAGTCGAACGCGGCAGATGGCCGTGTTGATGCAAGGCCCGATCACTCGGGCGATATCGTCGACAGGGAGGGTACGACCCGAGAGGATCAGACCGAATGAGATGTCGTCCGAGTCTGCAAACAAGCCAAGGGCAGTGGCAAGAGCGAAGAGGAACACCGTAGATGGCGGAACAGCACACGCCCGAGCGACGGAGCTGAGATCGCACTTGGTGGTGTGGGTGATTGTCTTCTGAGCATTCACGTCCGGCGGCGGTGGGCCCGATGTGGATCCAGACGCAAGACGGACAGGCTCGGCATCAGCCAAGTACGTCTTCCAGAAGTTGAGATCGTCCTCGTTGTCTCGGCCGGCAAGGTACCGCGACACGTTCGTGAAAGGAACGTCGACACCGATCGTCGAAATCGGCTTCTCTCCGTCAGCATCGTAAAGCTGACGCCATTCTTGTTCCATGACAGAGAATGACCAGCCATCGTGGAGGGCATGGTGGGAGAACCATACCATCGAGGTCGCCTCACCCTGAGCTGAGATGATCTGGATATGAAGTGGGCTCGTCTGAGGTCGTCCCCACCGCTGGTCTTGAGAGACAGCTGTCGCTCGTGCCTTGACCTCAGAGGCACTGGTGCAGTATTCCACGGCGGGAACCAGCTCCTCACCGACCTGCTCTTTCAACACAACTTGCACGACGCCAAGAATCGGGTCGAGTGCGAAGCGAGTGCGCATGATGGAGCGTGAGCCGACCAGCTGCACCAGAGAGCGGCGGAGGCGCTCTGCGTCCATATCGCTGCCGAAGCTTGTGATCTTCCAGGTCACGTAGGCGTCGCCTCCGTCACTGCGCAATGTCTCGGAGATCAGACCGCGTTGGAGAGGTGTAGCCGGTGCGACATCGCTAATTGAATCCCAGGATAGGCCGATGCCGGGAACCACGTTGTCCTTGAGTCTTTGGACAGTCTCCTCGTCGAAGGAGTCAAAGGGGGCGTACTGGGTCGTCGTTCCGGGTGCCGATATCACATCGTCGCTCAAGGCACGTGCTGCTTGAGACCGGATGGTCGAGGTGTTGTTGAGATCCGAGATACGCAGCTCGAAGCCAGCCTCGCGGCAGAGAACAAGCAGCCGGATCGCCGAGATCGAGTCTCCTCCGACACGGTAGAAGGAGTCGTCGATGCCGATTGCGGCCTCGTCAAGCTGGAGCACCTTGGCCCAGAGAGCACGAAGCTTGGTCTGCGTCTCATTCTCCGGCTCCGCCTTGGCAGCACCATCCTCACCGGCAGCAGCAGTCTGACTGAAGGCAGCCTGCTCGGTCCAGTCCAGCTCCGAGATGGTGGCTCGAAGTCGGCGCTCGTCGAGCTTTCCGTTCTGGGTGATGGGCAGCGCGCCGACGCGGACGAGCAGGAACGGAAGCATGTACGACGGCAGCTTGCTCTCCATCGTCGCCCAGAGCTGGTTGGCCAGCTCGGTGTCGAGAGTGCGAGGACTGAGCTCGTCCTCACCGTCGGCTCCCTTGTCGTCATCGCCGTGGAGGACAACAAAGCCAACAAGGCGGTCGACCTCGTCGGCAAGCTGCATCTTGAGGACCTTGGCCTGATCAACAGTCTGGTCTGCTGCGATTGCTGCTTCGATCTCCCCAGTCTCGATTCGAAGACCGCGAATCTTGACCTGGCCGTCGATGCGTCCGAGGCACTCGAACAGGCCATCGCCATGAAGGCGACCAAGATCACCAGTGCGGAACATGCGTCCACCCTCGACGAATGGGTCGGAGACGAACTTGGCTCGAGTCTTCTCCTCGTCGTTGAGGTAGCCTCGAGCCACTTGCGGACCTCCGATGCAGAGCTCGCCGATTGCGCCCACGGGAAGTAGTTTTGTTGAATCAGGGTGGACAATGTAAACTTTACTCCATCCGGTAGGCTTTCCGATTGGAACATATCCTTGTTGGTACCGACGCTCTGCTTGGAATCGATAGGCCAAAGTTTGAACAGATGCCTCTGTTGGGCCGTACGCATTTTCGAGGGCAACTCGATGGCAAATGCTGTTTCTGAGCTCGGCTTCTACTTTCTCGCCACCCACGAGCAGACTCGCTGTCCATGGCAAGGATACGTCCTTGTGAGAAGAAGCCAATGGTGCAGCAAAGGTAGGCGTCAGGAGTAGGTTGGTAACCATGAGTTCGGTTAAGCCGCTGTCCAAGTCCTGAAGAAGATCCGCTGTGGATGTCATGATGAGAGTAGCACCATGCGAAAGGGCTCCGAACATGTCACCGACTGTGGCATCGAAAGCCGTCGATGTGAAGTTGAGGCGGCGTCCGAACGCGGATTCGAAGGCCATTCCTTCCCGGCTCATGATGAAGGACAGGATTTGCCCATGCTCGACCATGACTCCCTTTGGAAGACCTGTCGACCCTGACGTGAAAATGCAGTAAGCAAGCTCGCGACTGAAATCTACATTTGTAGAGCGATCAGAGACCATATCGACATGGGCGTGATCGAGCAGAGACTCAATGTGTACCGCCGAAAGATTGGAGACGTCCACATCACCTGCCGTCCAGGAGTCGTCGACGATGACGACCTTGGCTTTGCACTGTTCAATGATGCGTGCCTTGCGGTCCGCTGGATTGGAGGGGTCCACAGGTGCGTAGGCGGCGCCAGCTTTGAGAGCTGCGAATGTCGCAACAACCAATAAGAGCGACTTGCTCATACAGATAGGTACGATGGCACCAGTACGGATGCCCATGGCCTGTAAAGCAGATGCTGCTTTGTCAGCAGCCTTGTCAAGCGCTGCATATGTCATGAACTGGTCTGATCCATATTGAACAGCGATTTTCTTCGGGTGCCGGGCGACGCGCTGTTCGAAGAGGGCGTGTATCGATGTAGCTGCCCATTCACACGAAGTTAGTGAAGTTTTCCAAATCTCGCTCATTGTCACAAACTCACCTGTAGGAAGGCTTCTGCCGCAGAGAGGACCTTGCGCCATATTCATGATGAAGTTTCGCTGCTCCTCGTCGATCACGTCCAACGCACTCAAGTTGACCTTGGCATCTGTTTCTTGAATCCACTCAACGATTCGGCATGTTTGTCGAACCAGCCATTGTAGATCGCAGGGGGAACAGAAATTGCCTGCAAGTGCTGCTTGAAGCTGGAAGCCTTCCGGTGCGTGCGAAGCACTGAAGACCAGTGGAGCAGGGGCAGATGCAGCCGCGGCGACTTCAGAAGTCGGATGCAAGGCCGCTTGCACTTCTCCATTGGAAAAGGAGCTGATACCATCGAATTCAAAGAGGATCGATCCGATTGCCGAGCTCTTGACATCTGCAGCACGCGAAATATCAGCCAGGCCCACGAAGCCACGCTCATTGATCTCGTCCAGGTCGGCTTGCAGCTGCTGCAGTGCGGTCGCCACGCTCTGGGTTTGCTGCAGTCGAACGCGGCAGATGGCCGTGTTGATGCAAGGCCCGATCACTCGGGCGATATCGTCGACAGGGAGGGTACGACCCGAGAGGATCAGACCGAATGAGATGTCGTCCGAGTCTGCAAACAAGCCAAGGGCAGTGGCAAGAGCGAAGAGGAACACCGTAGATGGCGGAACAGCACACGCCCGAGCGACGGAGCTGAGATCGCACTTGGTGGTGTGGGTGATTGTCTTCTGAGCATTCGCGTCCGGCGGCGGTGGGCCCGATGTGGATCCAGACGCAAGACGGACAGGCTCGGCATCAGCCAAGTACGTCTTCCAGAAGTTGAGATCGTCCTCGTTGTCTCGGCCGGCAAGGTACCGCGACACGTTCGTGAAAGGAACGTCGACACCGATCGTCGAAATCGGCTTCTCTCCGTCAGCATCGTAAAGCTGACGCCATTCTTGTTCCATGACAGAGAATGACCAGCCATCGTGGAGGGCATGGTGGGAGAACCATACCATCGAGGTCGCCTCACCCTGAGCTGAGATGATCTGGATATGAAGTGGGCTCGTCTGAGGTCGTCCCCACCGCTGGTCTTGAGAGACAGCTGTCGCTCGTGCCTTGACCTCAGAGGCACTGGTGCAGTATTCCACGGCGGGAACCAGCTCCTCACCGACCTGCTCTTTCAACACAACTTGCACGACGCCAAGAATCGGGTCGAGTGCGAAGCGAGTGCGCATGATGGAGCGTGAGCCGACCAGCTGCACCAGAGAGCGGCGGAGGCGCTCTGCGTCCATATCGCTGCCGAAGCTTGTGATCTTCCAGGTCACGTAGGCGTCGCCTCCGTCACTGCGCAATGTCTCGGAGATCAGACCGCGTTGGAGAGGTGTAGCCGGTGCGACATCGCTAATTGAATCCCAGGATAGGCCGATGCCGGGAACCACGTTGTCCTTGAGTCTTTGGACAGTCTCCTCGTCGAAGGAGTCAAAGGGGGCGTACTGGGTCGTCGTTCCGGGTGCCGATATCACATCGTCGCTCAAGGCACGTGCTGCTTGAGACCGGATGGTCGAGGTGTTGTTGAGATCCGAGATACGCAGCTCGAAGCCAGCCTCGCGGCAGAGAACAAGCAGCCGGATCGCCGAGATCGAGTCTCCTCCGACACGGTAGAAGGAGTCGTCGATGCCGATTGCGGCCTCGTCAAGCTGGAGCACCTTGGCCCAGAGAGCACGAAGCTTGGTCTGCGTCTCGTTCTCCGGCTGTGTAGCGCGGTTACCGTTCCCTTCCATCGCAATCTGGCTAAACTTCGCCTGCTGCTCGAAACTGAGCGTTTCGATCAGGGTTCGAAGTTGGCGATCATCGATCTTCCCGTTTGGAGTTATAGGTACGAAGTTAACCTGGACCAAGAGGAACGGCAGCATATAGGCCGGAACGACCGTCTCCAGGTGCGACCATGCGATGTTTGCTAATTCAGCATTCATAGCAGAGCTGCTGAGCGTTTGTCCTCCTTGCTCGTCGGTGGGTACATGTACGAAAGCAATGAGTCGATCGATCCCGTCGGCCAAATCCATCTTGAGGACACGAGCATGTTTGATAGCCTCGATTTCGAGCAGCCCTGACTCCACCTCACCAGTCTCAATCCGCAGACCACGGATCTTGACTTGGCCATCTGCACGACCGACACATTCGAAAAGACCATTTCCGTGCAATCGGCCCAGGTCGCCTGTGCGGTATAGGATCGTTCCAGATTCGTAAGGATTTTCGATGTACTTGGCATTCGTTTTGACGGAGTCGTTCAGGTAGCCCTTTGTCACCTGCGGGCCGCCAACACAGATTTCGCCTACTGCTCCAATCGGCCGAAGCTTGGTGCTTTCGGTATCAACGATGTAAATACGGGTCCTTCCGTGTGGCCAGCCGATCGGAACATATTGGTGCGCATCGAGTTGGTGGCATGAGCTGGCGTTGGCGGGTTCAAATTGCGTACAATCGATGGTCGTCTCTGTAGGGCCATATACCGCTTGAACGGTACAAAATTGTGCCATCGCTCGGCAAGTATCCGATCCAAATCGCTCGCCACCGACGAAGATTGTCTGCAGGTAGCGATCTGCACCAGACTCGAGCTGCTGACGGAAGAGTCCACCTATGGAAGGAGTCACAAAGATGCTTGAAGCACACGATCCTTGCAGCGTTTCTCCAAGCTCGGACTGCAAAGATGCAGATGAAGCAAGACAGAGGCATGCACCGCTTGTCAATGCGGACCTGAGAAGGAAAAAAAGTCAGTGTTTGGCCAAAACAATCACTAAAAATTTCCGAGAGTTGCTCACCAAGTATCAGCTGCTGAGACATCGAAAGCGACGGATGGGAAATTCAAACGACGGCCCCATGCCGTTTCCCGAGCGATGCCTTGCCTACTAGTGAAGTAAGCACAGGCGTTGTCGTGACCGAACATGACACCCTTTGGAAGACCTGTTGTTCCAGAGGTGAAAATCAAGATTGCGATCTCACCGAAGCCAGGATCTTCCACGGCCACGTCACTCGCATTCAACAAGTCTTCAACGGTCATGACGGCTTTGGCAGCATCGAGGAATGGATCGGAGGAAGGGTCCTCGACGAGCATAAGCGGGCAAGCGGTCTGGGTGACGATTCGCTCCCTTCTTGTCCATGGGTGAGAAGGCTCCATCGGAACATAGGCTGCTCCGGCCTTCAGCGTTGCTAGCATGCTGATGATAAGTGCCGGTGACTTGTGGATATTGAGCGGGATCATGTCGCCGGCACGAACACCGTTTGCAATGAGGACTCTTGAGGCGTGTGTCGCCTTCATGTCCAGGTCTTCGTAAGTCATGAAATGTGTCGTCCCGAATTGGACCGCGATTTTCTTCGGGCGTCGAGCCACCTGACGTTCGAAGAGGCCGTGCAAAGTTGATCCTGCTGCTTCCTTCTGTGCCTCTGCCGAAGACTGGTAGCGCTCTGGACTGGCACTAAGTTCCATGATACGATCGAGTTGGGTTCCATGAACGATGTCCAGCTCTGCCAAGGTTGCGTCTTCCTGGCTGCTAGCGATCCAATCCATGATAGAAACCACGTTGTGCAGAAGCCATTCCGCATCATCGGAGATGATGAAGCTTGAAAGAAAGTCAGCTGAGACACTGATTCGACCGCCATCAGCAGGCCGTCCGGTCACTGATAGAGGAATGGAAGCAGCGCCGCCAGCTGAAGTCGAGGACAGAATGTCGTCCTTTGGGCTCAGATTGTCAAAAGCACCGAGAATATGCGTGATACTGGTGCCTTTGGCGCGAGAGACACGCGAAATATCAGCCAGGCCCACGAAGCCACGCTCATTGATCTCGTCCAGGTCGGCTTGCAGCTGCTGCAGTGCGGTCGCCGCGCTCTGGGTTTGCTGCAGTCGAACGCGGCAGATGGCCGTGTTGATGCAAGGCCCGATCACTCGGGCGATATCGTCGACAGGGAGGGTACGACCCGAGAGGATCAGACCGAATGAGATGTCGTCCGAGTCTGCAAACAAGCCAAGGGCAGTGGCAAGAGCGAAGAGGAACACCGTAGATGGCGGAACAGCACACGCCCGAGCGACGGAGCTGAGATCGCACTTGGTGGTGTGGGTGATTGTCTTCTGAGCATTCACGTCCGGCGGCGGTGGGCCCGATGTGGATCCAGACGCAAGACGGACAGGCTCGGCATCAGCCAAGTACGTCTTCCAGAAGTTGAGATCGTCCTCGTTGTCTCGGCCGGCAAGGTACCGCGACACGTTCGTGAAAGGAACGTCGACACCGATCGTCGAAATCGGCTTCTCTCCGTCAGCATCGTAAAGCTGACGCCATTCTTGTTCCATGACAGAGAATGACCAGCCATCGTGGAGGGCATGGTGG
Source organism: Tilletia indica (assembly GCA_001689995.1). Taxonomy (NCBI): domain Eukaryota; kingdom Fungi; phylum Basidiomycota; class Exobasidiomycetes; order Tilletiales; family Tilletiaceae; genus Tilletia; species Tilletia indica. The sequence goes on from MAPW01000029.1 coordinate 253,795, forward strand.
GAGAACCATACCATCGAGGTCGCCTCACCCTGAGCTGAGATGATCTGGATATGAAGTGGGCTCGTCTGAGGTCGTCCCCACCGCTGGTCTTGAGAGACAGCTGTCGCTCGTGCCTTGACCTCAGAGGCACTGGTGCAGTATTCCACGGCGGGAACCAGCTCCTCACCGACCTGCTCTTTCAACACAACTTGCACGACGCCAAGAATCGGGTCGAGTGCGAAGCGAGTGCGCATGATGGAGCGTGAGCCGACCAGCTGCACCAGAGAGCGGCGGAGGCGCTCTGCGTCCATATCGCTGCCGAAGCTTGTGATCTTCCAGGTCACGTAGGCGTCGCCTCCGTCACTGCGCAATGTCTCGGAGATCAGACCGCGTTGGAGAGGTGTAGCCGGTGCGACATCGCTAATTGAATCCCAGGATAGGCCGATGCCGGGAACCACGTTGTCCTTGAGTCTTTGGACAGTCTCCTCGTCGAAGGAGTCAAAGGGGGCGTACTGGGTCGTCGTTCCGGGTGCCGATATCACATCGTCGCTCAAGGCACGTGCTGCTTGAGACCGGATGGTCGAGGTGTTGTTGAGATCCGAGATACGCAGCTCGAAGCCAGCCTCGCGGCAGAGAACAAGCAGCCGGATCGCCGAGATCGAGTCTCCTCCGACACGGTAGAAGGAGTCGTCGATGCCGATTGCGGCCTCGTCAAGCTGGAGCACCTTGGCCCAGAGAGCACGAAGCTTGGTCTGCGTCTCATTCTCCGGCTCCGCCTTGGCAGCACCATCCTCACCGGCAGCAGCAGTCTGACTGAAGGCAGCCTGCTCGGTCCAGTCCAGCTCCGAGATGGTGGCTCGAAGTCGGCGCTCGTCGAGCTTTCCGTTCTGGGTGATGGGCAGCGCGCCGACGCGGACGAGCAGGAACGGAAGCATGTACGACGGCAGCTTGCTCTCCATCGTCGCCCAGAGCTGGTTGGCCAGCTCGGTGTCGAGAGTGCGAGGACTGAGCTCGTCCTCACCGTCGGCTCCCTTGTCGTCATCGCCGTGGAGGACAACAAAGCCAACAAGGCGGTCGACCTCGTCGGAAAGCTGCATCTTGAGGACCTTGGCCTGATCAACAGTCTGGTCTGCTGCGATTGCTGCTTCGATCTCCCCAGTCTCAATTCGAAGACCGCGAATCTTGACCTGACCGTCGATGCGTCCCACGCATTCAAACTTAGCATCGCCATGAAGGCGACCAAGATCACCAGTGCGGAACATGCGACCGCCCTCGACGAATGGATCAGATACGAACTTGGCGTTGGTCTTCTCTTCATCCTTCAAGTACCCTGCCCCTACCTGAGGGCCACCGATGCAGATTTCACCTATGGCGCCAATGGGTTGAATCTCTGTGCTGCCAGGCTTGACGACATAGATGCGACATGTTCCTATTGTTCGGCCAAGAGGAAGGTACGTGTCTTTTTGATCCTTCGCGAAGTGGTACGAGGTAGCCGTGACGACCGTCTCGGTGGGGCCGTACACGTTTTCGACAGAGAAAAATGGCAAAAGGGCATCGCGAAGAACGGGGGAATATCCTTCGCCGCCGAGCATCAGATGACAAAGCCAACTCGGTTGCTGCTTGCCGGTGAGCATTTGGGCCACGGCCGGTGTGATGAAGACACGATTCGCCATGCCATCGTCCAGTGCTTGACTAAAGTTGGTCAGCATCTTGGGTACGTTCGCAAGATAGCTGGTCCCTCCGTTTGCCAAAGCCCCGAAAATGTCACCGATGCTAGCATCAAAAGCCGTCGAAGAGAGATGAAGGCGACGACTTGTAGCAGGTTCCATAGACATGCTTTCCTTCGCACCAATGTATGCCGAAACTTGACTGTGTCGGATCATGACACCTTTCGGTGTTCCTGTAGATCCGGATGTGAAGATGATGTAGGCCAGATCTTCTGGAGTTGCGTTTCCGGGACAGGTAGGCGCAGTGTTGGAAGGAAGTAGCTCTTTGTCTGCTCGCAGAACTTTGAATCCTTCTTCAAGCCAAGGATCATTAACCGCCTGGCCAGAGGTGATAACAATGGTGGCATCGACTTGCTTGGAGATGAAGAGTTTCCGTGCCCAAGGATTGGCCGGGTCGAGTGGGACGAAAGCTGCGCCCGCCTTCAGGACAGCGACAATGTAAGCGAACTGGATACTGCATTTTTCCATGCAGACTGGGACTATTGAGCCGGAGCCGATGCCTTGCGATTGAAGGTGAGAAGCAATCAGGCTTGCCCGGCGATCGAGGTCCTCGTATGTCATGAAGTCGTCCGATTCAAATTGAACAGCAATCTTCTTGGGAGAAATCTTGGCCTGAATCTCCACGAACTCGTGCAGAAGATCTAAGGTCTAGTGTCAGTACTAGCTGGATCAAAAATCTTGGGCGCTGCAATACTCACGAGTCGAGTTTTTCTGGTTGGATAAGGTTTGAGAGGGAGCAGCAGCACATTCCATGATCAAATCGAATTCTTCCGTGTCCACAATGCTCATGGAGGACAGCTTCTGCTTGGCCCCTGTCTCTGCAATCCATGAAGCTACCTTGCTGACATGTTTGGCCAGCCACATTGCGTCGGGTTCCGGAAGTACCTTTGCATCCGCCGTGATGTTAACGCGTAGCTTGCCGGAGGCGCTTGGTCCACCGCTGATGAAGAGAGGCGCAGTAACGCGGTCATCGCCGGTAACATCTGCACTGTGGAACGCGTCTTTGTCGTCCGAGTCAGGAACCGACGCAGGTAGGTTACGGTATTCCGCAAGTGCGTTAGCGATCGCACCGGCGTCTACTCCGGCAGCGTTTGCGATGTCAACCAGTCCAAGGTATCCGCGCTCGTTGATGTCGTCAAGATGAGCTTGGAACTCTTGGAGAGATTCCCTGGTCGTTTTGTCCTCCTTCAGGAGTACGCGACACAATGTCGTATTGATACACGGGCCAATGATATTCTCAATACCAGAGACCGGCAACGTCCGACCAGTGAGAAGCAGCCCAAAGCTGACGTCTTCTTGATCTGTAATGAGTTGAAGAGCGACAGCAAGAGAGTAAAGGAAGATGGTTGAAGGGGCAATGTTGAGCTCCTTGGCGATCCCGTGCAGCTCTACCGTGCCGGTGTAGCTGGCCTCGATCTGTTGACGATTCTTGGCCTGCGAGGTGTAGTGGGCGCCGGCAAGCATCTGGAGCCTCTCTGCTCCATTTAAGTAATTTTGCCAGAAAGAGCGATCCTCTTCGTGGTTCCTAGACTCTAAGTATTTGCCGACCTCGGCGAACCCATAGCTGTGGGGGGTTGTTGCCAGGGGTTTGTCGTCCAAAATTGCGTTGTAGACGTTGCGAAGGCGAGCATTGATCAGTTGCATTGACCAAGCGTCGTTGAGGGCATGATGCGCCGTCCAGACCAATCTTACTGCGCCTGAGCCACTGTACAAGATACTGACGTGCAATGGGCAGGTCTGAGGGTGGCCCCACTCGCTGCTCTGGGCCAAGGCTTCAGCCTCGGCATCGAGGGCATGCTCTTCCGAAACCTCCACGACTGCAGAGACTAGGACCTCGGCGATGCTCTCGTCTGCCACAATCTGGATGACTCCGAGAACCGAGTCGAAGGCGAATCGGGTTCGGAAAATCGGGGTTTCCTTGATGACCTGGATGACGGCCTGTCGGAGCCGAGCGGCATCGACACCACTTTGGAAGCGAGTGATCTGCCAAGTCACGTACGCTGCACCATCACTACTTTGCAGAGTCTCAGCAATGAGACCGCGCTGAAGTGGTGATGCCGGGGCGACATCTTGGACGTCGGCGGTGGTCAAGTGGACTTCCGGAAGGACCTTCTCGGTAAGGCGATCGAGACCGTTGTCATCGAGCCAGTCGAAGAGGGTCAGCTTGGAAGCGGGGAAAAATGCATCCGACCGAATCGTTGCCTCATTGATAATGTCGTGCAGCGCAGCCGATACATCAGATGCCAGTGCATCCAGTGGGGCGCTGGAGGACGTCCAGACGAGGTTCTGAGGGCCGAAGACATTGATACCCAGTTTGGTTTCACTCAGAGAGAGCTCAACACTCAGGCGATGATCGGAGCCGATCGCCGAAGAGGTACCAGTCCAGCTAGCTTTCGTGAGCGAAGCTGTTTGGAAGTAAGCTCCGTTCGACAATTGCTGGAATCGGCCGTGGAAGTTGACGACAACAGGAACATCGAAGAGTCCGGAGTCTGCAGTCTCAGTGCCGAATCGCTGGAGCATCCCGAATTCGATTCCACTGAGCTTCGTCTTGCGGCGCGCATCGACCACAGATGTAAGGCATCGCAGCCCTGCCTGAGATGCATCGATCTTTGCCATGATAGGGAAGATTGAAGTGAACCATCCTTGGGTCCGCGAGATATCCAGAGCATCGTCCCAAGTGTGGCGACCGTGTGTCTCCACGCCAACCACAACCTTTTCCTGGCCAGCACGTTTGGAGAGAGCCATCATGACAGCAGCAGTCATGAGGTCGACAGGTTCGGCATCAACATGCTTCAGGACATCGCCGAACAGCTTGGTGGTGCTCTGCGCATCGAGCTCAGCAGTGCTGATGATACCTTGCGTAGCTGCCTTGCCGGCCGCGGGAGTGAACACAGCCGGCACCGTGCTGAGCTCAGCTCTGCTAGGAAGACCGACCACTTGGTCCCAGGCTTGCGCCCAGTTGATCGAACCCGCTCTAGCCTGCATGGCCTCGACCCATTTCTTGAATGGCATGGAACGGGGTCCGAGAGCAGTCTCTTTACGGTCGAGTAGGCCCTCGAGATCCTCGAGGAGAACACGCCAAGAAACGAAGTCGACAACGAGATGGTGGAGGGTGAAGAAGAGCACCTGGCCCGACCTCACTCCTTCGTTGCTGGATGCCCATGAGCTGACATCGAACAGTCCAACCGCACCATTGCGGCCGGCGCTAATGTCGAGAGAGCGAACGAGCTGGTCGAGTTCTGAAGAGAGCTCGGCCGCCGAGCTTGTCTTCTTCTCCGTGAACGAGATGGCCTGAGAAGGTGCCTCGTACATCTCGATAGTTTGAGACCAGCTCTGAGCCCCGCTCGCCTCTGCTTGCTGACTGTACTTGGCTCGCAGCAGATCGTGGTGTTCGACGATACGCTGGATTGCCGTCTGCACTGCGTCTCCGGATACACGCTCTCGTACATCGAGCAGCATGCTTTGGTTGAAGTGAGATAGCTCCGAGATCGGTTGGTCGCCATTATGAGCGAAGAAGTCGTACTGAATTGGTGACAACGGGACCATGCCAGTAGCGTCTTCTGCTTTGTATTCGACCGCGCGGACCACACCCGAACCAGCGCTGGCCAGAGCACGGTCGGCCTGGGATCGGATGGTCGAGGTGTTGTTGAGATCCGAGATACGCAGCTCGAAGCCAGCCTCGCGGCAGAGAACAAGCAGCCGGATCGCCGAGATCGAGTCTCCTCCGACACGGTAGAAGGAGTCGTCGATGCCGATTGCGGCCTCGTCAAGCTGGAGCACCTTGGCCCAGAGAGCACGAAGCTTGGTCTGCGTCTCATTCTCCGGCTCCGCCTTGACAGCACCATCCTCACCGGCAGCAGCAGTCTGACTGAAGGCAGCCTGCTCGGTCCAGTCCAGCTCCGAGATGGTGGCTCGAAGTCGGCGCTCGTCGAGCTTTCCGTTCTGAGTGATGGGCAGCGCGCCGACGCGGACGAGCAGGAACGGAAGCATGTACGACGGCAGCTTGCTCTCCATCGTCGCCCAGAGCTGGTTGGCCAGCTCGGTGTCGAGAGTGCGAGGACTGAGCTCGTCCTCACCGTCGGCTCCCTTGTCGTCGTCGCCGTGGAGGACAACAAAGCCAACAAGGCGGTCGACCTCGTCGGCAAGCTTCATCTTGAGGACACTCGCCTGTCGAATTTGCTTGTCAGTCGAGATCGTAGCCTCGATCTCGCCAGTTTCGATACGAAGTCCGCGAATCTTGACCTGGCCGTCGATGCGTCCGAGGCACTCGAACAGGCCATCGCCATGAAGGCGACCAAGATCACCAGTGCGGAACATGCGTCCACCCTCGACGAATGGGTCGGAGACGAACTTGGCTCGAGTCTTCTCCTCGTCGTTGAGGTAGCCTCGAGCCACTTGCGGACCTCCGATGCAGAGCTCTCCAATTGCGCCTACGGGAAGTACCTTCTCCGACCCAGGCTCGAGAACGTAAAGGCGGTTGCGGCCCCGAGGTGTGCCGATCGGAACAGACGCAAGCGCACCACCGTCGAGAATCGCTGTTGCACTGTCGCCTAGGTTGGCGACCTCCACAGCAGCCTCGGTAGGACCATAAGCGTTCCAAATCGTGGCCAGTGACTTCAACTCTTGACAGAGGTCAGGCTTCACACCTTCACCAGCCAAGATGAGTGACTGCAGCCAGTGGAGCTGCGGATCAGCCGCATGAGGCCGCAGATGTGCAGCCACAGAGCTGGTGAGACAAACACCTGTGGCCAGCTTAGCGTCCAGCTGGCCTGCCAGGTCGGCGAGAAGCCGATCGGTCCGAACCAGAACGACACAGGTTCCTGTGGCCAGACTGCCGAGTAGGTCAGGGACACTGCCGTCGAACGCGATCGAGGCGAAATTCATCTGCCGGCCGAAAGCAGGCTCGTGCGGAATACCGAATTGAGCGGTCAGGTAGGCGACAACCTGAGCATGCTCAAGCATCACACCCTTTGGCGTGCCCGTCGAGCCAGATGTGAAGATCAGATATGCCAGGTCCGTCGGGCACACCTCGCGTCGCTCGTAGGAGCCTATCTCACCGCCGACTGCTTCGATTCCCTCCATTGCGGCCGAGAACAAGATGGGCTTGGCAGGAGCCGGTGGAGTCCAGGACTCAGTACACTCATCGCTCATGAGAACCACTTCGGCAGCGACAGCCTTCACGATGCCATCCTTCCGCGCCTGAGGGTGAGCGGGATCCAGCGGAACGTATGCGGCGCCTGATTTGAGGATGCCAAACAGGCCGACCAGCATGGCCGAAGACTTGAAGAAGCACATCGGCACAATGGATCCAGCACCGACGCCAAGGGCACGAAGACTGGCAGCCACCCGCTCAGCACGCTGGTTCAGCTGCTCAAAGGTGAGGAATTCGTCGCCTTCACATTGAATCGCGATCTTGCGGGGTGTGCGCTCGACTTGTGCTTCGATAAGCTGATGCAAGAGCTCAGGACCTGTACGGGGTTTAAAGAGCGTCAGTCTATGATTTCAGGAAGTGGGCTGCACCAGGAGAAGGGAAAGTAGGGTAATGAAAGCTTACCTGCGATGTCCTCAGGTAGATTGTCTGCCTCGGGTGCGACCGACCATTCCATGATTGCGTCGAATTGAGCGTCGTCGACGACATCCATGGTCTTCAGTCGCTCTTCGCCTTCGGTGTCACATACCCACGAAAGCACGTTGCAGACATGGCGCACCAGCCATCGAGCGTCGACCTCAGAAAGGAAGCATTTGTCAGCTGTGATGCTGACGCGAAGCGCACCGGTGTGGTCGGGACCTCCTGATACCATCAGAGGCGCGCTGACGCGATCCTCTCCGTAGATGTCCATATCGTCGAAGGGGTGCGCTTGAGAGGTGTCTCCTCTTACTGCGTCGGCTTCCTCAGGCAGATTTCGGTACTCCGCCAGAGTGCCTGCGATGGCAGCCGAGTCGACTCGAGCAGCACCCGCAATATCTACCAAACCGACGTAGCCTCGTTCGTTCACCTCGTCGAGATTAGCCTGGAATTGCTGCAATGCTTGACGGACCGACTGCTGATCGTTGAACATGATACGGCAGATGGTCGTGTTGATGCAAGGTCCGATGATGCTTTCGATGCCAGATACAGGCAGCGTACGGCCCGACAGAAGCAGACCAAAGCTGACGTCTTCCTGATCGGTCAAGAGTCGGAGTCCAACGGCCAGTGCGTAGAGGAAGATGGTCGAGGGTGGAACACCAACGTTGCGGGCACAAGTCTCCAGACCGGTGATAACGGATGCTGTCGCCGTAGACTTCTGGCGGACTTCCAGCCCTGCGCTGTTTCGAGATCCAAGTTGTAGTGCTTCAGCTCCAGACATGTACGCCTGCCAGAAGGCAAGATCCTCTTGGGTGTCTCGTTGGTGAAGATGATGCGCAACCCTGGCGAAGGGCGGGCTCGATTTGGCTTGTATAGCGGTTGGGCCTTGCAAGGCTTGTGTGTAGAGCACGCGAAGGCGCTTCTGCATCTCAGTCACTGACCAACCGTCAGTCAATGCGTGATGAGCGATCCAGACCATTCTGACCTCGCTCGAAGAGGCCAAGATGCTGATGTGCAGGGGCGATGTTTGGGGATGGCCCCAGGTATGGCTGTGAGCAACTTGCTCGGCAGCAAAGCCAATGTCTGCCTCCGCCGGTACGCTGACGACAGGTGATACCAGCGCTTCGGCGTGTGACTTGTCTGCAACGATCTGCACAACTCCAAGAAGGGAGTCGAGAGCAAACCGAGTGCGATAGATTGGAGTTTCCTTGACGACTTGAACAACAGCATCTCGAAGGCGTTCCGCGTCGATGCTGTGTTGGAATCGAGTGATCCGCCAGGTTACATAAGCAGACCCATCTGTGCTCTGCATTGTTTCCGCGATTAGCCCACGCTGAAGTGGCGAGGCGGGTGCGACATCTTCGACCTCTTCCCAGTCGAGGCCAACTGAAGGTAGGACGGTAGACATAAGCCGGTTGAGGGAGTGCTCGTCCAGCCAGTCGGACACTTCTTGGTCCTTCTTGGCAAGGAGGTTGTGTCTAACCTCGGCGCCTCGATCTGCTTGCGAACGAATAGTCGAGGTGTTGTTCAAGTCAGAGATCCTAACGTCGAAACCCGCTTCTCGGCAGAGAATCAGAAGGCGCACAGCGGTGATGGAGTCACCTCCAACACGGTAGAAAGAGTCATCGATGCCGATAGCAGTCTCGTCGAGTTGAAGAACCTGAGCCCAGAGTGAGCGGAGCTTTGCTTGGGTCTCGTTCTGCGGTTCGGCCTTGACAGCGTCATCCTCGCCAGTCGCAGCAGTCTGAGTAAAGGCAGCCTGCTCAGACCAGGTCAGCTCTGAGATTGTCGAACGCAGACGGCGTTCGTCGAGCTTGCCGTTCTGAGTAATGGGTAGTGCACCAAGCTGGACGAGCAAGAAGGGAAGCATGTACGAAGGCAGCTTGTTTTCCATCGTCTCCCAAATTTGATTGGCCAGCTCGTTGTCTAGTGTTAGGGGTTTGAGGAGGTCTTTATCGTCGATCTCCTGTTCGTTTGGAAGGAGCACAACGAATCCGACCAGACGGTCCATATCGTCGGCAAGCTTCATCTTGACCACTTTGGCTGCCTCAACAGCTTTGTCCGCGACAATCGCAGCCTCGACCTCTCCGGTCTCGATTCGAAGACCGCGGATCTTGACTTGACCGTCAATCCGGCCTAGGCACTCGAACAGGCCGTCATCGTAAATTCGACCAAGGTCTCCGGTGCGGAACATCCGTCCTCCTTCGACGAAAGGATCGGACACGAATTTGGACTTGGTCTTCTCCTCGTCGTTCAAGTAGCCACGACCGACTTGAGGTCCACCGATGCAGATTTCACCGACAGCTCCGGCAGACATAAGCGCAAAACCGCCTTGTTGCAGGATGTATAGTTGAGATTGGCCGATGGGCCTTCCGATAGGCATGCTTTGAGCCTTGTACGGAGGTTTGAGTGTGTTGTTGTACTCGGTGACCTCGACTGCCGCCTCACTGGGTCCATACACGTTGTAGTGAACCTCAAGCTCAGGAAGATTGGCCACGAGATCCGTTCCGCATGCCTCGCCACCGAGGAACAAAGCATGAAGCCAGGAGACGTTGTTTAGACCCTTGGAGGCAAACGCTGCGACCGAGGGAGTCAAACAGATGTGTGAAATGTTGTATTCGTCTAGGGCAGTCGTGAGATTTGCGATCAAGGACTCCGAGTTGTCCAAGACCAGGCATCCTCCGCTTGTGAGAGTGCCAAAGAAGTCGCCAATAGAGGCGTCGAAAATGAAGGAGGCGAAGCTGAGTCTCCGCGAATATTGTGTGCTTTTGGCGGATCCTTGATGATTTGAAACATAGGCATATACGTTGCGGTGTTCTATCATGACTCCCTTCGGCGTTCCTGTAGTGCCTGACGTGAAGATCACGTAGGCTAAGTCGTTAGTGGTGATTTCGTTCGGATCGTTTTCTTGCGTCGCGTCTGCTTGAGAGAGGTCGCATCTCTCCTTGCTGTTGTGTGTGCTTGTGACCTCATGTTCCTTCGTAAGTTCAGAGATATCCACATTTCGGGAGCCCTCGAATTCGAGGCTGGTGGCGTCTTCAGCCTTTGACAGAGCAATTCGGGGTCGCACTTGCTCCAGGATGGCCTGCTTGCGGGCTCTAGGGTGGTTGGGAGCAACAGGCACATATGCGCCACCGCTCTTGAGGATCGAGAGAATTGCCACGATCATATCCACGGACTTAGCATAGCAAATGGGGATAAGAGAGCCGGGTGAAATACCAAGGGCACGGAGACCAGTAGCACCTCGCTCCGCGAGCTGGTTGAGCTGTTGGTACGTGACGAAGCGTTCGGTCCCTTGCTGCAGGCAGATCTTCTTGGGCGTCAAGGAGACCTGAGCCTCGAAGAGCTGGTGAAGCAGACCATAAGACTGGTCTTCAGCAGCCGCGCCGCTGGTGACGGAGGATGCTGAAGGAACGTTCTGTGGTCAGTGATTTCCCCTCAATGCTCACAGAAATCTCGCAGAGAACGTACCAAGTGCAAGAAGACGTGCAATACGTTGAGAGTCAACTTCAATGCGAAGCTCCTCGTCAAAAATGTCCGAGCCGTCTGAGCCGGTCAGCATCGGCGACGCGAGCATCGAGGTCGGGGCCGTACTAGGAGCGTCGCCATAGCTGCTAGTGTCGCTGAAGAGCGGATCGTCGACGGACGACTGGCGCGAGCGCATGAATCGGTTGTTTGAGTGCATGTCTGCTGGTTGAGGTTGTTGAAGGGGTTTCAGAGATAGAAAGTCGAAGTCGAGAGTGATATTTGCTCGAGCAGAGGAGGTCGCTGCTTGAAGTAATAGTGCTTGGAGGATCGTAGAGGTTCGAGAGTTTGAATGTAGAGTCCAGGAAAATAAATCAGCCGGTCGTCGAGAGGTGAGCGATAGGCGTCGGAATATGTTGAAGTCGAAAGAGAAGGCGAAAGGAAGCTGAGGTAGACCTAAGAGAAGAAAACGGAACGTATAACGAGGGAGACAACAGAAGATGAGCGCGAGGTCGAAGATCTTCTGGGCCCAGCAATATGAGGGATTCCTGATCTGAGTTCTGAGCTGAGCCGAGCCGCTTGCCAGGTGGCAACAAACCCTGACCTTACGCGGATTAGCATGAACGTTTCCGTCCTCCGATCGACAGGGTCGCCCAATATGTAGGGCGTGCCTTCTTGGTGTTGTGCAAGTCTGCCCACGGGCTAGTGCCAATTGACCAGGAGATCGTAAGCATGCCGTGTTCCTGGCGCGGAAATGGAAGATGCATCAGTTTTTGGGCGTAAAGTGTCATCTAAGGTCCGGAGCCTGAAGTAAGCCTGAATGTGGAAGAACGTACACATACATACACGTAACCGCGCGCGAGGCGGCGTCCGGCGCGTAGATGAGTGCACCTATGTGCATAGAGGTTGATGATCCTGACGCCTGACGCCTGACACGCACCCTCAAGAAACATTAGCGACAGCTTAACCGGACAAGTCGGGCACTGGGATGTAATCTCACCTCCAGCCGCATGCGAGGGCGGAATCAGGTGCAATCTAACCCCAGCGCTCAGCTGCCTCGCGCTTAGGTTTAATGGTTAATCCTTTTAATGCTTGATTTCTGTAAGGTAAGGTAGAAAGGGCATTCATTGATGTGTCAGTGATATGATGCAGTGGCGGCGCGCGGGAACGCGAAGGCATCAATAACAAGTCTCACCAGCCCAGTGCATCTGTTGACCTTGGAGACTATGTACATACTACGCTCCGTGAACCGGTTGTTCGCAGCCTATGTATCAGGTGCAGAGGACGGCGTCAGCTAGAATGCCGTACCGATGATTGCCATACAAAACTACTATCGAATGTAGATGGACGATGAAGGATGAACGATAATGAACTCGCAAGTCGTACGGGCGTAAGGTATTGCTGCTGGTTAGTCGTTGTTCTGCTATCTGCGCGGGTGTTCTGATGCCGCAACAGCATCAGATATTCAGATCCTGAATGGTTCTTCGGGCCTCAGATTAATGTTGGGCGTGGAAGAAGTTTGTGAAGCTGTGACTGTGAGTGGTGGTGGCCTGATAGTGATGGAGTAAAGAGAAGGTCGGTTAATATGGAAGTACTCGATGCTGGTGGAACTCACTGTGTGTCCATCGAAGCCATCGATGTTCGAACACGCCGGCGTGCGCCTCTTTTTCTTTCTTTTTTTTTGCCTCATCCCGGATCGGTTCCGTGGGTGCATCTTGTCCCGCTGGGCGCAATATTGAAATGCGCCATCACCTCATCTGTTGTATGGTGCTGCTTCCAAACTTTAATTATTATTTCGGAAGATCGAAGATCACCCAAAGTGCCAATATAGTCTCGACACTCGAACGACCACAGACCCGGAGTGCCAAAGCCCAAAAGCGCACAACCTAAACGAGTAAGTAGTATGTAAGTAGTCCATGCTGTCAAACGTCAAACTCATCGCTCATCCCAAAGCCCGAAGCCAGACATGCGTCCGGCTTCCCGCGACATCGCCTGCCGTACATACATATGCCGCAGCGTGTAGAGAGTTGATGCTTGATGGCCGGGCTTGCCGGTACATAGAATCTGTGGTTAGAATCAAGATACAACGAAGCGTACATCGGCGCTTCTTGCCGCGCCGCGCCCTGCCCTGCCCTCGGGCTTCAGGCTTCAGCGTTCATCGTTCAGCGTTCAGTGCTCACCCCGGCCATGTTCGTACATATTGCGTAAGTGCTCCGGCGTGACCGACAACCGCCGTGCCGTGCCACCGACAACATCATCTTCGGCAATTGTTCAAACGAACACTCTGACTGCCAACCAACTACCAGCCCCCCACCTTCCGCTAGAAATTCCATTCATTCCTTCACTGGATCCCTTGCACAAGAAAGTATACTCTGCTTCAAGCTCGTTCCATCACCGCACGGATCTCCTGCAGGTCGACTCCCGTCGCAAGCAGGAGCTGAAGCAAAATCTTGGCCTTGGGAGGGTTCAGCGAGCCGGAGGTGAAAGGAAGTGGCCAAGGCACCGCGCTGACCGTGCCCGCCGTCGTCCGAGTTGAGCGCACAACAGCCACAGTCGGCTCATTCGGTGAAGCAGGCTCGTGCAGCTTCACCAAGGTTTCGAGCCAAGTTGGATCCAGTTGACCGTTTCCTTCGCATGCGATGACAATGCCTTTGGGCTTCAAGGATTCCAGCATCTGTTCTCCGTCGAGCATAACAGAATCGTTGGTCAGTCGAGGCCAAAGCTGAGCAGATGGGGGCAGTGACTAGACTCACGCTTTGCAAGAGCTGAAGAGGCATGTCTTGGTATGCGTATAGGATGCAGACGGTGGGAAGTTTGGTAATGTTTGAGACATCGAAGTGCCGCTTGCCTGTAGGAGTGGACGGGCCGTACCAGAACCGCGGTTTGTTGTCCTATTAGAAGCAGAAATGAAAGGAAGTCGTTCAGGATGCTGTGTTCATCACCAGCCTGATGAAATCATCAAAAGACTCACACGTTCGAAGCACCCGAGGTAGCCTGCTTCGGGTGCTTGGAAGGTCTCCAATGCCCTAGGGTTCGTCTTCGTCGCATAGTAGGCTGAGTTGATTCGATCCTGCGGATGAGAGATAGGAATAAGCACACTGTCCAGTTTTGACATTCGTGATGTTCCGCCAGTTGCAACTCACATTGAGCACGATAAGCGGACCACGGTCTCTTGCGCTACTCGAAGCCGCCAGAGTTACCGCCTGAAGCATGTTGGCAGGCCCATCGGCGGAGACGGAGAAGGCCAGTCTCATCGATGCTGCAATGCTGGTGACAAATGGTGTGGATTCAGCAAAATCAAGAAAAGGCGAGCTTCCCTCGTTCGAGCGCTCGACTCACACGACGGGACGAGAATCTTGGACGGTTGCATCTAGCAAGAACGCAGTCTCTTCCAGTGTCTGGCGATCTCAAAGTCCGCATCAGGACTTATTGAGATGCTTACTAGCTTTCGAGGGAGCAACTCACGTCCGTGCCATGTGTAATCACGATGCCCGCAAGGTCGGTATCTGCAGAGAAAGCCTCGTTGATGCGCCTGACCAGCTGAAGTCCGACCTCTGTTGTCATCGCGCTGCTCGGGACCATCATCACCTGTGTAGAGAGATCGATCGTCAACTGCTGCGACTAGGTTGGTACACACGCTTGGACCCGTACCTGCTCCAGGGTGCAGTCTGCGACCTGCGGAAGAGTAGGAATGGCCTCCACCAGATCCTCGATCGACACAGTGTGGGAGCCATTGGGTTCAGGACTGCGTCGTCAGATGTTTAGATCAGCCCAGAGTACCGACGATGAGGAGATGAAGACTGACTCACATTCGACCAGCTATTGTGCCTCCTGTGCCAAGGATGAGCACCTTTGGAAGAGGCTTGGAGGAGGACTTTTCTGTTGCCATGATGAGGAGCAATTCGGCAGTATTCTAAGTTGGAGTTGTTCAAAGGAGTCAGCGCCAGGTTGACCGCGAGAAAAGGGGCTGCAACGCAAGATTCAGGTCGGGAGGAGAGGGTAAGAAAGTCAAAGCTCAAGGAATCAGCAAGAACAGTCGGAGAGCTGGAAGAGCAACCGTACCAAGAATGACCGAGAGTTTTGAACCATTGCAGTTGAAGTACCTCCCAGAAGAGCGCAAAGTGACGAGGTTGATGTGTGTGGGTGAAAGCAGGAACCTCCCCAGCGCTCAGTACCGGGAATTATGCCTCGGATGTCATATTTACTACGATGGTTGTAGACGTCCTAAACGAGGACCTGGGCTGAAGCGTAGGCGTATCAACATTCGTCGGATGGTCACCGTCGTTCAAATGCGGTATAGATACCGGTATGATGACCCCGGTACTGTGGCATCTGAGAATGGGGATCTTGGAACATGCTGGAGCTCGAGGAAAGCATGTGCAAAGGCGAGGAACCCGGTGCCTGGTGGAACATAGGCCAGAAATACAGCTCATTGCTCTAGCAGAGCCGATGGCTTTCCGTGTCCGTCGTGGGTCGATTCTATTGAGGATAAGATTCGAACAGATCGATCGATAGTAGTAGTCGCGTATCGAGCTTGTACCTACCGCCTGTGGTGTGCGACGATGCAACGACATGCAGCAGCCGGCATCATGCCTGTGTAATGGCAGCGGCGGACACGTCCTGAGGCCTGACGCCTGACGCCTGACGCCTGACGCCTGTTACGCTTGAGCTCACGCCCTTACGCTGCCTCGGTATGAAGCATGAAGTCCTTGCGCCTCTCCGGTTATATCTGGCTATAGATGCTTGAGACGAAATATCTGGTGCCGCCTGATGCCTGATGCCTGATGCCTGAGGCCTGAGGTATGGAATATGGAACAAGTTGAGCAGTAGCACTACTCAGCATAAGGGAGCCAATTAAAGGCCTCGTGCCCACCCACCCTTGTTTACCTACGGCTGCTTCAGAGATATGTATGTAGAGCTTAGTGACTCGATCGTTCCTTTTGCAGCGAAAGTCCAACTGGCCAGACTAGAGCATTTTCGTCGAGGTAATGCACGTAGAAAGAAGCGATTGACCTCGTGACAGGAATCCTTCAGCCGCAGGTTTCGTGTCGGACCTCACGCCTCAGGAACAGTTTGCAGAACGAGTGATGTCAAGATCGTCGATGTGTGTGGTGGTCGTATCTCGCACTCCCGTCAGGCCAGAGGCGAGGGCGCAAGAGGTATGGTAAGGCGGTGGTCTTGTGGAGACAGGGGAAAGATTACCATGGCAAAAGCAGCATCGTCCCTGCGTGTTCCTGCAAGAAGATCTACCGAAGTTTAATTGCATCCTCCGCCTCCGTGCGCTGCACGCAATACGCATGCACGGTAAATCCTCTTAGCGCGCTTCCATGGTGTGGCGTTTCAGAAGCTTCGATTCTTCGAATTGTTTGTTTCGTGCACCACTGTTTCACTCTGTGGTTACGTAACAAAAGCTCATTTGGGCGCTCAAGAAAACCTGATCGTGACGTAAAAAAGAGGAGTCGTCGTAGGAAGCACCAGCAGCTCCTCCAGCAGCAGCCGCTTCTCAATTTCTCATGCAGACGTTCGCGCGTTCGCAGAGAGGAAGATTCTCCAAGGTCAAGCGTGCGTCATGGTGAGCGATGAACGATGAAGCGATGAAGCATCTCCACTTCATCTCCACCTTTGCATGCCGCAATAGATGAGCTTCCACCCGAAGAAGTCAAGCTTTTCGCTTGGACGACCGGGCCCTGGCTTCGCTGCTCGCCTGTCTGGAGGTATGCAGAGTCTAACGTCCATATAAACAGGTATGTATGAACTTACGCTGGAGATGGTTTCCAGCGCAGGCAAAGTGTGCAGTGACTGCTATAGTTCCATCCTTGTTGTCCACCTTTATTCACGTCTTAGCCCGAGTAGTGCGAGAGGTGACATTCATTGAATGTACAGCGTCGTCATTTGTTCGAGCGAACAGACGTCTGTCCTACGGCACCGCCGCCATGCGCTGAACGACTGGGGAACTAGCGACAACAGTAGTGGAAGAAATCCCCAACTGATCGAAGCTCGAAGGCGACCTACAGAAGGCATAAAAGGAGCGCCTGAAGCTGGCTAAGCCTTTCTCCCCTGACCCCTCTCACATTACTTGCCTGTTCAATCTTCTCGTTCATCTTCGCGCATCAACTCTTCTCTTTCTTCACGCTCGCCCTTCTTCTCTACACAACCTCGCCATGAAGTTCACCTCTGTCATCGTTTCTCTCGCTGCCCTTACCAGCGCGGTCCTGGCCACGGTGAGTCTAGAGCTTTGTGAAGGGTGCTCATTCAAATGGTCGCTTACTGACATATTTGATCCTAACCCCCACCTCACAGCCTGCCCCTACCGCTGCCCCCGCTCCCCGCGGTGCCGCCCTCAACGCCCGCGCTACTTCCCTCAGCGCGTACACTGAGGTCCTGACCGTCACCGGCTGCGGTGTGATCAACGGCACCATCTCTCTCGGCTCGTGCCCCGCTACCTCCACGACCAAGGTCACCGTCACCAAGGCCATCCAGACCAGCGGTGGCTTCACCCTCGAGATCGGCAGCATCAACCGCAAGACCACCCTCACCGAGACTATCACCCAAAGCGCGTGCGGTATCACCATCCAAGGCACCTCGCTCCCTGCTTGCCCCCAGAGCTCCTCTGTCGTCTACACCCAACAGGTTGTTACCGGCGCCGCTCCCGCTACTCTGGCCGGCCCCGGTCTCGCTCTCCTCGGCTCGGCCGCCCTCGCCGTTGTCGCCGGCCAGCTTCTTTGATGCACTCACATCACTGCCTTTGATACCACTTTCACGACCTTGATAGCATCTTTCTCATCGGAACCCACGTCAGATTTAAATGTCCACTGCACACATACTACACTAGCGCTAGCTATGCCCATCTCACGGACTAATGCAACAATACCATCGATGTAAACTTCAGGCTTCAGGCTTCGAGCTTTGTGTGATGTCTGACATCTGACATCCTGACATCTGAGAAGCTCGCGGAAGTCCACCAAGGGAGGCGCGCAAGCTTCGGAACAGATGATTGATGAAGCACAGCACTCGAGCTCCTGATTCATTACAGTACATACAAGGCTTGCGAGGAGAGAGCATAAGCAAGGGGGAGAGAACGCGACCATCTTCCGCCACTGATCCCTGTCCAGAAACGACGATAAAAAAATGTCCCTCCGCACGTCAACACCGAGCCCGCTCAGTAATCCATCACGTTCTTTTTGTTGTCACCTCTTTCCTCTTCCGCATGCTCTTCCTCCCCTTCGTCCGGTGGAACCGTCAACGCGTTCGAAAGCATGCCGAACAACGAACTCACGCCCGCCTCTGCGCTCGATAGTATCGATCCTGGCCGACTGCCAAGTCCCAAACTCAAGCTCCGTCGATGGCTATGACTACTGCTCGAGCCAGCCTCCCCTACTCCTCCTCCCATGCTCGAAAGGATGGACGAGGTCCGAGTGTGTTGAGACGACGGTGCGCTCGGAGGAGATTGGGGACGATCGCGTCGACCAAATTGTCGGAGAGCTTCTCGCTCGCGTTCGGCTTCGGATTCCAGCAGGGATTGTTTCCGAAGACCTTCGCTTAGCGGACTCGATCTGTCGCCGTTGCCATTCTGACTGGAACCAGGTCGACTGTTGTCCAGCAAATTCTTGCGATCTCCACTTCCCATCGGCATCGAGCCAGATTGTCGTTTAGGGAAGCCATTCGATGGACTCGGGTCGTCCATAATGAGTGCATTCCCGATCGATCGCTCAGCAGTTGCCAGGAACTCGCCAGCCTCCTTCAGTCTCTTCGTCGACCAAGCTCCAAAGGTGGACGTAAGTCCAGAAGTCGACTCATCGCTCTTCGTATCCGAGCTCATCGACGTCCTGACGCCCTCCTTCTGAGACAGATCCCGCGATAGATCAGATGGCGTCGCTTTCCTCCTTGCGGACGGTGCATCAGAAGGAGAAGGCGGGGAGTCGGCGGAGGCTGTCGAGGCTGCCGCAGCCGCAGCCAACGCGAACTGCTCTTCCACCTTGGCGGAAAACGCTGAGATGGACTCTCCAAGCATGGAAAAGCGCTTGGCACCCCAAGAAGGCAGAGAGCTCGAAGGAGGCGATCGTGGTCCAGTTCCAGTATGGGAGCTCGACGGTGCTTCGCGAACTGTAGATGAGGATGAACCGCTGGTAGATGATTGGATAGTAGAAGAGACGCTGGAGGAGGTCCTCGATGACGGAATCGAAGACGAGGAGCTGGCAACAGATTCTCCAGTACGACGGGGGAATAGCACAGAATCTCCTCCGACACCTTGGCCCGTCTTCCGCCCAGGTCCCACCGCCGCACTCCTGCTACTTTCCGCCGCAGACTTCGCTGCTTTTGCCTTCGCCTTCTCCGTATCCCTGCCGTTCGTAGGCGTCGCATCCTCAAAGAACATTCGTGCGCTTGACTTGATCTTGGGCGTCTGTATGTCAGACGCCTCTGATGCAATCGAGCTCTTCCTTCCCTTGTCCTCCACCGTCCCTACTTCGGTGTCAAGGCTAGACAGAGCTTCGCCAATGGTGTTCGGAGTTGGTGTTCTGTTGCCGGAGCGCTCCAATTGTTGCCCCACCACGGTAATAGGAACCTCGCCTGTTACTTCAATGGAAGGCCCTAAGCCCGAAGCAGGTTTTAGCGGAAGGATGACGCCGGTATCGTTCTGTTTCTTTCCGACGCCGAGCCGTTGAGCCTGTCTCGCTTGCTCCCTCTCCTTGTCTAGGTCCCTGGGTTGGAATTGATTGAGAAGCTGCGCTTCATCGTCGGACAAGCCTTCCAGCGGTGTGCCGTTATGTGGTGACGACGAAGCCGAAGACGAAGCGGATGATTGTGATGACTGAGAGTAAGGAACCTTCGACGCGCCCGCAGAGGACGCGAGGGGAAAGTAACTGTTGGAACTCCCATTATTTTGTTTCGATGCTGAAGGCGTGGTGATGGAGGGGGTGCTGATGCCCCAATTTCCAAGCAACTTTCGGAATGTATCGGTAGCTGATGGTGTGGGTGGTAAATTTTCGTTTGAGCGCGACGCTGCCGCGAGAGTTCCGAGCTGAGGTCGTGATGAAAGGGTGGAGCCTGGAGAAGAAATAGCGTTTGGCTTCGTGATACCTTTTGCGGATGCAATATCTGTTGGTAGCGCGGGGAGCACCGTTCCGCCTTGAGCTTGAGCGGCCAGCTCGCGCTGTACCTGAGCCTCCCAGAGCCTCTGCAACTCGCGCAGATCAGCCTCTTCACGCTCCAGCTCATGCCGTAGCTCAGCACATGTCCGCTGTTTGGAAGCGATGGCGCTGAGGAGGTCCTTGTATAAAGTGAGCAGCGTCGTCCCATCTTCGACCGACCGATCCGAAGCTGATGCGGCGAGAGAGGAGGCATTCAGAGGTGAATGAGGAATGGGCGAGCCGGCTACGCTGTTGCCCGGTGTGAGGCTGAGACTGCGAACGGGCTGAAATGAGGGGACGTCAACGGGGGCGGAAGGCTGAGAATTCGTGGTCCAGCCGGACGTGGTGCGTTGACGTTGGCGAGTAGGGAGCCCATGTACGGATGGGGATCTTGGTGAAGAGTGGTGGGATGAGAGCGATGAGGCAGCTGAATCTGGTAGCTGGCCATTGATAGAAGAGGAGCGGGACGATGATGATACAACGTATCCGAGCGTACCTCTTCGTTTTGGAGGAGGACGACTGCTAATTACCGAGGGCGGACGGCTATTGTCGAGGTAGGCAGAGGCTGTGGGCGGTGTCGGTGGAGTATATGCGGACTGTGCAGGATCGAAGTGATGTGGTTGATCCGCAGCTATGGGAAAAGCCGCGCTCTCAGCCGAGCTGGAGTCGTCCCAAGTGAGCTCCTGCCTGGTTGTTGTGTTGAGGGTGTTGTCTGGAGGCTCGGCGCGAATTCTGCGCGGACCTGTTCTAGACGTCAGCTTCGATGGTATGGATACGGAGCTGCGCTTTCGTTGATGCTGGTCTCCAGCTGGAGGGCGAGGTGATGCTGAAATTGAAGAGCCCGCTGGCGACCAGTCGGCAGCGGAAGGAAGCGCTGGATCTTCAGCTGCCCCTCTCCCTGGTTGCGGAGTTCTGGCTCCTGATGTGTAGCCTGAGTCAGAGCCGACCGGGCTGCCGCCGATGGCCATGCTGTTGCTACTAGAGGCTCCAGCGCTGAGCCCGCTGCGTGTTTCCTGAGAGGTGGAAGTCATAGTCTATGGGATGACAAGTTGGACTGTGAAGGTTGCCTCAACCTCTTCATCCAGTCGAATTACTGTGATACGTGAAGCGGACGGCGAGGACATGTCAGCGACAATTCCTCTACCTGATATTAGGCTTCTAGGACATACCTTAGGTCAATGCTCCCATGCGCGAGGCTGTCCTGTAGAGTAAGAATGCCGCCGTAGTCGAAGTTGAGTGATGGTAACCCTTTCCGCTGCCGCCTGCGCTATTGAATGAAAGGAGTCCCCGTTCCGACTTTGAACGATGTCGCTTCGATCGTCGCTGAGCCGAGATGAGATCCGATCCTTTCGTTCGTTCGTTCGTTGGTTGTTGCTCGTCGCTGTCGTTGCTGCCGTCCTCGTCGAGATGAGCAAGTCGCTGTCTTCCTCGCTCGGTCACTTCATGAATTGAGCGGGGCAAGATGGTGTCGGCGGCGTCGGGCCGAGATGGCAGATGGGATCACGTGACCAGACATTTCTCGGCCGAGATATCGTGCCGTCACCATCGCCCGCAACCACGCACCTCGTTCCTCGGCTGAGAGAAGAGATGTGCACGCCTTGCGCCTTGTGAACAGTAGCACTGGAGATGAGAGTGTGGCGATCGCGGGAAAGGCTGAGGCTGAGATGAGGATGACGATGAGATGGACGAAGCGAAGTCGAAGGCGCATAGGCGCAGGAAATGAATTCGTTGGGCGTCTCCTCCGCCTCAGATAGAAAGTCAAAGCGAACGTCTCTCTTCCCTTCCATCATCGATCCCAGCCGGAAGATCTTCAGCATGCCTCCATTTTCTCGACGATGCTGATGATATACACAGGGTTACCACTCCGTGGGTCAAAATCTGAAATTGAAAACACCACCACGCACACATCACCTTATGAATACATCATGATCAAAGAGAGATACTATGAAGATCAATACCACGTACTCTCTCCCGCTTT
Source organism: Tilletia indica (assembly GCA_001689995.1). Taxonomy (NCBI): domain Eukaryota; kingdom Fungi; phylum Basidiomycota; class Exobasidiomycetes; order Tilletiales; family Tilletiaceae; genus Tilletia; species Tilletia indica. The sequence continues at coordinate 275,638 of MAPW01000029.1, forward strand.
CCGTTGTGCAATTGGAGATGAATTGACTGACTTTGTATTTGCAGAGTGTCGTTTTCCAAACGCACGAATTGGGTGAAAACTGGCTGAGAAAAACACCAGTCGGTGGGTCGAGCAGATCGGGTGAAAATCACCAAAATAACTGCCTTGATCAAAAGTCAACAGCTGTGAACATGAATGCAACGCGTCGCGTCCAACACGTTGAAGCTCGCGTGTCAAAGGTCAAAGACGCGTGGAGGAAGAGGTGCGCGAAAACAGATCTATTCATATTTCATTGCTTGAAGAGAGCCACAGCAACAGAAGCTCTTCAAAATGCCAACGCCAGTTGAGAGACAAGCAGACCGACAAGCTGCAGAGCTGCGCGTGCTGCAGGGACTTGCGCTATACGCTAAGGATGGCTACAGTCTGTCCCAAGCAGCTGCTATCTCTCAGGCTCCCAAAGAAACTATACGCCGCAGATCGCTCGGACAAGGCGCTCAATCCGACAGAGTCACCAACGGCTCACAGCGTCTCAGTGCAGCTGAGGAAGAGGCGCTTGTCAAATACATTCTGCAGATGGAAGCATCCGGCTTTCCGCTGCGCCAGACCGACGTCGAGGCGTCGGCAAAAAGCTCTCATCTCGGCTCGTTGGAAGGAGAGCACTGTTCCAGAGCCTCTGGGCATTCACTGGTTCTCGCGCTTCGTAGACCGCCACAAGCATCGTTTAGCTTTCAAGACGAAGGCATCATTGTCTCGGGATCGCGTCCGCGGCCTTACGAAGTCTCATGTCGGTCGCTTCTACATGATAGTGAGTCAGTGCCTGGCGGTTGCTTCCTGGCACTTGTTCTGTGTCTGATCTCTTCCTCTTACTCCACGCAGTTG